>CM076578.1:1933367192-1933734918 GCA_034641835.2 Pinus albicaulis
TGGGAGGTTTTGATTGAGATTTCTTGAGAAGTATTTTGTCATGTACGGTCAAACAATGGAGATCTGGTATTGCGGCATAGCTCCCACCACCAAAACTTTATTTGTGAATTTTTCTGAAACTGAATTATCGAGACTAGTTCCAGACCCATTCTTTCTTGAAGATTTACAATTGAGATTTGTTTCATATAATCTTGACAGAAATTTACAAAATTCCATTCAATCTGAACAGACCTTTGAAGAAACTTCAAACACTTCTGTAATTACTACAGTTTCCCCAAGTTCAGCTGCTTTTCCCCAAACTTCTCAAGCACAAGTCACTCCTTCTACTCCTCCACCCATTCCTTCCAGACCATCATCACTTGTTATTCCATTATACCTTCCAATGGCCAATAGATATGCTCCATTACAATTTCCAGCTAACCCTGTTGCTTTTCCCCCAGACTATCAGAGTAAGATCACCCCTTTTGATGGTTCTGGTACTTATACTGCTTAACAACATACCAAAAGGATGACTGATTACTTTGAATTTTATGAAATTGACGTTGATGATGTCCGAATGAGAATTTTTGTCGAGAGTCTTACTGGGGAAGTTAGGACATGGTTTAGGGCCCTTGCTCCAAACAGTATTACTGACTTACCAGCTCTGTATAGGGCATTTTTGAATAGATGGGAGAAGAAGAAAGACCCTCTTCAGATCCTATCTGACTTTGGAAAATTGAAAAGAGGACCTAATGAAGCAGTACAAGATTATATCATCAGATTTAACGAAGCCTACAACGTTGTTCCTCAAAACCTTAGGCCCCCTCCGGATTCAGTACTGGTTAAATTCCCTAATGGTTTTGACTCTGACATAGCATATTCACTTAGGGAAATAGCTCCCCAAACCCTAGAAGAGATGCAGAGCATAGTTGTTAGTGTGGAAGCTAACCTCATAGAAAAACGAGCCAGGGATAGAGCTGAAAGAAGGATGCCTATGAACGAAGAGCCTTCAACTTTTGAAAGAAATCTGGATGCAAACATTAAAGGGATGGAAAGACTGGGAGACAGAGTAGAGACAATCAAAAGAAAGTCTTCTGGTGATAGTCAAAATGTTGTTAGAAACTCAAACTTTAGAAGAAATCAGAACCAAAATACTAGGAAAAATGTCCCTGATCAAAACATCAGGCCACCATTCCAGGAAAATTTTGTTGAAGGTTCATCTTCTGAAGAACCAATAGAGGATGTTGAAATAAATAACGTAACTGAGAACAAAAACGAACCAGAATTTTTCCTATCTCAAGAATATCAAGAAAATCACATTCTTGAAACATTTCAAACTCATTCAGGAGAAACTTTTGATTTTAAAGAAGGTTATGACACAACAATTTATGAAGTTCATAAACAATACAATTTGAGAAGCAGACGGATTGATGTGCCAGAGAGTAGCAAACAGAAAGCTGCAAAACAAAACATCAAACGTAAAAATAACACCCCTCTTGTACAAATTCTTTATAGAACAAGTCCCAACCCCGCAAATCCAATAATTGAAGATGTGTCTGATAATCAACCAAACAATAAACAACTTTCTAATACTTTTCCTCCTGCAGGAAACATAGAAGAACCATCAGAAGTTAATTCAGAAACACCTTCAACTCATCATCCCACCCATGAAAAAGAGAAAAACACTGAAGACCCAAAAAACAGAGAAAACCCAACTGTTCAAAACACTAGAGCTCAAATAGAAAAACCTTTCAATCTAGAGGCTGAAATAGGCAAAATAAAGATAGTTGTTCCATTAGCAGAATTTTCTAAACATGATGTCTATAGGAGCCAAATCAGCAGATCCCTTAACATTAGTGGAATGGATGATTCAGTAAATGTTTTAGATGATCAACCCAAACTCCTTTTTGGCCCTGAGGTAAATGGCAAACCAGAAAGTGGAGGAACTCCTCCATTTTATGTGATTTTGAATGTTCATGACAAAATACTTCATAACGCTATGCTTGATTCTGGAGCGTCCCATAATTTGATGCCAAAAGCTGTGATGGAAAGATTAAACCTTGACATTACCAGACCATATAAAGATCTTTTTTCTTTTGATTCAAGTCAGGTAAGATGTTTAGGTTTGATTAAAGATCTGTGTGTTACTTTGGTGCAATACCCTGCGAAATCTGTTCTGATGGATATAGTAGTAGCCGATATTCCTCCCAAATATGGTATGTTGTTGTCCAGATCCTGGGGTGCCAAACTCGGAGGATCTATTCAATTAGATATGTCATATGCTACTATTTCAGTATTTGGTCAACCTAAAAGATTATACAGAGAGACCTTGATGAAATATTTAGCCAGTAGCCATGAGAAGCCTGAAAACTTCCCTGTCTATTCAGTACATTCTGATATGGAATCTTTCATCCTTTATAATGCTGAATTGGACCTTCCTACTGAATTAGAAGCACCAGAAACAGAGACTGCAAATAAATCTACTGTTCAAATTGAAGAAATTTATGAAAACAAAGAAACACCAGACAATCAAGAAATACCAGAAAAAATTGAAAGACCAAAGCCCCCTGTTAAGAAACATATTAAAACAGTTGATGAAGATTATGAACATGAAATTCTGTGGCATTTAGAATTTGATGGTTCAGTAAATAAGTTAGGAGCAGGAGCTGGAATTTGGATACATAATGTTGAAAATGATCACGCCAAAGGCCATGCTTATAGGTTGAACTTTAGATGCACTAATAATATGGCAGAGTATGAAGCTCTTTTGCTAGGGCTTAAACATGTCAAAAAGTTAGGAGCAATTAGAGTATCAATCATAGGAGACTCTGAGTTAATTATCCAACAGATAAATGGTGAATGTTCAACGAAAGACACCTGACTAAGAGAATACAGAGGAACAGTTGTGGAAATTCTCAACACTTTCCTACAAGCTCAACTTGCCAAAATTCCTAGAAAACAAAATTTGCATGCCCACAGTCTTGCAATGTTCGCTAGCACTTGTAAATTACCTTTTGGACCTAATCATCAGTTCACAGCTGAGATTAGACATAGACCTGCTATACCGGACAATCTCATGAATTGGAAAGTGTTTGTAAATAATAATCAGATCAATAATTTTTTGACATTAGAAAATGAGTTCTCTAACAGTAGTATAGATGAAGACACAGCAATTAATGAATCTGATCAACTAGATGAACAAGAAACGAATATTTTAGAAGAGACTGCAATTCACATGCTTCACCCAACCAAATTCACTAAAAAAGATATGCAGGATTTGAAACAAATGGAATTCGATGAGATCATAGAAGATGAATTTGAAATTATTAATCTGAAAGATAATCATTTACCCAAAGGATTAACTCCTTTGGAAGATCTTTTTGACTCAAATGACATTCCACTAAAACCCAAAATGGAACCTTTAAAAGCTGATATTGAAGAAGTCAATTTGGGAACTGAAGGAAATCCCAAGATGGTTAAACTATCTAAATCTCTGCCAGAAGAAAAAAAGGTTAAATATGTTGAACTTTTAAAAGAATTCTAGGATGTTTTTTCTTGGAGTTATGAAGATCTGAAGTCATACGATACATCAATCATTCAACATACAATACCTTTGAAACCAGATCAGAAACCATTCAAACAGAAACTTAGAAATTTCAACCCTGTTTTACTACCTTCAATTGAGAAAGAAATTAAAAGAATGTATGAAGCAGGAATTATAGCTCCTATTAGGTTCTCTGAATGGGTTTCTAATCTAGTACCAACAAGAAAAAAGACTGGAGAGATTAGACTATGTGTTGATTTGAGAAATTTGAACAAAGTTTCTTTAAAAGATAACTATCCTTTGCCTAAAATGGACCATATCTTACAAAGGGTAGTAGGATCTTCAAGGATTTCTCTTCTGGATGGATTTTCAGGGTATAACCAGATTCTGGTTCATCCTGATGATCAAGACAAAACAACATTTACAACACCATGGGGTACTTTTAAATATGTTAAGATGCCTTTTGGTCTCAAAAACGCAGGAGCAACCTTCCAAAGAGCAATGGACATTGCCTTTGCCAAAGAAATTCATGATTTTTTGGTTATTTATCTAGATGATTTAACTGTTTTTTCAAAGACAAATCAGCAACATTTAGATCATCTAAGACAAGTATTTTTAAAATGCAGAAAGTATGGTATTTCTTTAAATCCGAAAAAATCATTGTTTGGTCTTGAAGAAGGAAAAATCCTAGGTCACATTATTTCTAAAGATGGCATTAGAATTGATCCTGAAAGAATACAAGCCATATTGCAGATACCTCATCCCAGGAACATTAAAGAACTTCAAGCTTTCATAGGAAAGATCAATTTTTTGAGAAGATTCATTTCTAGTTTAGCTGAATTACTTAGACTGCTTACTAACATGTTAAAAAAGGATTCAAGTATTGACTGGACCGTAGAAGCCAAGCAATCATTTGAAGAAATCAAAATGGCTTTAACCAGAACACCAGTTCTTACTAGTCCAAAGTTTGATAGAGATTTCATAATTTTTTCATTTGCTTCTGAACATACAATTGCAGTTGTTTTACTACAAAAAGATGATCAAGGATGTGAAAAACCAATAGCCTTTTTTAGTAAAGCACTTAGAGATGCATCATTGAAATATAATATCATGGAGAAACAAGCTTTTGCACTTGTGAAAGCAATTAAAGATTTCAGAGTTTATATATTGTATTCTCATGTGATAGCATATGTACCTAATGTTGTCGTTAAAGACATCTTAACTCAAGATGGTATTGAAGGCAAAAGAGGTAAGTGGATAGCTACCATATTAGAATATGATATTGAAATAAAACCAACAAAACTCATAAAAGGACAAGGTTTGGCTCAACTCATGACTGAAACTAATTGCCAAGCCCTGGACATTAACGAACTAGATGACGAACAGGAGATGGCGACTCCACAGATCAGTCAGACCTTTTTAGACTCACCCTGGTACACTGATATCATTTATGTTTTGTTAAACCTGCAAGCTCCTCCAGGGTTGTCCAGAATGAAACAAAGGTTCTTAAAAATGACATCTTTAAAGTATTGTATTTTAGATAGTGCTCTTTTTTGGAAGAATCATGATGGAATTCTATTAAATTGTTTATTGAAAGATGAAACTGACAAGGTTCTTAATGAATTTCATGCAGGGGATTGTGGTGGACACCTCTACTGGAAGTCAACTGCAGATAAAATCTTAAGGGTTGGTTTTTACTGGCCAACCTTGTTTTCAAATGTTAAGAAATTTGTAACTTCTTGTCATAAGTGTCAGATCTTTGAAGGCAAGAGAAAATTGTTGCCTTTACCATTAAAACCAATTTCCACCGAGAGACCCTTTCAACAATGGGGACTGGATTTTATTGGAGAAATCCATCCCCCTTCTTCTGGGCAACACAGATGGATCCTTACTGCCACATATTACTTTACTAAATGGATTGAAGCTATCCCATCTAGACAGGCCAATGATTCTGTAATTATAGGGTTTTTAGAAACCAATATAATTTCAAGATTGGCTGTCCAGAAAAAATTATAACTGAAAATGCTGCTGCTTTTAAGTCTAAGAAAATGATTAGTTTCTGCAATAAATATCACATCACTTTAGGCCATTCAACAACCTATTATCCTCAGGGTAATGGACTGGCAGAATCTTCCAATAAAAGCCTTATTAATATCATTAAAAAATTATTGGAAGAAAATAAAAAGAATTGGCATAAGAAACTTACCAATGCATTGTGGGCAGACAGACTTACAACTAAGAAATCAATTGGGACCAGTCCATATGAATTAGTTTATGGTATTGAGGCAAGATTTCCATCATCCTTAGGAATTCATGTTATGAAGTTACTTCAGGAGGCTCAAGTAGAACCAAATGATATTCAAAGAAGAATAAACCAGACAATTCACTTGCAGCAAACTAGAGAAGAAGTGTATCAACGATTCCAAGTCTTGCAGGAAAAGTTAAAGAAAATGTTTGACAAAAGAACTAAAGCAGAAGATTTTCAATTAGGAAACAAAGTTCTGAGATGGGATTCCAGAAGGGAAGATAAAGGAAAACATGGGAAATTTGATTTCTTATGGAAAGGACCTTACATCATTCATGCTTTACAGGGAAATAACACATAATTTTTGAAGAATTTGGATGGTTCAGAAGCTGAGGAAGGACCAGTCAATGGTCGAATGCTAAAGCACTATTTTGATCCTATTTACTAGGATGTTTTGATTTTTTCTAACTTGTACATAATATATCCTTTCTAATGCATCAGTTTTGATTGGATGGTGACTTGCTGGAAGTTGAAGCTTGAAGTGAAGGCCCTAAGCTTCAAAAGTTTTACTATCATATATACAATAAAGCCACTAGAAAAAGAAGATTACATGGTTCAGTTGAAGACATTTTGAGGCATCTGACCTGCTGTTCTTGACTTTTCGCCAGGAAAAGCCATCCCCAAGTGGAGCCAGTGTTAGACTCCTATACCAATAGGTGTCATTTTTCATGATTGTCTTATTGAACTATGCAATATGTTCAAACCTTTTTCTTGTGCAAAGGTGTTTCATATTCTTAAAAAATCAAAAAAAATTAAAAAATGTAAAGAGGGTATACCCTAAAAGAAAAATAAAAGGGTAAAAAGAATAAAATGGTCAAAAAAGTGAAAGAAATGAACCCCAAACAAAAATAGACCAGGAAAGTGTGCAAGTCCAAATGCCACTACTATTTTATTTTTTGTAATAAACAAAATTGTGTGCAGTTTGTTAAACTTTTGCCACAATTTATGAAGAGTCAAACTGTTTAAACTTGACTCATTCATTTTTCAATTTCATGTTGTAGAATAGAGAATAAATATCTGACCAAACAGTTTAATCTTAGCAGATAAGTAGATAGGTAGAGTTAATAAAAGGTGCTCAACAGTTTAATTTGAGCCCTTGGATGTAATAAGTGTAGAAATAGATAGATTTGCCATGTAAAAGGAAAAAATATTGTTAAGGGTTTGCCAGTCTAAGTGCACCCTAATAAAGAAGAGAAAATGGTAGAGTAAGTAAGTAGGGTAGGTAGATGGCATTGAAAATTCTCATGTGATGAATGATGGCTTTAAAATGTTTGTAATCTTTTACTTTCATCACCAAGTGCAAAGGCAGAACACTACATTGGCAAAATTTCAGAATACAACAAGGTCAAAATCATTAACTTCCCATCTCACTTTTTCCCTAACAATTTACTAATTTCCCCTAAGTGCTAAGGTATTTGAAGATTAAAGGGGCTCAAGGCATTTCCTTGACTTTTGGAGGGACCGGACCCTCGGCCCAATAATTGAAAAAGACCTAAGTACTTGAAATTATCCATTATAACATTCATCCACTTCTCAAAAAGATTTTCCTAAATAAAATCCCATTTTACTTAGGAAAATCATGCAATATTCCATAAAAATCCCTCAAAATTACTTTTTATTCTGAGTTTAAGTGATGAAGTTATGATAATGCAATTTGCCTTTAAAAATCTTCACTTCCTTGGATATGTTAAAGTATTTTGAGTTTACCTTGTCCTTTGTCATATTAACTCTAATTTATTTATTAAATCCCTATTGAAATAATCCTTATCCTATTATATTTAACTCCCTTTATAATAATATCCCCAAAACCCTCTTACTATAAGTTTTTAGCCAAAGTATTTAACCCATGTGATTAAATAAAAATCCAACATTACAATGCTCTTTGGCTAAAAATATATCTATATAATTATCCCCGCCCCCTATGGTAAGTGAATCATATTGATTTATTACCATATAATAAAAATATATACGTGAAAAAGGTTTAAACATGTGTTTTATATGTTTAAAACGAAAAAATAAATAAAACCTGAAGTCTTTAAACCATTCGTAACCCTGACCCTTTATAAACCAACGAGATTAATTAATCACCTGGATTAATTAATAATCTTGTCAACCGCCAATGAAAAGCCTCCCGAAATAATTAAAACAGATATTAAACGCGTAGAGCCCGCTTATTACCTTTCCCTCATTTCCCCACCCCGAAACACCGTTCGATCGACCGCTCGGGGATCCACGACCCTCATTCATTCCGTTTCCCATCCATCATCCGAATATTAACTCGCGAAATGGAAGCGGTTTCCAAACAGTGCTCTGACCACGTGTCGTTCGCTCAATGGAATCGCTGCCAATTCGTGAAATACCGCCTGCTCCCAAAAGCGGTGCTGAATATACCGCTTACCACCCATTCTCGTGACACGTACATCGTACACCTTGACGTCATTTGATAGAATAATAAAAAATTCCTCCCCGTTTGACTTTGTAAATAAAACAAAATTTTGCGCATTTTTCATCATTTTGCATGCTGAAAACGACTGCGCCTTCTATACTGAGAAATTCAAAAAACTGCTGCCAACTGCCATTAGCTTATTTCATTGAAGCTACTACCAGACCAGTGTTCCAATATCCACTCGCCACCAGCTGGTACCTGTTAAACTAAGTTTTTCCCATAAACAGGTATTTATTCCGATTTCCTGCTGAAACTCTGTTAAGAATCCTTGTTCGAAGTTTTAATTCCGCAATACAGACTGAAAAAGCTTCAATGTGATGTGTTTTAGTTCCCAGAACTGTAATTACTATCTCCAAACCTGAAATTGTGCCCCATTTTCATAAAAACCCCAGAATTTCTGTTTTTGAATCCACAAGAACCAAAAATGGAAGTCCCAGTGGCTTTAAATGTTGCCCCATTGAACGCCCCTCATAGAGAATTGGAATAGTTTCCATTAGTGGATAAATATTTTCAGATCAAAGACTTAGTTTTCAGTGAAAGCCCCCTTCAAAAGAGATAATTATTTGAATGGCTTGGACGTTATTGGGTTATGGGAATCCAATTTCCCGAGATACCTTTTACCCTCAGTCCATATCTTCCCTAAAATTATCCATTATTGCCATGCTAATTATGATCCAATTCAGAGAGCAGTTTTATCCCCAAACCAGAATGTCCTTTTCCCTATTACTGCTCAATATATCAATGATATGCTCCATTTTGAACCTGGTCAAAACCTCACTCCCTTGTCCATTGGAGAATTTCTTGAAAAATCTACTTAGTTATTCCCTGAAGAGGTGAAACACATCTGTCAGACTTTCATGTTACCTGAACATCAGCCCAAGGGCCCACCTCCCTATGCTAGTGCCTTTTTTACTGAAATGGGCCAGATCATTCTGAATATGATTTCTTTTATCACGGGCTTTAATACTAGTGAGTATGTTGATGAGTTAACTCTAGTATTATTGTCTATCTTCACTCCTGGACAGCCTCCTGCTGTCAAATATGACTTTGCATCTTACATAGCCAAAAAAATCCATGATCAATTCATGAGATTAGAGAATGAGAAAGTGTTTAAGTATTCTTCAGTCATTTACCATCTCATGCTCTATTACCAATCTGAAAACTTTCCTTTCCATGTTCAAAAGCTTAATGTCCAAGGAAATCCCAGGTCTGTCATATTTTGGTCAGCCATCACCCATAATTCCAGAGATTCTCCTTATTCCTATAATGAATTCATTGATCTGTTTATACACCCTGCAACTACCTTGTTGACAGGAGTTCCTCCTCCAAGACTTAGCAATGAAATTAAGAAAACTCTGCAACTTTCAAAACATTACAAAATTGGTGATTGGTACTTGTACCAAAATTATACAGAAGTCAGAATATATGGATGTGAATTATGTCCATTTAAATTGCCAAAGTATGTGCCTATGAGACTTTTTGCTTTAGAGTACTACAGGAAAACGAATAATTCTGATATTATTCATTTTTGTAATGCAAAGAAGAAAGCCCAACTCCGAATCAAAGGTCAATTAGGTCCATTTATATGCAATTCTAGGGATGTTGGACAAGAAGCTGAAAAAATACTAGAAGACCATTTCAGATTACAAAAGAGTTTCTACTGGGCCCCTTATGACCCATTCAGCTTTATTTGTGACAAAAGAATGAAAAATAAATCAGCACCTTACATCCATCATAGGATTCCAGAAATTGAACAGTATGCTAATAAAGATGAATGGGTGGAGGGAACATTAATTGAACAGGATAGTGAAGAAGTCAATATGGAAAATGTAATGAAAGATCTTGGAAAAATTCTTGACCTAGAATTTTTTGGGCAAGTGCAGGTACCAGACATTGGTCCTTCTTCAGCAGGGAATTTTCAACAGGAATTACAGGAAAACATTCCATCAATTGCAGTTGAATCCAAAGGAAAAGAGAAAGAGCCTGAAATACAAGTGATTGAAACATTCAAAATGACAAAACAACCTCAAACTTCCAAAGGACAAGATCAAGTACAGGTTTCTTCTGTTCAAACTAATCCAATAGAAATATCAATCTTACAGACTCCATCTAAAGTGGAAAAGGGCAAGAAAAGAGAGGCTGAAGGTACTACTCCTCTTAATGAATCTTCACAACAGCCTCAGACCAAAAGACAAAAAGTGAATCCTCCACCAGAAGTAGAATCTATTGATGAAATCATTGATAGCCCAGAGAGAGAGGATAGTCAGTTAACAGGATCAATTAGTGGGACAGTCACTACTATTCAGCCAAGTACTAAAATGTCTTCATTCAAACAGCCAATGAAAGATGCAGGAGACATAAAAAAGACATTTATCAGTATAAAAGCAAGGAATGATCCACTAAGGGTCCAGGTGTATAATCAATATCTTAAAATGGCTCCACAAAATCAAGAGAGATTGATGTCAGCTTTTGACATTCAACAAGGGAAAATGTTAATGAGCCATTTCAAATCTAAAGTGCCAAAGCCACAGACAGCAGCTGATTACGTCAGGACCAATTTTGAGGTCCTAGCAAAAGATATTCATCCATTAGATCAAATTGAATTACACAAGCAGACTGGAGAAATGATCTATTCCACCCTTACTGACAAAGCAATGGCAGCTCATAAACTGCAAGATTCTTTAGAAAACACAAATGCACAACTACATGTGGAAAGAGCCTCATCTCAAGCCAAAGACAACAGGATAGAAACATTGGAAGAGATAATAATTGGATTAGGTCACAATCCAAAGGATGTTAAGGGTATTGAAGCATTGATTAAAAAGAAATATGATGATATTGCTGCATTAAGGAAACAATTGAAACTACCAGCTTCAAGGCACCCTCAGACTGAAGAAGTAATGAAGAAAAATTCAGAAGAAGAGGTGATGGACTTACTTTTAAAAATGAATGAACGACTTGCTGAAACAGAAAAAGAACTTGAGCAAGCATTAAAAGATAAAGAGTCCATTATTCCAGCAACCACAACACAGGCAGCCACAGGAACAGGTACACCAATCACAGGCCAACAAGCAGAGCTAACACAGGTGAACACTTCTGATAAGGGTTCTGATGAATTAATCAAAGCAATGAATGAATTAAAACTGCAAGTGACAGAACTCCAAAGCTTAAAGTTTCAACTTTCTACTCTGGAAAATAAATATGATCAATAAAAAATGAGTGTTGCTGAGAAGACAAGAGAAATAAAAAAACTAGAAAAATCAGTTAAAGCATTGGAAAAGGATCTTACAATGGAAAGACCTTTAAGTGAATTAAAAGAAATTCTTTGGTATAACATTATTCAATCAATAAAGAACGTTTGGTCTTCTATTCAAATAATATATGAAAAACAAGATTTAGTCAGATTGGCTCTGGAAGAAATTGAGAAAGCAAGGGAAGAGTTAGGGAATATGCCAGAAGAAGCCAATAGACTTATCAATTTTTTGAATACTCAGAATAAGCAGCAACTTGCAGAATTTGGAATTCAGGACAGGACAGGAACCATCTTGGAAATCAAAAGAGTTTTTACCAAAAGGACTCTTATGCAAAATCTTGAAAGAAGGTGTTCAGACATGCAACAAGAAATTTTTACCTTCAAAGAAAGATTTGATGTTGTGTTAAATAAAGGTTTGCCCAGTCCTGTTATTGAAGAAGGTAGATTAATGGATTTGGAAAGTTTTGTTAAGAAAGTAAACAAACAGATTGATGATCAAGCCAGTTCTTCAACCAGTATAGCAGAAGGAACATTGCCAACAAGGAAAAGTCTTTATGAAAAATTGGAGAGTTTATTTTATCTTGAACATGAAATAAAACATTTGTTTCCATATCAGCCTAATTTTTTCAAATACACTGAAGCTGATGAAACATTGAGAAAATTACAAAGGACCAGAGTGACAGAAGTTAAATGGTGGGATGAGATGATGGAACTTTTATAAAATTTATCCTTGGGTGAAATTTTTACCTATTTTACTGAGGTATATCTTGATAAAGGATAAATAGGTGAATAAAGGTCAAAGGGTATCAGTTCAGCAGTTAAAGTGTATCAGTAAGAATAAAAGAGTATTATACAAGCAAGTCAGTTAGAAAAGAATTACTCAAGAAGACAGCAACGAGCTAAAACAGAGGAACTGCTTCCAGCACATTCTAAAAAGGAGGAGACAGCACACAACATCAGCTGATTTATCCTATTTACGAGACCATCTGTCTCTATTTTTATTGTAACTTATTCATTAGTCACCCTAGATTATATCTCTTTTGTTATGAGATATTTTAAATAATCTTTTGTATAAATAAGCCCTCAATCGAATTAGTGAGGGTGGATTCTTCTACTTTGCTGTAACATTGACTTTTTGGAATAAAAGTGCTTTGGAGAAATTTCTTTGTGGCTTGCTGGATGATGAATTGAAGCTCAAGACTTTTTGCAGGATTCATGTGTCGAACTACAGTTCAATAAGTCATTTCTATCCTATGTTTTAAGTTTTATATCTATTTATAATATCACTGTGTTCCATTTCTGAATAATTGACATAAAAGAATAAATCAGAACTTACTTAAGTGTACTCTGATTTCAATTGTGATTATTCTAAATGTTTTCTTCTAAATTGGTTATAAACAATGAATTCTTAATTGCTCTTGTTTCGCTGGTTTAAACATTTTGATTACTATAGTAAAGAATTCTTAACTGCTCTTTATTTGTAATCATTCACTTTATTTCTTTGAACATGTTGAAATATTCTTAATTGCCTTTCATCCCTTCAAAATCCATTCCATTCACTTTAATATCTAAAATTGTTCTCTGTTTGGCTATCTTGCCCTGCAAAGCCATCTTGTGTGTAGAATATTAATCCAGTAAAGCCATCCTTTCGACTCCATAGCCCAATGGCCTGAAATACTCAATCGTACCCTTAGTTGGCGGATTCCACCATTCAAATTCAAACAAAACTCTTGGACTTATAACTAGCCTAATATTTTCAAAGAACAAAAGCTAAATTTTAAAGAGAGAGCCCTCTCTGGATACAGATTGGCTAGATTCTGTATCTGAAGGTTGGTTTGTGGTTACCTCGGATTTACTTTTCTTTTCCACAACTTCAAGGAAAATCGAGAACGATAACAGCAAGTTCTTCAGGTTGGTCATGGGATCATGAACTTAGAAAGTGATGGGAGAAAGGAACAAAACAACGGGATGTTTTGTGAAAGTTAGTCGAAAGTGCCATCCATTGGGATATGGAGTCATGAAAGGGGAATTACATGCAACAACTAGCCAAAGCTTTCAAAGGGAAAGTCATCTACACTAAAGGATCTTTAGATTAGATGGTGGGATGGAACAATAAGGAAAGAAAGTGAGAGAAGGAAAGAAACCTAATTTCTGTCTATAGATCAGATCAGAGGTCATTTAACTCCAGACCTGCTTGGACATACTCATAGGCAACTCTCAAAGGAGGGACAAAGGGGCAGCTTATAGATCGGACCAGAGCTCATTTAACTCCAGGTCAGCTTTAGCGTGCTCCAAGGAAAAACAGAGATAAGTTTGACGAAGAGATCTTAGAAAGGTAAGCTGGTCGCACAAGGATCCTAGTGGATAGGGCTAACTCTAGTCCCCAATGTTCCCAAATCTTCCAGCATGAACCCAACAAGAACATCTAAGAATTAATCCATTCAATTCATACATCAGAGAGTAGGAAATAACATCCACTACACTGGTTAAATTGACTGAAATCAATCCTTAGATAACACATTTTAGAAGAGAAACATAAATGGCAAGGAGAGCAGGAGCATAGGGTACCTAACAAGGGTAAATCCTATGCCAAACTTCTGATGCAAGCCAGTAGAACATGAAACAACATGTAAATGAAATAAACAGAGTTAGAAAAACATCACCAATAGTAATAGACCATGATCCTGTGAAAAGTGCTTTGATTAATTGATGCAAAACCAATCAAATACACAGAGCTCAATGGCTGTTACAGTCTAGACTTTCTCCTCCTAGCCTATTACATACAACTACTCTGCTACTCCTTCCCAAGACTGTTCTAGCAGTCAAAATGAATCCCTCTAACAGCAATGGCAGCAGCCGAACAACAACGACCCAACAAAAAAAACCTTTACAATATGTTCTCGGGGATTTATTATAGGAGAATGGGAATAACAGGGGTAGATACAAATTAAATGTGTCCATTTAAGACAGAGTGATGGAAGAGTCTGAGCCCATTCTGCTTAATGGAAATCTACTTCGCTGTATGTACTCTGTGATCTGCTCTGGGAGACTCTGTCAGGCCAAGATTGACCTCTGGTGTTTCTTTGGAGTTCTTTCAGGTGTCTGGAACTTTGCGTTGCCTTCTGAATCCGGTTAATTGGATTAAAGTCTGCGGGCCTTCTCCATACCTCCATCACTGCAGCTCTGACAGTCTTAAATAAGCCTCTATTTGTAACATTCATTTTAAGGGCTCGAGGAGGCATGGCGGGCGTTGTAGGAATGGTGTACGTCTGTAGAAAATGTTCTGTTGGCATTAAACACAGATAAGACTGTTGCGTGTGCGTTGGTCTTCAAACTGCGCCTTTCATTTGAATTACGGGGTCAAACATTAATAATATCAATAATAACCTTAACCCTCTCTGAATCACTCCTGCTGATCCACTGTTAGATGCTGAAATGGCCTCTCTGTGCTATCTGCACAATGAAATAAACCTGTTACAAAACCCGGGCAGTGGTGGTGCAGGCATGCTTCAGAAGCCTGTGGAAGTAGTGGTGGGGTAGTTGAGAGCAGTAAAAACAATGCAAGGTGGCAGAAGAAATGGTTATGCGGCGGCGGCAGAGCGGTGGCTTTTCATTGAACAATAGTGACCAAGTGCAGAAAAATGGTGGAAATTATGAACAATAGGGTTTGGTGGTAGAATTCAGTGCAGACCGTTAGATCACGGTCAGGGGACAAAGATCGACGACGGAGATCGAGCAACTATATGAAAGTGGGCAGAACAACCATGAAATATAAGACTTTAGTGCAAAGTCTTAAACTTTGGACTTTGAACAAAATACAAAGAAATGTGAAGGAAATGCAATGCGATATGATGAGGTGGGACCCGGCCGCGGGCGAGGGGGCGATCACATCTCGGCCGTTAGATTCTAGATCCGATGGATGGTCGGGATCAACTCAGGTCATCAGCATCACAATTGGGTGGAGCAAGGGAACACACTATATAAGTTTCCGATTGCGATTGGGTCGGGGAAGCGATGGCCGTTGGATTTGCTCGGGGATTGAGGGTGGAGGAGTGGATCGGGGTCGCAATCGAAGGGGGACGGGGGTGACAGTAGCGATTGGAAGTTCCAATTGCGATTGGGTGGGGGAGTGCAATTAGCGCTTCGCCATCGGATTTTCGAAAAGGGATAGATCAACGGCACAAGAGACATCGCGGGACTTGTTAAATGATCAATCGCATAAGAACGCTACTTGTTGTTACAAAGGATTATGCCAGCCGACGTTTCGATTTCGATTGGTGCTTAGGACTTAAGCACTTGGTTGGAAATGTTGTCATTGACGCGGCAAAGGAGGTAGCCGGATGCGAACGGAAGCGAATGCGAGAGACGAATAGATGCAGAGACAGGAGCAGAGGCAGAGGCAGAGGAAGAAAATACGAAGACAGAGGTGTTATCACTACTGTTATTCCAAGAATAGAGAACTATGAGTTATATATATGGCAGGACTGTGTTGAAATGCACAGTATGAAGAAGACGTAACCATAATCGACAACACACACACACACACACACACACACACACATATATATATATAATTGAAATTGTGGATTACGGAACGGTGTGGACGGAACCTGACCGCAATGAAGAACTGGAACCTGGAGAGGCAGAACTTTGACCAAGGAACAGTAACAGTGGTTTAACCTGGAGGGTGGTTTCTATCGCACCACCATTATACGGAAAGTAGTTTTGATAAATTTTCAGCGATTCCATAAACTTCGTGACATGTGGCCATGCCACTGTTCAAATACCGTCGTCTAACGTGCGCCATCGTGCGTTATATATCGTACAAAGACGCCGAGCGAAATGGGTGTAGACCGTTGATTTGAAGGCTCGACATCGGACGATGATCACGTGTCGGACCTGCCCGAAGTTTAATAGAGGTGCGCGGAGGATAGCCAAGTATTATACGTGTATTCGATTAGTTGTTTGATTGAACTGTGGGGCCCGGCGGAGTTATATGTATAATGAATTGGTTTATATATGTTTCGACGTATTATAGCCTTAATATAAGGGTTGATGGAATATGTTAAAATAGTTAACCAAGGTTAATATAATTGGCAGTCAATCCTTATGGAGGTCGATTTATTCATGTGGACGCTTATTATATACATCGAGATATTATATTGTGCGTGAAATATTTGAATATGCGAAGACTTGCATATATTATACACATTGATATATTATGTATAATGTCGAGTACGTGAAGTCGTTTATTTAAAAAGCGTCGGGTTTAATATAAAGTTTCGACGGATTATAAACTTTGATTTTAAAGTTTCGGAGGTAAATATATATATATAAACCGGGAATTATAAAAGCCACTAAATGTATTTATTTATCAATTTTCTCCAAAACTGATAAATAAAGTTCGCAAAGAAAATAAAAGAGCCACGCGGAAGTAAACAAAGGGAAACATTGACAGAGCCACACTACAGTAAGCTCAACTTCTCCTTGGGGTCCAAATCCAGTGAATTGAGACATTAAAAATACTCAGATTTGTTTACTTAAATGTGCCAACATAGAATAAAGGAATGTGATGAGATTGCCCAGATTGGGAATATTGTAATGACTGAAATACGAATGAATTCATATGGATGGGTTTATAACCATGAAAATGAAGTTTCCACATTAATTCAAATTTTCCCAGATCGACAGTTGGATTGAGTACAAATTTGTTGTATTCATTATATATGCACACAGAAAGAGGAAGTATGAGGCCTGACAGAGGAAAACAAAGATTGCAGAGTTGAAGAAATGTACAGGAATGAGTTGGACAGGTGAATAAACACAGAGAACAAAGAATATGCAGAACAGTGTCTTAGCAACAGTAGAAATAGACAAAATCCAGTAAAGCCAAAGTTCATAAGAGGAGCTGAGTGATATTGAAATATGTAATTAAGAATGTGAATGTAAATGATGTAATTATTTTTTATTGTTTGTGATGCAAAGGCAAGTATCCTAAGGAAAAGACAAAATCCCACTGTAGCATGGAAATTTGTACATATTGTAGTAATTCTAAAATTGAGTTGAAAAAGGAATAAGAAGACAGAAGCCAAAGAGTCATGACTGTTCACTTCAAATTCCTTGTGAAATACAAACAGTCATGTGAGAATTTCTATATATAATATCAATTTGATAAGCTCAGTGTGAGGGAGAGAGAGAAAATATAGAGAATGCAGAATATAGAAGAATAAAGCAGAGAAGATCAAGAAAAGAAAGAGAAGCTACAGAACAGAGCTGATATCTGAGGTAAATCAGCAAACACTCAGGTTGTTGAATTGAGGAAGTTGGAGCTTCCCTATCAAGTTGTTGCTTGATAGCTGTCAGTTGTAGCTGACTGAGGTTGAAGCCTCCTATAGGTTGGTGCCTGCAGAAAATTGAAGGGAGTTGGTGCTTCCTTGCAAGTTGTAGCTTGCAGAATTGAAGTTGGAGCCTCCTGTAGGTTGGTGCCTGCAGAAAAACAGTGGTGAGAGAGAGTTGGAGCTTGCCTTTGCATCACAACAATAATAAGATGTGGTTTTCTCCCTTTATGGGTTTCCACTTATATCTGGTGTCTCTGTGCATGATGTTTATGTGTTGATCTGATTTATATCATCTGCTTAATACCTGTTGCTCTCATATTAAGTCTGTTGTTCTATTATATTAATACTTGCTGCTCATATTCTAAGATTACTTACATATTAAGCTGGACATGAAATGAAGATGTATGTTTGTTGAATAAAGGGTTTAAAAACTCAACACTGTGTTAAACTGATTCACCCCCCCCCCCCCTCTCAGTTTAACTAAGAGTTCAACAATTGGTATCGGAGCAGGTTCCTTTGTGCAAGTCTAACAACTGAAAGGAGATCCTAGGTTCCCAAGATGGCTAGTAAATAAGGATGCTTAACCAATAAAGCCCCTTTCTTCACTGGTGAAAATTATGCTTTCTGGAAAATCAGAATGAGGACATACATAATGTCTCTAGGAATAGAAGTCTAGGCTGTTGTGGAATTAGGATATGCCCCGAAGGCAACTGACACAGAAAAGGACTCAAAACAAGATTTTGTGGCTAATGCAAAAGCCATGAATGCCATCCTGAATGGATTATGTGAAGCAAAGTTTATTAAAGTAATGCACAAAGACACTGCCAAAAAAAATATGGGATACTCTTGAAAACATACATGAGGGAGACCAGAAAGTAAAGACTGCCAAACTTCAAGTCTATAGAGCCCAGTTTGAAAACTTAAAAATGAATGATGATGAAGACATTGCCAGTTTCTTCCTAAAAGTTGCAGAAATTATTAACAATATGAAAGCTCTTGGAGAAAAAATGCCAGAAAGTATAATTGTACAAAAGATTCTAAGATCTCTTCCATCCAGGTTTAATCCAAAGGTGTCTGCAATAGAAGAAACAGCTGATTAGGAGACCTTGACCATGAACCAACTACTTGGGAATCTAACAGCCTATGAAATGAGGCTCCCACAGAAGAAGCCAAGTACGAGGGAAGCAGCCTTTAAAACAGAAAAGAAGAAAGAAGAAGAGGGAGACATATGCTCTTTCTCGGATGAAGAAGAGGCAAAGTTTGTCAAGAAATTGGATAGAGGCTCAGGTAAATACAAAGGTAAACTCCCCTTCAAATGCTTTAACTATGGAAGAGTGGGACACTATGCTGCTAAGTGTCCTCACAAGAAAGTAAGAAATCAAGCTCAAGAATCAGAGAAAGACACATCAAAGAACTGGCAGAAAGGAAAGAAATTTAGCAGAAAATCCTTCTATGCTTAGCAAGACAGCAGTGCATCTGAAGACTCGGATGAATCCCCAGGAGAAGAGGGAACCTCTGAAATTTTACTGATGGCCATAGAAGATCTTGAAGGACTCTTGCTAGAAGAAGAAGAAGAAGGGGAAGTCGACCTTGAGGGGGAGCTAAGAAGTGCTCTGGAGGAGATTGACAGACTCAAAATAAAATGCAGAAAACAAAAAGAGATTCTCCTAAAATGTGTGAAAGAAGAACAAAATTCAGAAGTCCTCATGCAGCTGAAGGTAAAGCTTGAAGAAGCCAAGAAGATAGAAGATATGTTACTTCAGCAAATCAAAGATAAAACTTGAGAACAAGAGAAGCTGGAAGAAGAAATTCTGTGTCTGAGAAAGAAATTAGAAAATGCTCAACAGAAAGTTTCTATATACCCTTCTCAAATGACAAGTTCTGGTAAGTTGAATGAAATCTTAGATGTTCAAATATCTCCTCTAATAAAAACTGGGATAGGCTATGAAGGAGAATCAAGTAAAGGCAAAGAAAAGGAAAACAAAAATATAATTTTTGTGAAAGCAAAGAAGGCTGATGAAGCAGCTCAAATAATTCCTACAAAGGAAGAAACATGTAATGAGAAAGAAAGAGACCAGAAGAAACCTCTAATAACAAATATTGTAACAAATACTAAGACAACAAAGAAAGGATCATATATTCCTGATTATATCAAATTTGGAAGCCATCAAAGGAGATTCTTGCCTCCTATGAAGAATGCCACCTGTTATGTCTGCCACAAGCCAGGACACATTGCTGCATATTGTCATGCAAGGAGGAATGATTCAAACCAACAAAAGATGCAAGCATGGAAGAGACAACCTTACATCAGGTATGCAAGTAATTTCTATGGTTATTTCTTTTATTGTAAGGATTTTAGCCATAGAATTATTGAATGTAGAAAGTATGGACAAAGACTGATGTTCAAAACCTCAAGGAGGTTTATGAGTCAAAGCAATTTTGTTCATGCTCACAATTCTGCAAAAACTATAATCAAATGTTGTATATGCAATCAAGTTGGACATATATCCTCCAAGTGTTCTCTAAAAGGATATAATTCATCATCTCACAAAAGATACCAAACAAAAGGGGGCCTCCAGTGGATAAAGAAGGTGAATAAATGTGACTTGGATTTAATTGCTCAAGATTTGAAGAGTCAATGGTATTTGGACAGTGGCTGCTCTAAACACATGACAGGATACAAAAGCAAGTTTATAACTCTTGATGATAAGAAATCAGGCAATGTCACTTTTGGAAATGACAAATCAGGAAAGATCAAGGGAAAAGGATCAGTCAGCATAGACAATGGCAGAGGAAAGGCCCAAGATGTACTATATGTAGATGGGCTGAAAGCAAATTTACTGAGTGTCAGTCAGATGTGTGATAAAGGCTGTGAAGTTCTCTTTAGAGCACAAGATTGTGTAGTCAGATCAAGCACAACAGGTAAGACTCTACTCAAGGGTGTTCGAACAGAGAGTAATGTTTACATTGTGAAAGAGGGAGATGAAGCATGTCATCTTAGCAAGCTAGAAGAGTCATGGTTATGGCATAAAAGGTTGGGACATCTAAGCTTTGATCACATCATCAGACTAAGTAAGAAGAAAGTTGTCAGAGACATGCCAAAAATTAAGAGGCCTTCTAATACCATATGCAAATCTTGTCAATTGGGTAAACAGACCCGCACATCCTTTAAGGCCAAAGAGGAGTTGTCAACAAGAAGACCACTCCAGCTTGTACACATGGATCTGTGTGGACCTGCAAGAACTAAAACACCAAGTGGAGAATCCTACTTCATGTTGATAATAGATGATTTCTCCAGAATGACATGGGTTTCTTTTCTCAAGAACAAATCAGAAGCACTGGAAAAGTTTAAGATATTCAAAGCATTAGCAGAAAATCAAACTGGATGCAAGCTAAAATGTATCAGATCAGATAGAGGAGGAGAATTCACAGATTATGACTTTTCAGACCTATGTAATGAACATGGAATAAAGCAACAATTTACCATTGCAGGGACACCTCAGCAGAATGGAGTAGCAGAGAGACAAAACAGATCTGTACAAAAAATGGCCAGAGCTATGATGCAAGAGAATAACATTCCTCAAACCTTTTGGGCAGAAGTTGTACACACAACAGTACATATTCTAAACAAAGCTCATTTAAGACCTAATAGTGACAAGACACCTTATGAGCTATGGCATGGTAAACCTGCATCAATCAAGCACTTTAGAGTCTTTGGCAACAAGTGCTACATAAAGAACAATGATGAAAATCTGGGGAAATTTGATGCAAGAGCAGATGAGGGAATACTCTTAGGATATGCATCCAAGAGTAAAGGATACATATGCTACAACAAGACTATTCGAAAAATTGTAGAAAGTATTGATGTAAGAGTTGATGAAGAACTCTCAAACAAGACAAGAGATACAGACTGCAGCAGCCATCCTGAAAATCATGAAGAAGAGGAACAAGATGATGAAGAAATAAGCAAAACATCAGAAGATGCTGGACTGAACTCAAAAACCCCCTCAAGATACACTCAAAAGAACCATCTAGAAGAACAAATCATAGGAGACAAGAGTGTAGGAGTGCAAACTAGAAGACAGCTAACTGAACAGACAGAAGAAGTATACATAGCAATGTTATCACAAATAGAGCCAAAGAAGTTTGAAGAAGCCAGCAAGGACAAGTATTGGGTAAAAGCAATGAATGAAGAATTGGACCAAATTGAGAAGAACAATACCTAGGAACTAGTTCCTAGACCAATTGAGAAGAATATCATTGGTTCAAAATGGGTATTCAAAAACAAAATGAATGAGCAAGGACAAGTAATCAGGAATAAAGCCAGGCTGGTCTGCAAAGGATACTCACAAATTGAAGGACTTGATTATGAAGAAACATTTTCCCTAGTAGCCAGAATGGAAGCTATCAGAATGTTCCTGGCATTTGCATGCTACCAAGACTTCAAGGTATATCAAATGGATGTAAAGTCTGCTTTTCTTAATGGAGATCTAGAAGAAGAAGTATACATGGAACAACCAGAAGGCTGCTCATTGACAGACAAAGAAGACTATGTATGCAGACTGAAGAAGGCCCTATATGGACTGAAATAGGCTCCTCGTGCTTGGTACTCAAGAATGGATAAATATTTTCAAAAACAGGGTTTTAAGAGAGGTGGAGTAGACAACAATCTATATATAAAAGCCCATGAAAATGAACTTTTGATTGTTGTAGTGTATGTTGATGACATTATGTTTGGAAGAAACAAAGATGAACTTGCAAAAGGGTTTGCTGATGAAATGAAAACATAGTTTGAAATGTCTATGATTGGAGAGCTCACTTTCTACTTGGGACTACAAATTCAGCAAAAGAACACAGGTACATTCATTTCACAAGAAAAATACATAAAAGAAATGTTGAAAAAGTTCAAAATGGAGAACTGCAAACCTGTGTCAACTCCCATGACCACAGGTTGCAAGCTGTGTGCTAATGATGGGCCTGCTGATATAGATCAAAGACTTTATAGATCCATGATTGGAAGTCTATTGTATCTGACTGCATCAAGACCAGACATCATGCTAGCAGTAGGACTAGTGGCTAGATATCAAGCAGCACCTAAACAAAATCACCTTCTTGCAGTCAAAAGAATATTCAGATATCTACAAGGAACAACACTGTATGGACTTTGGTATCCTAAAAGCAAAAACTTCACTTTATCAGCATACACAGATGCAGATTGGGCTAGCTGTGTGGATGACAGGAAGAGTACAAGTGGAGGTGCTTTCTATCTAGGAGAAAGTCTGGTGGCATGGTTAAGCAAGAAACAAACATCCATCTCTCTATCTACAGCTGAAGCAGAATATATAGCAGCGGCAGCATGTTGTACACAAGTCATGTGGATGAAGCAAACTCTTCAAGACATGAAGGTAAGCATTGATGAACCTATTTCAATCAAATGTGATAATACAAGTGCTATAAGTATATCTAAAAATCTTGTACTTCACTCAAAAACTAAACATATCCCAATCAAATATCATTTCCTCCGAGAACAAGTGGCTCAGAAGATAGTAAAGCTGGAATATGTACCAACAAAAGAACAGACAGCTGATATATTTAGCAAACCTCTTGCTAGAGAATCATTTCAATATTTGAGAAATAAACTAGGGGTAGTATCTGCAGATACTACTCTCTGATATAAAGAGAAAGCACAATTTCAGGGGGAGAACAAAACGAAAATATCATTCCAGGGGGAGAACAACCAGTAAGAAAAGCATGAATCAGGTCCTCAGGATCAAAGGATTAAGGCAAAAGAACACCAAGTTATTATCCTAGAGTTACCTACATTATTCAAGCATCAAAAATCTATGAAGTATCATTATTCTCACTCTTAACTCGATACAAGTGAAAGAACTGTATCAATTTACAGTGTACATTCAAAATCGATAATCCTCAAAGTGTTCTCTCAACAAGTCTTATACATCACTATGGAGTAGCGTGGTACACAGTTAACAGAAGAGAGCCTAAACATAACTTAGAAAGAGGAAACGCAAAAAGCAACCCTTTTCCATTGATGTCAAAGGGGGAGGAAGAGCAGGCAAACAGGAAGAGCAAACAACAGAAGAAAGAACAAGAAAATAGAGAAAATGTATTGCCATCAATGCCAAAGGGGGAGACTATTGGAAATATTGTCATTGATGGAAAAGGAGGTAGCAGATGCAGAGATAGGAGAAGATGCAAAGACAGGAACAGATGCAGAGACAGGAGCAGAGGCAGAGGCAGAGGAAGAAAATACGAAGACAGAGGCATTATCACTGCTGTTATTCCAAGAATAGAGAACTATGAGTTTATATATGGCAGGACTGTGTTGAAATGTGTAGTATGAAGAAGACGGAACCATAGTCGACAACATATATATATATATATATATATATATATATATATAAAATTGAAATTGTGGATTACGGAACGGTGTGGACGGAACTTGAGCGTAACGAAGAACTGGAACCTGGAGAGGCGGAACTTTGACCAAGGAACAACAACAGTGGTTTAACCCGGAGGGTGGTTTCTATCGCACCACCATTATACGGAAAGTGGTTTTGACAAATTTGCAACGATTCCGTAAACTTCGTGACACGTGGCCCGACCATTGTTCAAATACCGTCGTCTAACGTGCGCGATCGCGCGTTATATATTGTACGAAGACGCCGAGCGAAATGGGAGTACACCATTGATTTGAAGGCTCGACATCGGACATCGATCACGTGTCGGACCTGCCCGAAGTTTAATAGAGGTGCGCGGAGGATAGCCAAGTATTATACGTGTATTCCATTGGTCGTTTGATTGAACTGTGGGGCCAGGCGGAGTTATATGTATAATGAATTGGTTTATTTATGTTTCAACATATTATAGCCTTAATATAAGGGTTGATGGAATATGTTAAAAGAGTTAACCAAGGTTAATATAATTGGCGGTCAATCCTTACAGAGGTCGATTTATTCATGTGGACGCTTATTATATACATCGAGATATTATATTGTGTGTGAAATATTTGAATATGCGAAGACTTGCATATATTATACACATTGATATATTATGTATAATGTCGAGTACGTGAAGTCGTTTATTTAAAAAGAGTCGGGTTTAATATAAAGTTTCGACGGATTATAAACTTTGATTATAAAGGTTCGGAGGTAAATATATATATAAGCCGAGAATTATAAAAGCCACTGAATGTATTTATTTATCAATTTTCTCCAAAACTGATAAATAAAGTTCGCAAAGAAAATAAAAGAGCCACGCGGAAGTAAACAAAGGGAAACACTGACAGAGCCACACTACAGTAAGCTCAACTTCTCCTTGGGGTCCAAATCCAGTGAATTGAGACATTAAAAATACTCAGATTTGTTTACTTAAATGTGCCAGCACAGAATAAAGGAATGAGATGAAATTGCCCAGATTGGTAATATTGTAATGACTGAAATATGAATGAATTCATATGGATGGGTTTATAACCATGAAAATGAAGTTTCCACATTAATTCAAATTTTCCCAGATCGACAGTTGGATTGAGTACAAATTTGTTGTATTCATTATATATGCACACAGAAAGAGGAAGTATGAGACCTGACAGAGGAAAGAAAAGATTGCAGAGTTGAAGAAATGTACAGGAATGAGTTGGACAGGTGAATAAACACAGAGAACAAAGAATATGCAGAACAGTGTCTTAACAATAGTAGAAATAGAAAAAATCCAGTAAAGCCAAAGTTCAGAAGAGTAGCTGAGTAAAATTGAAATATTTAATTAAGAATGTGAATGTAAATGTTGTAATTAAGTTTTTATTGTTTCTGATGCAAAGTAAAGTATCCTAAGGAAAAGACAAAATCCCACTGTAGCATGGAAATTTGTACATATTGTAGTAATTCTAAAAATGAGTTGGAAAAAGGAATAAGAAGACAAAAGCCAAAGAGTCATGACTGTTCACTCCAAATTCCTTGTGAAATACAAACAGTCATGTGAGAATTTCTATATATAATATCAATTTGATAAGCTCAAAAGATGTGAGAGAAAGTATAGAGAATGCAGAATATAGAAGAATAAAGCAGAGAAGATTAAGAGAAGAAGAGCAGATACAAAACATAGCTAATATCTGGAGTAAATCAGCAAACATTCAGTTTGATAAATTGAGGAAGTTGGAGCTTCCCTCTCAAGTTGCAGCTTGATAGCTGTCAATTGTAGCTGACTAAGGTTGAAGCCTCCTGTAGGTTGGTGCATGTAGAAATTTGAAGGGAGTTGGTGCTTCCTTGCAAGTTGTAGCTTGCAGAATTGAGGTTGGAGTCTCCTGTAGGTTGGTGCCTGCAGAAAAACAATGGTGAGAGGGAGTTGGAGCTTGCCTTTGCATCACAACAATAATAAGATGTGGTTTTCTCCCTTTATGGGTTTCCAATTATATCTGGTGTCTCTGTGCATGATGTTTATGTGTTGATCTAATTTATATCATCTACTTAATACCTGCTGCTCTCATATTAAGTCTGCTGTTCTATTATATTGATACTTGCTGCTCATATTCTAATATTGCTTACATATTAAGCTGGACATGAAATGAAGATGTGTGTTAGTTTGAATAAAAGGTTTAAAAATCTATGAATGTATTCAGCGATTCACCCCCCCCCCTCTCTAGGTTTAACTAAGAGTTCTTGATAGTCCTAGCGCGAAAGACATGTGTGGGAAGTAGGTTGGACTAGCCCGGAAAAGGGCTAAGGCGTTATGGTAAGGAAAGTGGGATTTATCCCCATTTTAATGAATTTTTTAGGTTAGAGAAGGGAACGGTAGAGGGGTAAAGGGGAAAATGGGAAAAAAAAGAGTAAGGGAAGAATTTAAAGGGGATTTTGAGGGGATTTGAAAGGTAAGTGGGGAATTTAGAAAGAAGAGGCATGAGGATGAAAACAAGGGTTTAGGGGTAATGAAATAAGAGGGGAAAAGAGGCCTTTGAGCATTTCTTCACAAACAGAGAGGCTTTATAATGGGAATCAGCAGAGGGGATTTTATCAAAGGACAAAGGCACAAGGAGGCTTCAAGGATGATGTGTTTTCAAAGGAAATTCATTCCTTGAAGGCTCAATAACATTTTAGCCCCCTGTTTTCTTGTCAAAAATTTATGGGGGGATAACACTTTAGCCGCATCCTCTCTAGATTTGGCTACCCAAAAAAGATAATCATTGATAACACTGCTACTTTTGGATCCAAGAAAATGATTGATTTTTGTCACAGGTATCAAATAGCACTCGGTCATTCAACTTCCTATTACCCACAAGGTAATGGGTTAGCTGAATCATCAAACAAGAGCTTGGTGACCATCATCAAAAAACTTCTTGAAGAGAATAAGAAAGCATGGCATAACAAGTTAGTGCATGCCTTGTGGGCTGACAGACTAACAACAAAGAAATCCATTGGAATGTCAGCACATTGGGCCGTTAATATGCCATTATTATTATCACTTGTGAATGCTTATTCCACCCATTTTTACCATTCTTCATCACGTCATTTATTATAATTTATTATTTAAATCCATTTTATGATGATTTATGCTTCTATGAATGAATGTTATTTATTCTCCTTTATTTCTAATAAATTGATGATTATGAGTTATTTTATCAATGATAGTTTTAATAAGTTGGTTATAACATTATTCACCATTTTTAGCCTCCAAGATAATTTCCAGATTGAAGATTTGATCATTAAAAGTGCCCACTCAGAAATGCGCTGGAATAAGGAGTGACAGTTTTGCGGTTGAGATTCTGAGCAAATGAAGACGAATCTGGAAAATCCGGAACATGGGTTTTGTTCAGAACGGACCCAATTAACTTTATTAAAGAACGGTTTTCCCAAATTCGGCTTGTACTGAGAGAAACGCAGGGTTCTTTGAGCACGATTTTCTCAGATCTGTGGTTGCGGCCGTCCTCCAAATCTCAGCTACAAAGCCAAATTCGACTTGCTGTTGTTGAAAGAGGGATGTAAATCTATTTTATTGTTGATCAATTGGTTGGAAGAAATTCAATATTATTATTAGAGATCTTATTTGCTATTTAATTTCTCCACCTTCTGATTATAAAAGGAGAAGCATGTATTGTGTATGGGAGGATGGAGAGACTTTTCTTATTGTAATTTGCAGAATTGTGCATCGGCTCTTGTTAAGAGAGTGTGATCTGTTTGTAAACATTATTAATGCCTGATTAATAAAGGAGTTCACTGTTGTTCCATTTCTCAAGCGCTGGAGTAAAGCACAGCAACGCTTCACCGGTGGTTGAGGGCCCGGCCCTGGTGGAGCGATCTGCTGTTGGTATTTCTATTAGTTTATTTCTGTTGTGTGAAGTTCGTTTATTACAATTAAAGAATTGAGTTGTTGCTAATTGGATCAAATACAGAGTCATTGTTATTCCATTCTTTACAAGAAGCATGATTCATGATTCAATTGTTATAAAATGTTGTTTTTCCGTATCTAATTCCAGTTGTTATTCCTTTTGTTTATGAATTACGATAGTTGATTGTTGCGTGGCTGTCGACAGGATTAAAGAGTAGAAATCTAGTTTGCTTGGTTATGAATTGAATTCACTGTTTATTTTACGCTGCTATTCAATTCCTGTTCATTGCTTTTAGATTGATGTTCCTTTCCAGTTTGCATTTTAGATTTCATTTCCTTTGAGTTGTTTTCACTTGCTTTGAGATCTCTAAACTGTAGAGGGCAGAGCTAATCATTCCAGGTCCCCAGATTTGGTCATCTCACATCGATTTCTAGGGGAAAGAGTTATTACTACTGAATCCCTAATCGATGTCTAGCAAGGTTGTTGTAGTGTAGTCTTTACATTTCTGTCATTTGTAATTAGATTTCTTTTCAAGCAGATTTCTTTTCAAGCATTTATTATTTCTGCATTTGTATTTCTATGCTACATCTTCACAAACATTACTCTTGAGTAAATAGCCGCCTCAGACTGAGTACACTCTTGAAACAAAAAGTCGTCCCTGGGTTGATAATTAATGTGAAGGTAATTAGGAGTTAAAAAGACACCTTTTTATCGCTCCACATTTTGGCGCCGTTGCCGAGGAGAGTGTAGCCATTTCTAAAGAGTAGTGTGAATCTGATGAGTGCCTGCTAGGGAAGAGTTGGATCTTAAAAACGGAAGGTAAGAACCTGCGTGCGGAGCATGTAAAAGCCCTGCTCCACTGTCCGCTTTCCTAACAGATTTGTTGTTGCTTTGTTGGGTAGAAATAGATGTTTGAATTTTTGTGTGAGTGACTAGGAAAAAAATAGAAATTTTGAAAAATAAATCACATGATTTCATTCAAGTGGTGATGTAAGCACCACCCATTTCACTAACCGATTGACAGGAACATTTGAAGAAGGAGCCTCGAAGAAACACATGAAAAACATCTTATATTATGGTAAGAAATGGCTCATGTTTCTACTTTTGAATTTCCTATCAAAGATCTAGGAGGAGTGACACAAATGCACATAATTCCCCCATCTTTACCAAATTTTCATGGTTTAGAAAATGAAGATCCAGATACATTCTTATTTGAGTTCGAAATACTTTGTAGAGGATATGATTATTGTACTAATGATCAAAGATTGAAAGTGTTTCCTCTTACTCTAAGAGGAGCAGCTCTCCGATGGTTCATGAGCCTAGGTGGGAATTGCATCCAATCATGGGAGGACATGAAGAACATATTCTTGAAGAAGTACCAAGACTATTGCAAATTCAATGAAGATATTTTCGGTATGATACAAGGGGAAGATGAAAGTTTGGAGGACTATGTAAATCGATTTCATTATAACCTTCAAAAATCAAAGCATAAGCATTTGGAAAAAGAGATCTTAAAAACACTCCTTCTTAAAGGAATCAAAGATGAATTTTTAGAACTCTTCAATCTGATAGGAAAAGGTGATGTTTTTCGGTTATCATATGATGATGTTTGTGAGTTGTGCATAAGGTATTCAAGAGGAATCTCCAAGGCTGGTAAGAATTCTAGAGATGTTTGTTCTTTCTTTTCCAAATCTGCTACAAGAATAGGAGACATAAAAGCTGAAATCAATGATTTATTTGAAAATTTTAAAGTTGATTTTATTAGCTCTCTAAGCTCAAAATTGGATGTTTTGCAGGTTCATAAAAATGAAGAATTTGATGAAGTGTTTTTCCCTCATGACCGAAAGGAGCAGCCCATAGATACTCACTCTTCCTTATTTAGGATGGAAGTAGCATATCAAAGAGATAAGGAAGCTACAACAAGGTCAACAGGTATGGTTCAAAACACTTCTTCTCCATTCTCTTACTTGCATAATCCATTATGGAATACTCATGTTCTAGGGCAGCCATGTCAATTTCAATATAACCACCAATCTTATCTACAAGTTTGGCATGGTTCACCTTATGATTGCATGACTACTCTCCCTCATCTTGTAGCACAAGCACATTCTCCATATTCTCCACCGGCTCTTTCACAACATCCTGCTTGCATATCAAATTTATCCACTCAACCCAACCAAACACATCATCACAATGCTCCATTCCATACACAATTTCCTGCTCAACTAATTCCACACCCTCACCACAATAAACCAGTACAACATGCTTACAATGTTGAACTGCCAAATTTACCCACCCTTCCCACCCATTCTATCTCACATGCGCCATTAGAGAAAACTTACAATGAGATTCAGAATGTTTCAAATTCAAAAATTGTAGAAGCTATGGAAGCAAATGAGGTTTCTTCTAAGTTGCACCAAAAAACCATTTTAAAAGCTCAAGAACTTCATGGTATGATGGGAAATCAAGAAAGTAACGGATATATTGAAGATTGGTTTCACTCCATCACGTGTTTGCATCCTCACTCTATGCTTCAACAATTTTTGATACCATTTTTTCAAGGGAAGCTGGCTTCTCATACCCTAATTTTCATTAATATGCATTTTTCAAATTTGGGTATGTGTATACATGAAGCCTTATTTCGAAAATGGCTCCACTGGAAGTACTCATATACGTAGTCATATTCATTTTTCAAATCAAAATAGGTTAGTATAGAACATAAAATAAATAAGGGAATAAATAAATGCATTTTGTTTTTTATATAAAACTAGTTGTTTTTTGTTGCAACATGCTATGCAAATCAATATTGGTGATAATTTTTTAATTCATTTGTGTATGTAGATGACTTATAATGGAAATAATAGCTCTACAAACACTCATATTCATTTTTTATCACCAATTTGAAAAAATGCTTGAATATCATTTTTTTTGGCTTGCGGGCTTGATGAACTTTCTGGAAAAACAGTCGGGACAGTCATGTTTTGAGGGACCAAAAATGAATATTTTTAAAACCTGTTTCTACCCTAGATAGCCCTTGATTTCTACTTTCTAACCCAATTTGAATCAGTCAATTTGGATTTGAAACGAAAAAGTTAGAACCAAAACATTGACCGGATGTCTAGCGGGCAGCTCAGGAACAGAGTTGGGACAGTCCGTTTTTGGAGGCCTAAATGACCATATTTTTAAAATCTGTTTCTACCCTAGATAGCCCTTGATGTCTAATTTCCAACCCAATTTGAATCAGTCAATTTGGATTTGAAACGAAAAAGTTAGAACCAAAACATTGACCGGATATCTAGCGGGCAGCTCAGGAACAGAGTTGGGACAGTCAGTTTTTGGAGGCGTAAATGACCATATTTTTAAAACCTGTTTCTATGGTAGATTCCCCTATGAATCTAGTTTACAATGAAATTGGAATCACTCATTTTCGATATCGTATGGGGAAGTTATGATCAAAATACTGACTGTCTATCGTAAATCAGCACCCTTAAAACTCTGTTTTTCCGGATGTTCCTTACAGTATTTCACCTATCAATTCTTATTTTCTTCAAAACCTGTTTCTATTGGAGATAAATAAATGAATCTACTTTCATTTCCAATTTGAATCATTCGAATCCGACATCAAACGAAGAATCTATGCTTAAAACATTCACTGTTGTTCTAAGTGGGGTACGCGAAAATGACTCTGTTATGCAGGTTGTTCTAAGTAAAATTGACATATCATATCATTGAATTTTTAAAACCTGTTGCTATTGGAGATTAACCTTTGAATTAGCTCTCATTTGGCTTTGGAATCACTCAATTTGGATGAAAAACAAAGAAGTTGTGACTAAAACACTGCAGGTTAGCATGATTGGCCACTGCTCTCCCGCAGGTAACAAATATATTTTACTTTGTTATTTTCTCCGTGGATTTGTTCTACAGAGTAACTACTTGTTAGTTTTTTTGCATAATTCTTGGATTAGGGGAGCCCGCGCACCTCTCTTTCTCCATGACTTAATGTTTTCTTGCAGGTAGACACTCGTTTTTTGCAGGTCTTGGGAAAATAAAGAAGGTCAATTTATGGACGAGTGATTCTTGAAACAAATTTTAATAAAACAAAGGAATTTCATCCAAATCATTACCCAACGGATTCATAATAGAACAAATGAAGAATTGATTTCAATTTGAAGATTCATGTCTTATCACTGCTGCCAAAACATTTTTCAAAGAGATCATTTTTTTGACATAACATCATAGCTGTTGTAACTTAATTTAGTTATTTACATATTGTTTTTAAATAAAACGTTGTTTCTTTTCTGATATTTTTTTATATTTTGTGTTTCAGGTGTTGCTTCATTCAAACTGTGACCCATCTTCAGCATCAATACAGTGAACATTTTCATTTTCATTTGCATCTTCAGCATCAATACAGTGAACAAGGAACGACATTTGCATTTTCACACTTTTTTTGTGTGTATTTTTGTTTTTTTTGTGTGCATTTCCTTTAAGGAACACCACTTTTTGAGTGTTTTTGCTGTTCATTCAAAAGAGCAACACTTTGGGATTATTTTCGAGAGCAACCCTTCCTTCCTCTTGTGGGACTATTCCTAGTTCATCTCAACCACATTTTACTGATTCCCTTTCATGGCATGAAGTACACTACTTTTATGAGGACAAGAATTATGGATTCTATTGAAGCAAGTTAATATCATTCATGTTATGATCTTTAACAGGACAACTCCTTGATGATAGATTATTTTCAAAAGGGACACAATTATTTATATACTACTTTACTGCATTGTTTTCTGTTGAACATGATATTGATTGATCATCTTAATACCATGTTGGTTCCACCCTTCCTGGTTATAATCTTCTCTGTCTGTAATAAATGAGATTATGGGTATATTTTTTTCTATTGACATGTTCAACTTCTTCCACCATCCTGCTCTTAAGGAATGCTGAGCCTCCCTCTTTTTATCATAAAAATGTGTAATAATAACAAAATTTTGTTCGCGGATGGAGGATAGGGGGTCTCATTACGAGCCAGCCTACCATGTTCATAAGGCTGTAACAAAGTGACATTCCCATTATGGCCACCACACCAGGGTTATGATCCATTGGATAGCCCAATTATCCTTGGAACATGAGGTCTCATCACGAGCCGGCCTGATCACTTTTGCTACATCCCAGTGAATGGCAGTGTGGTTATCTGGTTACCACGCCAGCACATTGATCTTTTCTGTAGAACAACAATGTAACTCTCTAGTTATAAATTGAGGATTCTGGCTCATATGGGTTAAAAAGCAACCCTGCCGAGGCTATGGACGCCTGCTGGCAGCAGCGGCTCTGCTTATGGTATTGAAGTTATATCTTATCGTCGATTATTATTATAATACCCTTTTCTTATCAGAGAAGTTATTTCCTTACTTTTTTCCCTATTTTGAACCTTTATGCATGAGAAATTGTTTTATGATCAATCACATCATTTTCAGCTAGCATACTATCAGTAAAGCATCTTTTTGGCATATTGTTGTTCTTTTTCTCTTTTTTCGTAACTTATCATCAATCCAAAGCGTCCTATCTCTTATTCATAACTATCTTTACACACTCTGCTCTCATTATAATCATAACTCTCGTTGTCCTATCATTGATATGTGTACTTTGCTTCATTCACTGCTATATTGTTCATTCCCTTGCCTTGCCATCAGCACAACACCTCTCATATGCTTTATGGTCATGGAATTCCTTTTCCAATTGGAGGGGGAATGTATGCATTATGGGATAGCATGCGATATGATTACTACACTCTGCCATAACTTGTTGATTTGACAAAAGTTTTTCTGACTGAAAGTTTTGCATGCATCTTATCTATTTCTATTCAAAACTAACACTATGGATTCAAGAACATTGTATGCAAAATAGTGCTTTGTTTACAGGAGAACAACAAGTATGGGCAGAATTCTATTCACAGCATGACTACACTATTGCACTTAACAGAAGAGGCTCGCGTACGTGAACAATTCTTCAGACATGATGTGCTTACCTGGATTCCACCTTTTGCATCACTTTCAGCACCAACTCTGCCTACATCAGCTTCAACAACTGCCAGTCCATATATGTCATTCCACATTTTTGGAGGTAAAACTTGAGGTAAAATAGCATAATTTTCTTATTTATTACGAATTTAGGAGAATTTCATGAAAATCCATTTTGAGCATTATTTATCATCCTTCATTCCACATCTTTACCACTTTCCCTTTTTCAGCAGCATATCATTTTCGAGTATGGGGGAGTGTTCCTTTCATTCATTTCTTTCTTATGACCATGTCATCCATATTCTTTATCATCCATTGCTATTCTTATTCATTCTCAACACCTCCCTTATTCCATGTTGTTTTACACCAAGCATAGAATTCAACAGCTGGTAGCAACCACCTCAAATTTTTTCTAGCATCGCATGAGGGCATGCTAATTTTTCAGAGAGGGGGAGGAATTGCTACGCATGATGGATGTTTTCAATTTTCTTTCTCATTTAAGGCATACAATTTCATTTTTACACAATGCAGAAATTGATTTCCATAATATTTTTAAAAAACCATGAACTCAATTCTTGTGATTTCTGGAAAACACAGACGTATCATTAATACAAACCTAGATAATTTCAAGATAAATTGGTTAATAAAATTTCGGAAATCATGCACTCTCACCTACAACCATTTTGTTTATATCTCATGATCCGTGCATCAAAACGATCTGATTTTTGAATCATAAAGGCATTCATATATTATAAATTTACTTGCCAAATTTCAACAAAAGCTGGTTTGTAGTTTTTGAGAAAATGGTTAATGAAGTTTGTTGTTACTTATATCATATTTTGTTGCAACTTCATATATACATATAGTTGAATGTCAATATAAAATTTGTTATGCCTTCATCAAGATTACTAAAAGTGAATATTCATTAATTAAGGAAGAATTCATTTGTTCTATCCATTTCATGAGCTGAGATGAACATATTTTTTATTGCTTGGTTAACACATGGGTTTTTGCCTTTGGGTTGCATGAGGACATGCAATATATTCAGGTTTTCGTTGCATGAGGACATGCAACATATTGAGTGTGGGGGTATGTTGGGCCGTTAATATGCCATTATTATTATCACTTGTGAATGCTTATTCCACCCATTTTTACCATTCTTCATCACGTCATTTATTATAATTTATTATTTAAATCCATTTTATGATGATTTATGCTTCTATGAATGAATGTTATTTATTCTCCTTTATTTCTAATAAATTGATGATTATGAATTATTTTATCAATGATAGTTTTAATAAGTTGGTTATAACATTATTCACCATTTTTAGCCTCCAAGATAATTTCCAGATTGAAAATTTGATCATTAAAAGTGCCAACTCAGAAATGCGCTGGAATAAGGAGTGACAGTTTTGCGGTTGAGATTCTGAGCAAATGAAGACGAATCTGGAAAATCCGGAACATGGGTTTTGTTCAGAACGGACCCAATTAACTTTATTAAAGAACGGTTTTCCCAAATTCGGCTTGTACTGAGAGAAACGCAGGGTTCTTTGAGCACGATTTTCTCAGATCTGTGGTTGCGGCCGTCCTCCAAATCTCAGCTACAAAGCGAAATTCGACTTGCTGTTGTTGAAAGAGGGATGTAAATCTATTTTATTGTTGATCAATTGGTTGGAAGAAATTCAATATTATTATTAGAGATCCTATTTTCTATTTAATTTCTCCACCTTCTGATTATAAAAGGAGAAGCATGTATTGTGTATGAGGGGATGGAGAGACTTTTCTTATTGTAATTTGCAGAATTGTGCATCGGCTCTTGTTAAGAGAGTGTGAGCTGTTTGTAAACATTATTAATGCCTGATTAATAAAAGAGTTCACTGTTGTTCCATTTCTCAAGCGCCGGAGTAAAGCACAGCAACGCTTCACCGGTGGTTGAGGGCCCGGCCCTGGTGGAGCGATCTGCTGTTTGTATTTCTATTAGTTTATTTCTGTTGTGTGAAGTTTGTTTATTACAATTAAAGAATTGAGTTATTGCTAATTGGATCAAATACAGAGTCATTGTTATTCCATTCTTTACAAGAAGCGTGATTCATGATTCAATTGTTATAAAATGTTGTTTTTCTGTATCTAATTCCAGTTGTTGTTCCTTTTGTTTATGAATTACGATAGTTGATTGTTGCGTGGCTGTCGACAGGATTAAAGAGTAGAAATTTAGTTTGCTTGGTTATGAATTGAATTCACTGTTTATTTTACGCTGCTATTCAATTCCTGTTCATTGCTTTTAGATTGTTGTTCCTTTCCAGTTTGCATTTTAGATTTCATTTCCTTTGAGTTGTTTTCACTTGCTTTGAGATCTCTAAACTGTAGAGGGCAGAGCTAATCATTCCAGGTCCCCAGATTTGGTCATCTCACATCGATTTCTAGGGGAAAGAGTTATTACTACTGCATCCCTAATCGATGTCTAACAAGGTTGCTGTAGTGTAGTCTTTACATTTCTGTCATTTGTAATTAGATTTCTTTTCAAGCATTTATTATTTCTGCATTTGTATTTCTATACTACATCTTCACAAACATTACTCTTGAGTAAATAGCCGCCTCAGACTGAGTACACTCTTGAAACAAAAAGTCGTCCCTGGGTTGATAATTAATGTGAAGGTAATTAGGAGTTAAAAATACACCTTTTTATCGCTCCACAAATACCATATCAACTCTGTTTATGAAACATTGGGCACCGGAAAATCCGCACTTGGGGTAATATTAATCAAAACTAGTCCAAGAGATTCAGATGCGTAAGAGGATGCGAGAGGAGGGAGGATAAATCAAACATTCATCTCCAACAAACAAGAGAAGAAGTTCACGTAGCTTTGAAAGTGGCGGGAAAACATAAAGAAGTTGTTTGATAAGAGAACAAAAGCTTGTGACTTCAAAATTGGAGATAAGGTTCTAAAATGGGACTCCAGGAGAGAAGACAAAGGAAAGCATGGCAAATTTGACAGTTTGTGGTAGGGTCCTTACATCATCCAATCCACCATTGGTCCAAATGCCTTTTTTCTACAAGAGCTAGATGGTACAGATCTGTTTGGGGGTCCTGTCAATGGCAGGATGCTCAAGCATTACTACTGCTGATTTCCAATTTCCAGTTGTCATTTCCATTGTAAATACCATTGCTGTGTTTTGTTTTCAAGAAAAAGAGAAAATGTTTCCAAAAAAAAAAAAAAAAAACAGAGAAAGAGAGGTTCAGACATGCTCAAAACTTGAACCTCAGAAGTGCAAATATCAACTCTAACATGATCAAAACCTGAGCCAAAAGAAGTAAAGAAGCTGGTTCTAAAATGCTTAAAATATGAACCAGCAAACAAGAAAGAAGAATCGGCTCTAACAAGCCCAAAACCAGAGCTGAAGTGAAGAAGAAAGTGACTCTAACAAGCTCAAAACTTGAGTCACACAGGAAGGAAGGATGCTTCAAAGTTTCAAGATTTCAAGCCTTCAAGATTTTGTTTTCAAATTTCTGCAATTTCAGTTCATGTGTAGCTGTCTTTATGCCATGCATTCACAAAAAACCAGACTGTCTAATCCTGGTTTGACTGTATTTAAATTTCTGTTGTAGAGTTTAGAGAAATAAATCTGCTAGACAGTCTAATCCTAGCAGATATTAGATTAGGTAGAGAAGCTATGAGGTCAATAGTTTAATCTGGTCTCATGGAGGAATAAGGGTAAAATTAGACTAGTTTGTTTTCTGCTTTCAATAAAAATGATGAAGAAGGTCTGCAAATTCAAATGCACCTTGAAGAAAAAATGTTATGATTGTAGGATGGGTAGGTAGATTGTTTGGAGAATTTTTTCTGCTGATTAATATCCATCATGTTTGTAACCGCTGAATCAAATAAGAAATATGGTTCAAAGATCAGGCATCTGGCCTACTCCAAAGATTAATTTTCTGAATTCTTGACACCTTCAAGAAGATGCCATCCCCATGTGGAGCCACTGTTAGCCACCTATGATTTTTTTGTCAAGAAAACAGGTGGCTAAGTATTTTTCTGAGCCTTCAAGACCTTGCAAAATATCTTCACTGCTGCTTCCATCAAAAAAGCCTCACTGCCTGTGAAACAATTATGCTCATAAAGGCCTCCATTTGCCCCTTGTATCCCTGCAAATTTCCCATTTTAACCCCTTCTCAAATTTCCCCTTTAACTCCAAAAATCCCTTCCTAAGTCTTCTAAATCATTCTATCTCCCCTTTTAACCTCACAAAAACTCTTTGTTTCGCTTAAAAACCCATTTTTCCCTCTATCGAAAATCTCTGTTCAGCCTTAAAAACTCTATTTTTAGGCTGAAAAACCCATTTTTTTTATTAAACAGGCTAGCCCCCTACGGCCCAGTCCCTAACCACTTCCCCTCCATGTAACTAAGCGCTAAGACCAAGCGCTAAGGCATAAAGCGCTTATCGCATCGGAAGGATTGGTCGGAGCACTTATTCTCTTTGTAAAACGAAAAGTTCCGATGCGATGGTGTATTTGGTTTGTTGGCCTTTCAAGCGATCTCTGTCGTTGATCTAAAAAGATCCAATGGCTCCATGCACGTTTCACCGCACCTCGCCTACTCCTTTGTAAACCCTCCGATGATGATCTCCGTTGTTGATTCACAATTAGATCCAACGACCATCGCAGCGCTACACTCATCGCCAATCGAAGATTTTAAAATGTGCCACCCTCAGATGCCCCGATTAGCCGATCCCCGATTGAATCTGAGTCATCCATCCATTCTGATACTACAGCCGAGATTTCTTCTTGCTCTACCCCACTTCCCCGATTGGTCACCCTCCGATCAAATCACAGCCGTTGATCTGCAGCTAATCTAACGGTCCAGAGCCAATCACTTCATGAGCACGTCGGAGATTTGGCCCCTGCCTCCTCCGCTTTCGATTAGATCTTGACTGTCCAATCCCCTGGATCCAACGACAAAGATTACTCCTGACCACTAACCAACTCCTCTGCCTGTGTTTCTCCTCTGCAGATCTCAGCCGTCCATCGCACTGATCGGAGGGTCCACAATCAAACCACCTTTGATTGTCCCCCACCTTACTGTCTGCTCTTCTCCTCGTATCGTGCTCCATCTCCTGCCGTCAGATCTCACAGTCCCATATCCAACGACCTGCATCAATATCGCGCTGTTTCTCCGTCTGAACGTTAACAACTCAAATTCACATGATATAGGTAGTTTTTTAAAGCCACATGTCAGCCAAAGATTTATATCGCGTTAGAAAAGTGAAAACCGCCTTACACCTTTATTTCCATGCACAAAAACAACTATTTCTTCGGAAAACCACTTCCCCACTTCTCGCCTCCAAAATTCCATTAATAGATCTTGACCGTTGATCTTTATTGATCAACGACCCTTATTGCATCTCACACTCCGTTCACATTTTTCTCATCGCACGACCATAGAACCTCATCGGATCATCGTAGCCATTGATCTCCTCCTGAGATCTAATGGTCCTAATCGAATCGCCCTCCACCCATGACCACGTCCCACCATTCAAGCCCATTTCATATGTTTTCCACACATTTTCTTTATATTCTGTCCAAAGGTCGAGATCGAATGTTTTACATTAAAACCTTTGTAACCCGCTCACATTAAACTTTTAATGTTTTACATTAAAGGTTTATATTGTTTCTGCCTAATATCATGACTTTAATGTTTTACATTAAATTTCATTGCATAACGTCCAAACTACCAAAGTCATTCCATTAGATAATCTCCACCGTCAATCATCACCTCCAGATCTGATCAGATGGTCCACATGCAATCCTCCACCAAATTTTCACCAAACCATTTCTTCACCGTTTCACTGCATTTTCGAGTTGTTTTCTGCTGCATCCACCGCATTCACCTCTATTGCGCTGCCATCCTCACAACCTTCCACTACATCCATCCTCCCTCATAAATGGATTTCTTAACATATTTGTGTGTTTTTGCAGGGTACAGACGGTGGAAACCACCATTGTTCATAGTCACTGTTATAGTGACACAAAGCGCAAAGAAGGCTATTTTCAAGAGCCAGATTTCACAGAAAATGCTTGGGAAGGTTTCTAAATGAAATATGTTCATCAAAGACCAGTGTTTTACTCTGTGAAATTTCCTGCACCATTAAAGCTCCATTTTCACAGACAGAGACAGTCATGAAGTGGCAAAGAGTATCAGTACAAGAATTAAGAGGTTTTAAGCATGTTTTTGAAGATTTTAAGCTTTAATTCGATGTTTAAAAGGAAAATGTACCAGATTGAATACCTTGAGATTAACACATAAGGCCTAAAGAGGCCTAACGCACAGAAAACAATATTATCAATGTTTCACATCAGCAGAAGTTTCCCTCATGAGAAAGGACAAAATACCCATACTGTTTTCATTCTATACCGTGTTCCTGAGAATATTTCCACCCTAACAGAAGTCCTAATGCTACCAGAGCATTTGTTATGCAGTATGGCAGACCTGAAGTCATTTATCTGCCTTTTTGTTTATTCACCAGAGTACTGCAGAGTACTATAGTAGGAAGTACATCAAAGAACATACCTGGAATAAATTTCAACCTGTCGAAGACCACTCTTTCATCCAAAGAGTACTAAAGATTAATGCATAGATATTAAGACAGAATGGGCCTCGAGCCATCTTATCCTACTTCTATTTTAATGTTTCATTTAGTGTTTCACCTACCTCCTCTGCCTCTCTTTTAGCTATAATAACTCAATAAAAACACATTGTAAGGGTTGTTGTTGATTATCGATCAGATAACTGTGAATTGTAAGTTGTTTCTCTTGAGACATAGTTCTGTGTGTAAAGTTGTAAGATAGGCTGAGGAAGATGTTTTCAGATTGAATGTCAAGTTGTTGGAAAATTTTGTACATGACTGGTGTTGCTCTTTAATATGACAAGCACATTTCTTTGGATCCTGATTTAAAGCAACGATGATGTTTTTCTGCCTTTGTCTCTGTTTCCTTCCGTAATTCATTACACTTAATTTCTCTGGTAAGCATCAGAAATATGGCTTAGGATATACCCTTGCATGGCACCCTAATGTTTTTGCTCTCCTTACCTTTGATTTTTTCTATTGATTGTGTTATCTAAGAACTAATTCAAGATAATTTAACCAGTGTAGTAGTTGTTTTTCACTGCTAACTGATGTATGAATTTATGAATCTGTCCTTAGATGTTCTTGCTGGGTTTTAATTGAAAGAATTGGGATACTGGGATTTTAGAACGCTGATTCTGTCTCACTAGGGTATTTTTCAATCAATTAAGCCTTTCTAAGTTCCCATAAGTTGGATGCCGAAGCATTGAAATTTCAAAGCCTTTCTATGATCTCAGGTTTTCACCTTTGTGTTTAAATATTTTATGTTCCTTTGTCTGAAGAGTTAGCCTTTTAAGAGGTGGATCATAGGTGTCTAATGGCATGTCCTGTCCCTAGATCTGATTCCTAAATGGTCACCTTGGAGGTTTCCTTGTCATTCACCTTCTTTCCTTATCATTTCATACCACACTATCATCTTTAAGATCCTATGCTTTAGATGACTAGCCCAATTGAAAGCCTTGAATACTGAATAGCAAGTAAACCCTTGCATGAATCCATTGCCCAATGGTCTCGAGTGTTCTCTAAATTATCTCTCCTTTGCCTAAAATCCTCTTTTCTCACCCTTTGTCCTATATTGAACCCTTCATTCTCGTTTCCCAACAACCAAACAAACAAAAAAAACAAACCTTGTGCCTTATAACTAGACTAAAACCTTAAAACTGAACTTCAAAGACATATACCTTTTGCCTATATAGAGAGATCCCTCTCTGGACCCAGGAGGGCTAGATCCTAAGGTCTAAAGTGGTTCTGATGTTGTCTCATCTTTTGGTATTGCCAAACTTTCCAAACCATGGGAACTCTAACATAATGGCAACTCCGTTGGGGAAGCTTTGAGTAAAACACACCTTTAAACACTTCAAAGACTCAAAGAAGACCGTAGTAGCCTTAGTTTTGTGGTTAAACACTGTGGTGGATAGTATACCTCCTTGAAACATTCTAAACCTTCCACCTGGCGACTCCATAGTTCCTTAATGATTAAAGAATCCACTGGTGATCAGTAGGCCTTCTGATTATCTTGGTTTACATAAGACTCCACTGGGAGACCAGAGTCCATAACAACATCAGCCATAATAGAAGTAACAAGTAGGATTAAGCTTCTTTGTTTAAAGATAACATACTGGCTTCAAGAACCATTCACACAAGAGCTTATCCTAACCCAAACCCACCTGAAATAGTAGAAAACCCTGAGAGCATTACTAGGAAAACTCCCACCCCTAGGAGGTCAACTATTTCTAGACACATCCATAGATCTAACTCTGCACTAGAAGACTTTACAACTCTATGAGACACTCATTTTTACCTAGACTTACCAAGCAGTTTACCTAGAACTAGGTCATTCAATGCTCTAGACCAGCCAGACCTTGAGATTCCTGGTTCACCATCTCACAGTGGTGAACATTTTAGGGATAGAGAGACCCCTCCATATACACCTCTGGATATTCATTTCATTCAAAAATTGGGGCTCTGTCATCCTAAATCAGCTCAACAGAGTGTTGCTGGTCCTAGTATTCCTGTCATCCACATACCTACTGCACAAGCCAATCCTTTACCTCTTCAGAACACCATTATGGCAGCCTGGTATGCACCTCTAGTGTTACCACAGCCTCTAGTGCCACTGCCCAATGATTATCAGTCAAAAATCCCACATTTCACTGCAAAAGAGTCTACCACATCTCAACACCATGTAGATAGGATGGAAGATTCCTTTGACTATATGGAGATAGATGACGAGACAATAAGGATGATAATATTTGCCCAGAGTTTAGTAGGTGATGTGAAGAAATGGTTTAAAGGCCTACCTCCTAATAGTATCCATGATATTCCCTCTTTATATCAGTGCTTCATAAACAAATGGGAAGTCAAGACCAACCCTCTCCAAATCTTAGCAGAATACAAGAATCTTAAAAGAAATGTAGGAGAGAGTGTCGATGACTATTCTACAAGGTTCAACCACATTTATAACACTCTTCCTCCACATATGAAACCTCCCCATGGTATGGCTTCAGTGAAATATCCCGAAGGCTTTGATGCTGACATGGCCTACCAGCTTAGGGAGAGAGATTACAACACATTGGAAGATATGCAAAAAGGAGCAGTGAGTGTAGAGGCTAACCTGATTGAGAAAAAAGCTAGAATGAGGGCTGAGAAAAGGGTAACATATAGGGATGACACATCAACTTCCACATCTGATCCAAAATATGACAGTCTAGCCAAAACCATGGAGAGACTATGAAAAAAGGTGGAAAATTTGACTGTCCAAGTCAACAACCATTACAAAAACCATAACCAGAACTAGAACTTTAGGAGAAACAATGCTCCTAACAGACATAGAGACTCTGAGCAGCAAGTCATACCCCCATTTCAAGAGAACTTCCTTGATGAAGATGAGGGGATAATAGAAGAGTCTGAGGGAAACAAAATAAATATGTTTGAAATAGACAACTAAATGCACAATTGTTCCACAGAAGATGATCAGACCTCACACTCACATTGGGATGACGAAAGGTTAGAATCTGAGGATTACAGGCTAGGATTTGAAAATTCCATCATGCAGGTCAGAGAATAGTATGAACTTAGAAGAAAAAAGAGCTTAGACACTTCCAAGCCAAAAGCTTCTAAGATTACCATTAAGAAAATGCCTGAGAAAACTTCTAAAGTGACTACTGAAAGTAGAAAATCAGCAGCTGAAATTTTTGGGAACAACAAAGAAAAAGACAGCCAAAATACTGATAAACAAAGTCAAAAAACTAGCAGCACTAGCACTGTAGCTAATGCTCCTGATAAAATAGCTACAAACACTGCACATAGTGAGGATCGGCACACTGATTCTACCACTAAAGTAGTGGCTAACAAAATAGAGTTGAGTCTTACAAAGATTCAGTCTCCCTTCAATTTGGAGAGAGAGATTGGTAAAATTAAAATCTCTATCCCACTCTCTGAGCTGGCCACTTAGTATGTATATTAAGACCAAATTTTGATAGCTTTGAATCTAGGTGAAAACGGTGACACTGTTAATCTAAGTGATGATCAACCAACCCTTCTGTTTGGTCCAAAGATGGAAGGGAAGTTTCATGAAGGGGTAGTACCTCCATTTTATATTAGCCTCAATATCCATGACAAGATCCTTCACAACGCAATGCATGACTCTGGGGCATCACACAACCTAATGCCTAAGGTAGTTATGGAGAGGTTAGGCCTAGAGATAACCTGTCCTTATAAAGATTTATATTCATTTGACTCTAGCCAAGTAAAGTGCCTTGGTCTAGTCAAAGACCTTTGTGTGAACCTGACCCATTTTCCAGCAAAGTGTATGGTTATGGATGTTGTAGTGGCAGATGTGCCACCTAAGTATGGCATGTTACTATCGAGGTCATGGGGTGCCAAGCTGAAAGGTACAATGCAGCTGGATGGGTCATATGCCACAATCCCTATTTTTAGCCGGATTAGGAGACTATATAGAGAGGCACAAATGAAGTTCATGGTTAGTAGCCCTGAAAAGCATGAAATTCACCTCTGTACACTGTACACACAGATATGGATTCCTTTATCCTTTGAAATGATGAACCCATAGATAAGCCAGACCCAGAAGACAGAGATGCAAACAATATGGTAGAGCCCATAGATTTTAACATAATGGCCACTCTAGACTTAGAAGAAAATGAAGAAGAAACCTTTGGACAATGCATTGAAGCTGAAACTCAGAGTAAACAAAACCAAGATTGCAAACAACTAACTGGTCGTTTTTCGGAACTACATATGCATCATGAAGAACAAAACACTCCAAACCACGATGCAGACCCCATATCACAACATAACAATGAAACCAGCGTTAGGAAGGAAAATGATGATAAACCTAAAAACGATCCCTTATGGAGAATGAATTTCGATGGGTCTTGCACTAGAAAGACTGCAGGGGAAGGAGTGTGGTTACATAACACAGAGAGTGACTATGCAGAGATTCATGCCTTCAATCTGAACTTCAAATGTACAAACAATATCGCAGAGTATGAGGCTCTCATACTAGGCTTGAATTTATTGAAAAAACTTGGAGCCCGAAGGATAGCTGTGCATGGAGACTCTGAGTTAATTATAAAACAAGTGAACGGAGAGTATACTGCAAAGCACCCTAGATTGAGAGTGTACAGGAATGATGCTATGGATTTACTGAAAACCTTTGTAGAGTATGAACTGGTGTTTGTTCCTACGAGTCAGAACATAATTTCGAATGGATTAGCCTGCATAGCTAGTTCATATCATAAGTCTCCTAGTGACAAACAAATCATCATTCATACAAAATACAGACCTGCAGTGCTTGATAATGAGAAATATTGGCAGGTCTTTTAGGGCGACAAGTAGATAGAGGATTTCCTGATTGGCAGGAATGAGTTTTAATTCTCTGATTCAGACTCTAAATTCGATGAAAGCAGCTTGAGTGAAGAGCCCCCCGACGAAGAAAAATCACCTCAGAACGTAGAAATAAACACTTTAACTGAACAACTTGGAAATCAAACCAAAGAATATAAGAACGCAGGAAAAGAGGAAATAGAGGTGCTGTAGTCAAAAGATAAGAATATACCCAGGGGACTGGCACTTTTAAAGGACCTTTTTGATTTTGATGACGTAGCGAAGAAACCCACTATAGAACGCTCAGACTCTTATGTCGAGGAATGCAACATAGGCACTGAGGATAAGCCTAAGATGATTAAGTTGGCTAAGTCTTTGCCCGCAGACATGAAAGAGGAATATATTGACTTATTTAAAGATTTCATTGATGTGTTTTCCTGGTGCTACGAGGAATTAAAGGCCTACGATACAGTCATTATACAACACAAAATCCCTTTGAAAGAAAACCAAAAACCCTTCAGACAGAAACTTCGCAGAATTAACCCGAAACAACTGCCTCTAGTCGAAAAGGAAATCAAGAAGATGTATGAGGTAGGAATTATAGTGCCTGTGAAGTTTTCTGATTGGGTCTCAAACCTTGTAGCTGTGACAAAGAAGACATGTGAGATCAGACTGTGCATTGATTTTAGGAACCTTAACAGAGCCTCCCTTAAAGACAATTAACCTTTACCAAATATGGAACACATCCTACAGAGGGTAGTGGGCTCAAAAAGGATCTTGCTGTTAGACTATTTTTTAGGCTATAACCAAGTTTTAGTACTCCCAGAAGACCAACTCAAGACAACTTTCACCACTCCATGGGGCACTTTTATGTACGTAAAAATGCCTTTTGGACTAATGAACGCTGGTGCGACCTTCCAACGAGCGATGAACATAGCCTTTTCGGAGGAAATAGGGCACTTCATTGTCATCTATTTGGATGACATAACAATCTATTCCAAGACTGATGAGGAGCACCTAAAACATCTGAGAAGAGTTTTTGAAAAATGTAGAAGGTTTGGTCTATCTCTTAACCACAAGAAGACTGTATTCGGGCTTCAAGAAGGTAAGATTCTTGACCATATTATATCAGATAAGGGAATTAAAATAGACCCACAAAGATTTGAGGGACTACTTCAGATCAGTCACCTTAGAAGCATAAAAGAGTCGTAGTTTTTTATTGGGAAAATTAACTTCTTAAGGAGGTTTATTCCCAACTTAGCTGAGCACCTTAGAAATATGACAAACATGCTGAAAAAAGGTGTAGGGGTTAAGTGAACTGTAGAGGCTAAAAAATCTTTTGAATCAGTTAAACTATCACTCACCCGAACACCTGTCCTAATTAGACTAGATTTCTCAAAAGATTTCCTGATATTTTCCTTTGCCTCTGAGCATACAGTAGCTATAGTTCTACTGCAAAAAATTCCAGAGGGAATGGAATAGCCTATTGCCTTCTTTAGCAAGGCTCTGAGGGATGCACCCTTGAAATATAGCATAATGGAAAAGTAGGCCTATGCCTTGGTAAAGGCCTTGAAAGACTTTAGGGTATATATTTTGCATTCTCACATCATTGCCTACGTGCCAAACATAGTGGTTAAAGACATTTTGTCCCAAGATCTAGATGGAAAGAGGGGAAAATGGATTGCTGTAATATTAGAGTATTACCTGGAAATAAAACCCACAAAAATGATCAAAGTTCAGGGCTTAGCTCAACTAATGGCTAAATCTAACTTGCAAGCCCTTGACGTAAACATGGTAGATGCCTTGGATGAATAGGAAGGATTGCATGATCCTACTGTTGAAGAAAATTTTTGAAACTCTCCTTGGTATTTTGATATCCTGTATGTGCTCAAAAACCTCAATGCCCCTCTTGATTTATCAAAGACTAAGGCCAGATTCCTAAATTTAAAAGCTAGAAACTATTGCATACTGAATGAATGTTTATACTGGAAAAATGCAAATGGTGTATTGCTTAAATGTTTGCCTGAAACTGAAGCAGAGAGGATTAAACAAGAGTTCCATGCAGGAGAGTGTGGAGGCCATTTAAACTGGAAAGCCACTGCTAAAAAAATACTCAGAGCTGGCTATTACTAGCCCACACTTTTCAATGACATCCATAAAATGAGAATTACCTGCCATAAGTGCCAAATTTTCGAGGGCAAAAGAAAGCTCCTCCCTTTACCATTACAAGCCATTACTGTTGAGGCTCCCTTTCAACAATGGGGCCTAGATTTCATAAGATAAATACACCCTACATCTTCTGCACAACACAAGTGGATCCTTACAGCCATAGACTACTTCACAAAATGGATAGAGGCCATACCTTGTAGGAATGCCACAGATTCTATCATCATTAAGTTCCTAGAAGACCACATCCTCTCTAGATTTGGCTGCCCAAGAAATATAATCACTTATAACGCCGCTACTTTTGGATCTAAGAAAATGATTGATTTTTGTCACAAGTATCAGATAGCACTTGGTCATTCAACTGCTTATTACCCACAAGGTAATGGGTTAGCTGAATCATCAAACAAGAGCTTGGTGACCATCATAAAAAAACTGCTTGAAGAGAATAAGAAATCATGGCATAACAAGTTAGTGCATGCTTTATGGGCTGACAGACTAACAATAAGGAAATCTATTGGCATGTCACCATATCAACTTGTTTATGGAATAGAGGCAGTGTTTCCAACCAGCCTTGGGGTACCAGTGATCAAAATAGTCCAAGAGATTTAGACAAAAGAGGACAGTATGGTGAGGAGGATAAATCAAACAATTCATCTCCAACAAGCAAGAGAAGAATTCTATAACAGAGCTCTAAAATTGCAGGAAAACATAAAGAAGTTGTTTGATAAGAGAACAAAAGCTTGTGACTTCAAAATTGGAGATAAGGTTCTAAAATGGGACTCCAGGAGAGAAGACAAAGGAAAGCATGGAAAATTTGACAGTTTGTGGCAAGGTCCTTACATCATCCAATCCACCATTGGTCCAAATGCCTTTTTTCTACAAGATCTAGATGGTACATATTTGTTTGGGGGTCCTGTCAATGGCAGGATGCTCAAGCATTACTACTGCTGATTTCCAATTTCCAGTTGTCATTTCCATTGTAAATACCATTGCTGTGTTTTGTTTTCAAGAAAAAGAGAAAATGTTTCAAAAAAAAAAAGAAAAGAGGTTCGGCAAGGCATACTCCAAGCCCAGACCTTTCAGAATTACAAACTCTAACATGATCAGAAACTTTGACACATAAGCCAAAAGAAGTAAAGAAGCTGGTTCTAAAATGCTTAAAATCTAAACCAGCAAAAAAGAAAGAAGAATCAGCTCTAACAAGCCCAAAACCAGAGCTGAAGTGAAGAAGAAAGTGACTCTAACAAGCTCAAAACTTGAGTCACACAGGAAGGAAGGATGCTTCAAAGTGTCAAGATTTCAAGCCTTCAAGATTTTGTTTTCAAATTTCTGATATTTCAGTTCATGTGTAGCTGTCTTTATGCCATGGATTCACAACAAACCAGACTGTCTAATCCTGATTTGACTGTTTTTAAATTTATGTTGTAGAGTTTAGAGAAAGAAATCTGCTAGACAGTCTAATCCTAGCAGATATTAGATTAGGTAGAGAAGCTATGAGGCCAACAGTTTAATCTAGTCTCATGGAGGAATAAGGGTAGAATTAGACTACTTTGTTTTCTGCTTTCAATAAAAATGATGAAGAAGGTCTGCAAATTCAAATGCACCTTGAAGAAAGAATGTTAGGATTGTAGGATGGGTAGGTAGATTGTTTGGGGAATGTTTTCAGCTGATTAATATCCATCATGTTTTTAACAGCTGAATCAAAGAATAAATATGGTTCAAAGATCAGGCATCTGGCCTAATCCAAAGATTAATTTTCTGAATTCTTGACACCTTCAAGAAGATGCCATCCCCATGTGGAGCCACTGTTAGCCACCTATGAATTTTTTGTCAAGCAAACCGGTGGCTAAGTATTTTTCTGAGCCTTCAAGAGATACATTTCCTATAAAAATCTCTCATCCTTGAAGCCTTTGTGTGCCTTCCTTTACCTTGGAAAAGATCTTCACTACTGCTTCCATCAAAAAAGCCTCACTGCCTGTGAAAAAATTATGCTCAGAAAGGCCTTCATTTGCCCCTTGTATCCCTGCAAATTTCCCATTTTAACCCCCTTTTTCCCCTTCTAAAATTTCCCCTTTGACTCCAAAAATTCCTTCCTAAGTCTTCTAAATCAGTCTATCTCCGCTTTTAACCTCACAAACACCCTTTGTTTGGCTTAAAAACCAATTTTTCCTCTACCGAAAATCTCTGTTTAGCCTTAAAAACACTATTTTTAGGCTGAAAAACCCATTTTTTTCATATAACAGGCTATCCCCCTATGGCCCAGCCCCTAACCACTTCCCCTCCATGCAACTAAGTGCAAATACCAAGCGCTAAGGCATAAAGCGCTTATCGCATTAGAAGGATTGGGTTGAGCGCTTATTCTCTTTGTAAAACGAAAAGTTCCGATGCGATTGTGTATTTGGTCTGTCGGCCTTTCAAGTGATCTCTGCCATTGATCTGAAAAGATCCAAAGGCTCCACCCACATTTCACCGCACCCCACCTGCTCCTTTGTAAACCCTCCGATGATGATCTCCGCCGTTGATTCACAGTTAGATCCAATGGCCATCACAGCGCCGCGCTCATCGCCAATCAGAGATTTTAAAATGTGCCACGCTCCAATGCCCCGATTGGCCGATCCCCGATTGAATGTAAGCCGTCCATCCATTTTGATCCTACAACCTATATTTCTTCTTGCTTCGCCCCACTTCCATGATTGGTCACCCTTCGATCCAATCACAGCCATTGATCTGCAACCAATCCAACGGTCCAGAGCCAATCGCTTCATGAGCCCGTCAGATATTTGGCCCCTGTCTCCTCCACTTCTGATTAGATCCTGACCATCCAATCCCCTGAATCCAATGGCCAAGATTACTTCCGACCACTAACCAACTCCTCTGCCTTTGTTTCTCCTTTGTAGATCTCAGCCGTCCATCGCACTGATCAGACGGTCCATAATCAAACCACCTTTGATTATACCCCACCTTACTATCCGCGCATCTCCTCGTATCACGCTCCATCTCCTACCATCGGATCTCATAGTCCCAGATCCAACAGCCTGCATCAATATCGCGCTGTTTCTCCATCCGAACGTTAACAGCTCAAATTCAAGCGATATAGGCGGTTTTTTAAAGCCACGTGTCAGCCGGAAACCTATATCACGTTCGAAAAGTGAAAACCACCTTACCCGCCTATTGATGTGTGAAAATAACTGTTTCTTCAGGAAAAACACTTCCCCACTTCCTGTCTTCGAAATTCCATTAAGAGATATCGACCGTTGATCTGTATTGATCAACAGCCCTCATTGCATCTCACACTCCATTCACATTTTTCTCATCGCGCGACCATAGAACCTCATCGGATCATCGCAGCCGTTGATCTCCTCCTGAGATCTAACGGTCCTAATCGAATCGCCTTCTGCCCATGATCGGGTCCCACAATTCAAGCCCATTTGATATGTTTTTCACGCATTTTCTTTGTATTCTGTCCAAAGGTCGAGATCGAATGTTTTACATTAAAACTTTTGTAACCCGCTCACATTAAAGTTTTAATGTTTTACATTAAAGGTTTATATTGTTTCCACCTAATATCATGACTTTAATGTTTTACATTAAAGTTCATTGCATAACGTCCAACCTACCAAAGTCATTCCCTTAGATAATCTCCACCGTCGATCATCACCTCCAGATCTGATCAGACGGTCCACATGCATTCCTCCACCAAATTTTCACTAGACCGTTTCTTCACTGTTTCACTGCATTTTCCAGTTGTTTTCTGCTGCATCCACCGCATTCACCTCTGTTGCGCTTCCATCCTTACAACCTTCCACTGCATTCATCCTCCCCCATGCATGGATTTCTTAACATATTTGTGTGTTTTTGCAGGGTACATGTGGTGGAAACCGCCATTGTTCACAGTCACTGTTATAGTGACACAGAGCGCAGAGAAATCTATTTTCAAGAGACAGATTTCGCAGAAAATGCTTGGGAAGGTTTCTAAATGAAATATGTTCATCAAAGACCAGATTTTTACTCTGTGAAATTTCCTGCACCATTAAAGCTCCATTTTCACAGACAGAGACAGTCATGAAGCGGCAAAGTGTATCAGTACAAGAATTAAGAGGTTTTAAGCATGTTTTTGAAGATTTTAAGCTTTAATTCGATGTTTAAAAGGAAAATGTACCAGATTGAATACCTTGAGATTAAAAAAGAAGGCCTAAAGAGGCATAACGCACATAAAACAATATTATCAGTGTTTCACATCAGCAGAAGTTTCCCTCATGAGAAAGGACAAAGTACCCATACTGTTTTCATTCTATACCGTGTTCTTGAGAATATTTCCACCCTAACAGAAGTCCTAATGCTACCAGAGAATTTGTTATGTAGTATGGCAGGCCTGAAGTCATTTATCTGCCTTTTTGTTTATTCACCAGAGTACTACAGCTGGAAGTACATCAAAGAACATACCGGGAATAAATTTCAGCCTGTCGAAGATCACTCTTTCATCTAAAGAGTACTGAAGATTAATGCATAGATATTAAGATAGAATGGGCCTCGAGCCCTCTTCTCCTATTTCTATTTTAATGTTTCATTTAGTGTTTCACCTACCTCCTCTGCCTCTCTATCAGCTATAAGAACTCAATAAAAACACATTGTAAGGGTTGTTGTTGTTGATTATTGATCGGATAACTGTGAATTGTAAGCTGTTTTCTCTTGAGATATAGTTCTCTGTGTAAAGTTGTAAGATAGGCTGAGCAAGATGTTTTCAGACTGAATATCAAGCTATTGGACAATGTTGTACATGACTGGTGTTGCTGTTTAATATGACAAGCACATTTCTTTGGATCCTGATTTAAAGCAGCGGTAATGTTTTTCTGCCTTTGTCTTTGTTTCCTTTCGTAATTCATTACATTTCATTTCTCTGGTAAGCATCAGAAATCTGCCTTAGGATACACCCTTGCATGGTACCCTAATTCTTCTGATCTCCTTATCTGTGATGTTTTCAACTGATTGTGTTATGTAAGAACTAATTCAAGATAATTTAACCAGTGTAGTAGTTGTTTTTCATTTCTAACTGATGTATGAATTTATGAATCTGTCCTTAGATGTTCTTGTTGGGTTTTAATTGAAAGAATTGGGATAATGGGAGTTTATAATGCTGATTCTATCTCACTAGGGTCTTTTTCAATCAATTAAGCCTTTCTAAGTTCCCTTAAGTTGGATGCTGAAGCATTGAAAGTTCAAAGCCTTTCTCTGATCTCAGGTTTTCACCTTTGTGTTTAAATATTTTATGTTCCTTTGTCTGAAGAGTTAACCTTTTAGGAGGTGGATCATAGGTTTCTAATGGCATGTCCTATCCCTAGATTTGATTCCTGAATGGTCACCTTGGAGGTTTCCTTGTCATTCACCTTCTTTCCTTATCATTTCATACCACACTATCATCTTTAAGATCCTATGCTTTAGATGACTAGCCCAATTGAAAGCCTTGAATATTGAATAGCAAGTAAACCCTTTCATGACTCCATTTCCCAATGGTCTTGAGTGTTCTCTGAATTATCTCTCCTTTGCCTAAAATCCTCTTTGCTCACCCTTTGTCTTATATTGAACCCTTCATTCCCATTTCCAAACAACCAAACAAACAAACAAAACAAAACTTGTGCCTTATGACTAGCCTAAAACCTTAAAACTAAACTTCAAAGACATATACATTTTGCCTATATAGAGAGATCTCTCTCTGGACCCAGGAGGGCTAGATCTTGAGGTCTAAAGTGGTTCTGATGTTGTCTCATCTTTTGATATTTCCAAACTTGCCAAAACATGGGAACTCCAATTGCGGGAACTCCATGATGGACCAGCTGGAGGACATTTTGGAGGAAATATGACAACACACAAAATCCTATATGCAGGTTACTATTGGCCTACACTTTTCAAAGATCCTCATGAACATGGAAGAAAATGAAAAGAGTGTCAAAGTGCATCTGGAAGACAAAGTAAGCCAACATTCCCATTACATCCAATCAATATCGAACAACCATTTGAACAATGGGGATTAGACATAATCGGTGAGATTGTTCCTAACGCTTCCAAACAACATATATATTCTCATAGCTACAGATTAATTTACTAAATGGGTGGAGGCAATTCCATTAAAGGTAGCCAACTCTGAGAATATCATTGATTTCATCAACCAAAATATCATAACTAGGTTTGTCTTACCTACTGCTTTAGTGTTTGATAATGCATCTTACTTCTCAAGAACTGCTATGATGGAATTTGCAATCAAAATAGGTTTTAAAATTAAGTATTCTATGAATTATTACCCGCAAGGAAATGGTTTAGTAGAATTTACAAACAAGAACTTTATTAGAATAATCAAAAGAACTATTGATCGAAACCAATGAAATTGGCACGAGTCATTAATCTTTGCTATTTGGGCAGATCCAATAACTCAAAAAGCTTCCATTGGAACTTCTCCATTCAATCTTGTTTATGGAAAAGAAGCTATACTTTCTACCAATGTAGTTATTCCGTCTCTTTCCTTAGTACAATTTATTGATGAATCTCCTGCTTCTTCTTTACAACTTAGACAATGTAAAATTCTTAAGTTAGAAGAAGAAAGAGAAAAATAACCCCTTCTATTCCTTATATACTAGTGTCTTTTTCCTTTTCTTAGGAAAATAAAAGTTTCTTAGTATAAATTTTTGGCTTTTAAAAATAAAATCTCAAATGATCCTTTTTTATTTATCACTTATAGAAATAAGAAGTGTTAAGGAAACAATAGAAATATTTGAAAGACAAATAGATTTTATTTTTACTGAAAGATGCAATTTCATTGAAGTTATTTATTTTATGATGAACTCTCATCCTTATATAGCATGATTAGTTTATCATCAGTCAAGAAAATAATCTTTAACGTAGTAAAGACTCTTTTACAGAAAATAAATCTAAAACTCAACATTATCATCTAGAATCCTCAAAAGGACCAATGATTCCCCCCATCCAGGTGTTAGTCATCAGTAATTTTTTCCTTTGTAGATGACTAAATGCTTATCCTATATTTCTAGAAACAAAATTCATGAATATTGTGAGTTCTAGATGTTGTGGTTCCCATGTTTTGGCAAGGTTGGCAATACCAAAATATGAGACAACATCAAACCACTTTCAGACCTCAGGATCTAGCCCTCCTGGGTCCAGAGAGGGATCTCTCTATATAAGCAAAGGTTTATGTCTTTGAAGCTCAAAATTTAAGATGTTAGGCTAGTTATAAGTCTCGGGGTTTGTTTGTTTGATTGTTTGTTTGGTTGGTTGTTTGTTTGGTTGGTTGTTGGGAGTAGGAGAGTTAACGCAGGCAATTAAATTTGCCCTTTGAATAAGATTATATAGGGGGACGGATGAAGATATATGGGGACGGATGAAGAGTGATGAAAACACGTGGACTGGTGACGTGGCAGGACGCGGTCAACGACGGAGCGTGGATTAAGTCTGGACCATCCGATCTCAGGAGGAGATCGACGACTGAAAATGCGTTGGAGGGCGACAGACAGTGGGCCATGGGTACTGTTGCTTGGGTTATCGCCCGTGCGGCTTGGGGGCGCGATCATCGTCGGATGGCAGGCCATAGATCGAACGGTGTACAATGATATCGTATCGGGTTTTCTGCTGAACTGTAATGTGCGATGGGGGCGGTTTTTGAACCGTGCGCGGGGACACGCGTCAGGTGATGAGTGGAATCGCTGCGAAACAAAAAATACTGCCAACCCTTAGAAAGCGGTGCAATAGAAACCAACCGGTTTTTGAACAGGGCGCGCTGGCATGGGGACCACCGGGCGGATAACTCCGCGCCGTTGGATCAGTGGGTTAAATGGACAATTGATGTGTTAATAGGGCGGTGAAAGGGGCGAGTGATGGACGTTACGGAGCTCGCGATGACCGTCCGATCAGTGTAGATCGACGGCTCATGACGCTCCCGATACATATTTGAGATAAGAGCCTTCTGTCTTGGCGCCAGGTTACAACGCCCAGGTCACGTGGTGGAAAAGGCTAAGGGGGCTGGCCGAAAGGGGTTAGGGCCCATATACATGGAGAATACGGTTTCTGGCACATTTTACCGCAATTTGAGGGTAGGAAAGGGTAACGATAGGGGAAAGGAGGGGAAATTAAACCACACCTGGGATGTGTGTATGGTTTAGAGGGGATTTTGGGATAGTTAGGAGGACTAAGGGATGGATTTTTGGGGTGAAAGGGAGGCTTTGAAAAAGAGGAAAAGGGATGAAATGAAGAATTCCGCAGGGGTACAAGGGGCAAATGAAGGCCTTAGGAGCACAATTTATCATCATCAGTGAGGCTTATTGACTCAAGAGCGACAGAAGGAAATAATCAAAGGGCAGGGAGCATGAAAAGGCTTCAAGGATGATGTGTTTTCAAGAGAAATGCATTCCTTGAAGGCTCATAAAACAAATTAGCCCCTTGCTTTCTTGTCAAGGAATTTATAGGGGGCTAACACTAGAAATCTCATTGCCTTCATTATCCTTAGGATAACATTTTCACTTTTTCATTATCCCATAATGTCATGGTCAGTTCACCAATCCTAGAAGACCCATCATGGGCTCATACCACTCATTTTCACTATGTTTTTCCACCTCTGAGCTCAACACTCTGCTTTGCCTTTCCTAACCCCTCCACTTCCCACCTAGGATCACCAACCAACCCACTCATTCTTGTGTCTCCCAGATGCCTTAAGCACTGATGGTCTCAAAAATATATCTGTAGGCTCTTTAGATAAATCAAGTACATTGGATTTTGGATCTTCAACACATCATTTTGTCAAAGCTTTGTTTTACACCTAAAACCCCCAAGTCAAGTATTCAGTCAAAGACAAGCCCAAGGAGCCCCCGCCCCCCCCACTAGGTCATCCGGGGTTTCATAGGTTATAGGATTGTTTTGGTGTTCTAAATATTTTTTTTTCATGTGCCAAGAGGCTACAATAAAAGAGGAAGAAGGACAACACACGATTGTCCAAATGGATCAGAAAATCCTTCAAGGAAGGCCTCCTTGGTCAAAGCACAAATTCTAAAAAAATACAGCTGCCCATATTAAAAATTTCTGCAGGAATGATTGAGATGGCTATCAGTATAAAAAGAGGTAAAGTAAGAGGCCATCTCATCACTAAAGAAAACCACAACAAAGGAGAGGCAGCAGGCCTATGTTCAAAGAGAATCAGGGTTTTGGGACTAATTGGCTAAACATTGTTGCCAAGCAAAAAACCAATGTAAAATACCACAAGGACAAATCCACATCAACACAACCAAGCATGCATTGAATATTTTTAGAAATTGTAAATGAAAAAGAGAAAAATGTGAGGTGAACTGAATAGAAATGAATGAAATTGAAAGGGCTATAGAGAAATTAGAAGACAACATTAATTAATTTTCTCTAACAACCCTAAAACCTAAATTTTTGGAAGGATGGGAAAATCAGGTGAAACGAGGATGATGGGCCTCCATCATGATGGCAGAAGGTTTTCAAAGGATATCAGAAGGTGACCTCCATGGTTTGCCAAGGTAAAAGGGTTTCACTACATCAAAGGGAGAAATTTCAAAGAGTATCAGTGTGAGGGAGATCAAGCTTTCAAGTGCAGTCAAATGCCCTCAAAGTGGTCAAAGGAAGGAAATCATAAGGTCAAGTGTCAAAATTAGAAATAAAGTTGAGCATGAGTTTACTGTTGCGAAAATGAGGTGTCAAACTCCATTTTGCTATTATTGTGCCCTTAGATTATTATTGTTAGGTCAGCTAGGATTACATTGTGGCCCACTAGGATTACATTATGGCCACATGGACTCCTATATATAGAAAGGGTTTTTTTAAATTGTATCATCCAAGAATTGTTCATTCACGCAATGTATTGGAGGTTTCCCCCTTGAAGTGGCTCATTTCTATGGTGTTGATATCTCTTTTCTTCTATTTTTGGAGCTGGTTACACAACAAAGAATGACTAAGGAGACCAAAAAAGTGTGTTATGGCACCTACAGAAAATCAGAAGTGGCCAAGGGAAGACATAACATTGTATGATTTTCCAATATTTGTCAAAATGAACATGTCACTGTCAAAATCTGCAGGATGGTAAAAAGACATGTTTCAGGTCACTTACACTCAGGAATGCCAAAAAGGATTAAAACAGTGGTTTCAGTTTATCAGTGCAAGCATAAAAGGTTTAACAGTGCCAACACTCCCAAATTTAAAAGGGGAATCTTCATCTCCTCAGCAAGCCATCACCAAAGGAAGAAGAAAAGCTCCCTTGAAAGGTTTTCAAGCCATCTGTAAAAAGGTCAAAGGAATATAAGTGAAGAAAATGACAAAAAGATCGAAAATCCTTACAAAGTGGGTTTTGAATTTTATTGATTAATCTGAAAAGGTATAAAAGGCCTTCCTAGTCTTTTTCCCATCTTATTTTTCCATTACAAGAGAAAGGAAGCCTTCAGGAGAAAAGTCTGAGTGTTTTGGTGGATTTTCGGGCAAGAGTTACTGGTGCTGAGTGAATCAGGTGGCACTGTGCTTACAAGGCCTGCGCTGTGCTAATCGGCCATTTTCCCATTCAAAATAACTCTGTGTTGCGCTAATCCGGGGTGGCGCTGTGCGAATCCGTGGTGCTGTGCATAGACAGGCCTGGCATGCCCGAGAACTCGACAACCTTCTTAACGCTGGCGCTGTGCTAATCCATGGGCACGACTGCCGGTGTTGCGCCCATAGGCCGACCCGACTGCTCGGGCAGGGCATTTTGCTAATGCAGAGACCCTCCAACAAACAAAGAATTTTCCCTAAGGTTTAAAGCCACCCTCCAAATTTGACTCCAAGGCCAGCAAAGGAGCTAAACTAGTAGGTACACCCTTTTTTCTCCTCCTCTCAAATAATTTTAAGTCTTTTTGGTGGCTATGAGTAATTAAACCCTAAGTGTGAAAACCCTAGGTCTCAAATGCATATTACACCTTTGTTTTGGCCTCCTTGAACAAGTTAAGTGTCATTTGAGGGAGAGTAAGCTAGTGTGGTTACAATTAATTTTCAAGAGAAGCCCCCTTAAGCTCCAAAGCAAGCAGTCCTAAAACCTAGCCTCCATATCTCTCATATGTAAAGGTTGCCATCACCACCTTCTTCATTTTGCCCCTCCAAACCCTAGGTTGTCCACAAACATCTCCTATCACCATCTCAGGAGATGAAGACAGTAGCAGCAGTGGAAGAAGCCAAGGTTCTATGAGGCCAAACCATAAGGGAGGAAAAGTGAACAGATTTGAACCCCAAAGAACAGTGGCTATCACCTCATCTCCCAGGATCCTCTCATGGTTCTAGAATGCAGGGTGCTTCCAATTTTGTGAGGGACTCAAACAAGTGAAAAGCCACCCAGAGCTTACAAGGCTTCTCATTCTCAACCTGCACAACAAACAATCAAACCTTGCAGGGGTAGATTTTGAGATCTCATCAGATACCATCTTTGATGCTACATGTATCCTTGCTGTTGGTGAAAAGTGGTTTGAGAAAGCCAAATTGGACAAGAACTCTTATGAGCCATTTCTTAAAACTAGGTACAGAGAAGGCTGCAAGGCAATTTTCCCTTTCTCACCCCTCAAACAGATATTTTCTCCCTTGATGATGGTTATCATGAAGTACTTCACCTATGAAGGGAGATACTCCAGGCTCTATGTTACATAGCATTTTTTCACTGTCCCTGCAATCCCCAACTCGCACATTGGAGGGTCATTTCTATGACCAATGCATAGTGTCATGCTTTGAAAATTACATCCTTGCACCCCTTTTGATGAAGGCAAAATTATTCTTGTTGAAATTTCCCTAAGCAGAGCTGTGAAAATCCCTATTTTTGCTTTGGCGCGAGTAGCCCTTTATCTCCTCGCGCTGACTTGGGAATTTTACACTAATCCTGCGCCACTTGGTGCTCTGTCCTAATGTAATGCCTGCGCCAAGCTATTTATGAGATTTTAAAAAAAAAATAGAGGTGGAGGTTCCATTCCAACCACCTCGGGGATGAGTCATTGGGAGTGGCTGAAATGAAAAAACCATGGGCCTTCTCCTTTAGCTAGTAGTTTCCACCTCCCTTAGAACACTCCTAAAGGATAGGCCTCCCTTCCACATTTTTAGGGATCCCAACCTCCTCCTTTGCCTCTATATAAACAAGCCTTCTCCCTTTATGACAACTAGCTGAACAAAGAGAATTATACAGTTGAACTAGCTGTAGATGAAGTGTTGAACTTGAGAGACTAAGCTATAGTTGAATAGCTGAGTTATTGAGAAGGTAGAATAAGGAGAAATCCATTGAGAGGTGCCTTATCCCGTCCGAATTCCCTGACGAGCTTTGAGACGTGCTTCACCCGAGCCCTGCTGCAGGAGACCACAACATCAAAGCATAGTTATATCTCTTCTTTCTACCTTTTAATATAAGTGACTATTGTCTGGTTCCCATCTTGTGTTTTATCTTATCAAATGAAATATGCTAGTCTTCTCTAACTGACTAGTAGATTTTGGATGAAATTAGTATGTGGGATATGGTTGCCGTTTTCTGATATTTGTGCAGGTGTCCAAGTGCGATAAGTGAAGGGATTGTGACTTTCAGAATCGGGAGCGAGAATTTCACATCACCACTACGATTTCCGACAACAGCATTGGACCACAGGTAGGCTATCTTATCGCGTCGTCTTTTCATTCGAATATCTAGGAACCTACACCTTAGCATGATTCCTTGTTACTAGACCCACGCTAGGGCTAGAGGGATCGTCTTTGTTCGCAGAGAGGATTTACGTACATAACAAGTTGGCGACTCCACTGGGGAACAATGTGAGTTTGTCTTTGATCTTGTTGGGTCGTATTTGGGTTTTTGGTCTTGTTTTTTACCTTTCTGGTTGTTTAACTATGCTTCAAACCCTTGTTCAGCCCCAGAGTGTCAAGATTGACCTTTGCTCTGTTGAGTTTTTTCCCTTTCCATTGGTTAACTAGCTTGGCACAATTTTCCCTTGAATATTTGCGCCGATTGGCACATGTTTCTCTTGTAGCACTTGCGCCATCGCCTGTTTGGTGCCGAATACCGCCTCACAGTCACACCGACCCCTGCGATTTTTTGGGTGTGATATTTTCATGAGTTTTTGGTTGATTGTACTTGTTTCTGGGTTATTCTTGAGAGTAATTGAAGTGTTTTGGACTGTATTTGATTGCTGGAAGCTCATTTTCTGCAGTTGTTTGTCCATTTCTTATCAGTGTGACTTGAGGTCTTAGGGTTTCTGAGAGCCTTGGTGCACTAAGCCTTCTGTTTGGAGATCGAGTTTCTTGATAGTTGTCAAATTAGTTCCCTATTTAATTTCTCTTGGTATCTTTGATCCTGCTGAGTATGTTCATTGGTTGAATGATGATTGCCTTGCTTGTTTGATTTTTCTTCCTCTCACTCCAAGCACCGATTACACTGCTTGCATGGGTCATTTTCGAGATTTCTCTTTGATTTGAAAATTTTGTAGCATTGGTTTGGGTCTTTTTGTGTTTGTTTTATGTTGGAGGAGTCATTCCATTTCAACTTTTGCATTCGCTCTCTCAAACTAGTGTTTAGTTTTGTTTTTTTATGTCATTTAGTGCATTGTTTGCTCTATTGCATTGAAAAAAAAAATATTGCATTTATTTTTTCTTTGAAAATGAAACGTTCTTTTTCATAACTAGCATTGCATTGGCTAGGAAAGAGTTTTTTGTTTTCCGTAGGACGCATTAGATGCATTAGTGGATGTTTTCACATGATTTCAGTATTCACTATTGCTTGAAATTTTTCTTTCCTTCTTGTAGATAGCTTTCATTGAACGAAAAATGATGTCCTTCTACATATAGTTTTGCATTTAGGAAGATTTCAGATCTGACATACGTTAAGTCCTGGAAATGGAAACATAATCCAAGATCAACATTACAATTTATTTCAATTAACCTAAGGCAACATTGAAACCTAACGAAATATTCTAGTGGTCTAAGTTAGAGACGTGTTTCGGCATCTGAAAACCTAGTAGTTGTCGTTCACCATCTAGCTTCAGACAACGCTTGTGCTCACCATACTGTCGAGTACATAAAGGGAGACCCCTCTAGGTTGCTATCCTTTTATCCATAGGAAGCTGAGTCTGTCATCCTGTAACCGTGATACACTGAACACAACATTCGGGGAGACTACTTGCACGTATGTCAAGTCCTTGGTCATTTCTCTTTCATTTGATCACCAAGGTGTATATGGAAGTTCACGGAAACCTGGAATACCCTCTTGCTAAGATTACCTAAGCAGTCATTTTTGATCTTTACTGACTCCTTGAATTTGAAAAGATCATCGAGCACTTGTCCTTTCGCTCTCGTTCAACATTGAAAGTGACTAGATTCATCTTTTGCCTGTTTCTTGACTCTTAAAACATGAAACAATAAAGTTTGGTTTCAGTGTCATAAAATAAACTACCCAAAATCACATGCCCATAAAAGTTTTAGCACTTGGCTTGTTTTTGTTTGCCTTGGTTTTTTGAGTCTTTACTCAGATATTTCTTTTTCCTTCTTGTTGAGAAGCAATCACTGTGGCGGAACCACCAGTTTCGTCATCCTCGCTCCTTTCTAGTGGTAGTCCTTTACCAGAAAGTTCATTTGAAACTCCTCAGTCCTCTAGGTATGCCGAGCTTTAGCAGCCTATTCTCCCATAAATCTTACCCCTTGCTTCCCGGTCTCCCACTGATGAGCCAGTTGAGTTCAATTGGCCTCCCGCGGGCACTTGGTCTAGTTTTTGGGATGAGGAAGAATTCCATCCTCTTACGTCGAGATCACCATTTTTATCTGCTGTTATACCTCCTAGTCATCGTTGTCTTTTTGAAGATCTTACAGAGGAGTCAGATATGGACACATCAGGTCCTACTGGCGGTGATGGAATTTCTGTTTCTACAGAAGAGTATCAACTTTTCTCTAAAAAAACCACTCAAGTGTCTGCTCAATCTTCACCGTCGGTGTCACTTCCAGCCGGATATAGGTATTTGGGTCAGATTATTACTGGTGTTAGCTCCATGGCAGCATCTACTCCATCTAGGTGTCGAGTCCTTCCATCATTAGGATTGTCACCGACGACACCTGCTTTGTCAGTTGCAGTTACATCTGTTTCGGTTCAACCTACTGTCTGTGCAGATTCGTCTGTGCCAGTCACTCTGTCACCAGCGGCCTCGAATGAGATACCTGGTGGCCTCACTTTTGAAGAGTATCTATTGGATATTCATAAACAGAACTCTCAGGTTTCCCAACAACTTCATGCTCCTGTTAATCCACCACACCATTATGACGAATATGGTAATCTTGTTTATTTGCCCTATCTTACTCCTCATCACTATGATGTTGTCGGTAACCCCATCTATGTGTTGCCTACTCCCCATCATTATGATGAGCGTGGCATTCCTGTTTATGACCCCTATGAAATCGTTCCTGAGATTGGGAGAACTTATCAGGTGCAACCCCCTGGCCCACAAGGACAACCCTTTCAGGGACAACCTTCAACTCAGATGGGATTTGCATATGGTCCACAAGGACAACCTTACAGTCCACAGGGCCATCCCTTATAAGGCCAGCCCATGGTCTAGCAAGGACAACCTCAGGGGCCTTCTGGTCACCCTTTGTATCAACCAGGACCTTCTTATCATCCCGGGGGGAAGATCTATTCATCTCAGGGAAAACCTTTTGGCCAACAACTGGCATCATATACTCAAACTGGTCCGAACATTGGGAAACAAGGACAACCCTCTAGTCCTCCTCTGGGGCAACCTGGTGCATCGCAGCCATCAGGCCAGCTTGCTCAGTCAAGGCAACCTGGTAGCTCTTAGAATCCAGTTCAATCTTCTCTGCAGGGGCAACCTACTCAACTGGCCCAACAACTGGCTCAGTCTGCTCAACATCAATTTTACTCTGCTTCACAGCAGGGTCCTACTTTTCAATAGCCTATTTAGTCTGCCCAGTAGCCGGTTTACCCTGTTTATTTAGCTCAACAAGGACCCACTTATCAACAACCAGCTCAAGCCCAAGGCATTTATTATCCTCGTGGTCAATATCGAGCAATATATAGTGCGCCTCAAGGTTTTACTTATCACCGTCAATCTCTGTTGACGTATAATCAACCACAAGGCCATACTTACATTCAATTGCAAAATCCTCAACAAGGACCTCGATGATATACTCAGAATTATTATCCTCAATATCAACAGACTTATTTGGCTTATCCTCCATATCGTCCGAATCCTTCGGGATAGAACCCATGGGGGCATAATTTTTATCAAACAGGATGGAATGCAAGTTCAGGTTCTTATCAAGGACCTGCTATGCCTTTTAACCCTCAACTACCATTTCTCGCTACATTGGAGTTACCAGATGTGTCGAAGTTGACAAATGATCCTATTCTTCATAACCCGTATTGGCCTCCGGTTTCGACGAAGATTCCAAGTGATTGTCCCAAATTTGAGGGCAAGTCTGGAGAAGACCCCCAAGCACATGTTATGAATTACCACTTGTGGTGTTCCTCTAACTCTTGGGTTGATGATTCCATTCGACTTTGTCTTTTCCAATAGACTCTTACTGGTGCTGCTGCTAAGTGGTATATCGAGCTCTCTCATGGTATCTTTCAAGATTTCAACTCTCTCGCTATGGCATTCCTTACTCATTTTTAGTTACCGGTTCATTATGAAGCCGGGACACATCTCCTCACCTCCTGGAAACAGGACCGGGCTACTAATATCTCGGACCATATTCATGAATGGAGATGTTGTCATCGCTTGATCAAGTTTGAAATTCCTGATCATCTTCTTACTCATTGGTTCACTACCTCCTTTGTCAATCAAATTGTGAAAGACATATCCATGGGGGCATGTGTAACCAAGGAACAGGCCATTGCTCATGCCTAGTACCTTGATCTCGTGTTCTCTCAATCGGGCATATTGTATGATATTTTGACTGATGCCCCTCGACCTGGAACTTCTACCGCACCATTGATCCCATCCGTCAATGGTATTATTGGTTCTGTATCCCAGACTTCACGTAAGTCTTCTTCCTCCAACCCTAGGAAGAAAAAGTCTAATTCTTCCAATGATATTGCTCCTTAGTCTATTTTTAATCCTGGTAAAACCTCAGAGGTCAATGCCATTCAGGCCAATCTCGCGGAAAGACTTCTAAAGGGAAAAAGAAAGACCAAAGCTGATGCCCTGAAACTAGATTTGTCCAAACCTCGTGCTGATGATGGTTCGCAGCATAAGTCAAAGTATCCCTACCTAATTTGTGATGAATATCACTACACCAAGGATTTCCTCGACGGTCTGAAGTGAGTAAGTTTCTCAAGGGAAATCAGGGTACTCCTGCTGTTCTTAAAGAACATTTTCTGTCTCAACAGATCCAGATGGTGGAGCAACCTCAATCATCTATTCCATCTGGCTCTCAAGTGTTCATGATGAATGGTTCTACATCTATTTCATTGCTACTTGGTTGAAAGATTATGCGGGGTTGCATCAGGCAACGAGAAAGGAGATCGATGATGGTCCTCCTCCTCCTCCACCTGTCTCCTGCCCTCTTGATATTGAAAGGCCCAATGCTGAACTCGTTGTGCGTCCGCCTTCCAAATGTGTTCTACGAAAATCTTCTCATAATCCCAACGCCTGTGCTGCTCAACATTACATTATTGTTGAGGATTTAGCATAGGCGCCCATCTGTGATGTCTACGTTAGAAGTACTCCAGTGTTGTTCATCTCAACGGAAAGCTTTATTATCTGCGATCGGCGGGGTTGATCCTACTAATACTAGCCTTCTCACTTTCGATCTAGAGAATTTCATCCCAATATTTCCGCATCAGATTGCACTCATTATACAAGTCATTGCTAATGGTCTCGACATCCATTGAGTCATTGTGGAAGAAGGTGCATCAACCTGCGTCACGTCCGCTTCGTGCTGGAAGGCCATTGGTTCTCCAACCCTGAATTCCTCGCCAAATGCCCTTGAAGCATTTTATGGAAGGGAATCAAAACCTTTGGGTGTTCTCACAAGTTTGACGATTACATTAAAAGGGAAGACGATCAATTTTGAAGTAGAAGTCGTTGATGCTAAACTCAATTACAATATTCTACTCAGTCGCAGCTGGACTCATGCTATGCTTTGCGTTTTTTCCACACTCTTCCGTGTTTTGAAATTTCCACACGAGGGAAAAATTGTTATTGTTGACCAATTTTCGTTCTTCACCTCTTCTTCCGAGAACAACGTTTTGTATGTGGATAAAATCCCTACTCCCTTCGAGAGCGTTGGGCCAGGTCTCTTCAAGGATCCAGCCCTCATGGGTATTTTTCCCCTTTCACCACCAAAGATTGTTCAAATTAATATGATCTCTTGGTCAGATGACCTGTGGATTATTCCTTCACTTGAATAGGTCAATTCATATGGAGATTCGATGCCTTTGAGTCTGATTGAAATCGATTATGGTGAACTCATTGCTGCATCGGATACTCCACTTTCTGATGGTGCTCCTTTGAGCTTGTCTTTTGACATGTATTCTCAGTCACCCTAGCTCGGTGATTCAGACTTGCCTGATCGTTTGAAAGAAGTGTTTCCTTCTAACAAAGCTATCATGGAAACCATGTCTCTCGAGGACTTTCCGTGGGATGATGGTTATCATCGTTCTTCGTTTATGCCTGGCCTTGGGGCTATGTCTACATGTCTTGAGCATTTTGCGTCTCAAGTCCATTCTCCTCTGCTTAAAATGCCAATTCTGACACATTAAGTCTTTACAGAAGGTAACTTGAGAAATATCACATAGACGATGCCTATTGACATTTCCATGAAGCTGAGAATTGTCGAGAACATCCATGTGGGAGTCACTTGTTCTTTAGATGAAGTCCAAGTTTACACTAGCCTTTTCCACGAATTTCGTGATGTTTTCGCATGGTCCTATGAAGAAATTCCCGGCATTGATCCTAGTATAGTGGTGCATGAAATCCATACCTATCCCAGTTCAAATCCTGCTCTCCCACGTCTTCGTCCTGTGCACCCTAGAAAGGCTGCAGCCATTAAAAGTGAAGTTGAAAAACTTCTCAAAGCTTGTTTCATTTATCCAATTCCCTTGAAATATTGGGTTTTGAACATCATTCCTATCAATAAGAAACAAGGAACTATCTGTGTTTGTGTTGATTACCGTGACATAAATCAGGGCTGTCCTAAGGATAATTATCCCACTCCCTTCATCGATCAAATAATTGATGACTCTGCCGGGAATGAGATTTTTCCCCTTATGGACGGATTTTCTGGGTATAATCAAATTAACATTCTCCCGGCCGATCAACATAAGATGGCTTTTAACTGTCCTTGGGGTACCTTTGCATACAAGAAACTCCCTTTTGGATTGAAGAATGTTGGGGCCACTTTCTAGTGAGCGATGTCCTACGATTTTCATGACATTCGTCACATCGTTCAGCCTTACCTGGATGACCTTCTGAATCATTCAAAAAAGTGTAAGGACCATCTGGTCCATCTTCGTCAAATATTTCTTCGTTTTCGACACTACAACATTTGACTTAATCCACATAAGTGTGTCTTCTACGTTGATTCCAGTAGACTTTTAGGGTTTATCGTATCTAAAGACGAAATTCGCCTCGATCCACTTAAGGTTGAGGCCATTGTTAATCTCCCCTCTCCATCCTCATTACATCAGTTATAGAGTCTGCAAGGTAAGGCCAATTTTATACGCCGTTTTATACCAAAATATGTCTAAGTAGCTAAAGCATACACACAACTTTTGAAACAAGATGTCCCTTTCTGTTGGGATGAGATTGCTCAACAATATTTTGATACACTCAAGGCATTGTTGGTCAATGCTCCTTTGTTACGTCCTCCAAATTATCATCGTGATTTTTCCCTTTACTTAGCTACCGCTTTTAGTACAATTGCCATGGTTTTGGTTCAAGACAATGATGAAGGTCACGAACATGTCATTTATTACCTGTCTCGTAACCTTCTCGATCCTGAAACGCGTTATGCTCATGTTGAGAAGTTAGCACTGGCTGTGGTCCAGGCCATCTAGCGTTTTCATCATTATATCCTTTTGCGTACGGTGCTTGTGATTTTTTATTGCAGCCCCATGACCTATATTTTGTCTCGAAAATTGCTGGGGGGGAAATACTCGAAGTGGATCGTTATCCTCCAAGAGTTGGATTTGGAATTTACTGCTGCCAAATCAAAGAAATCACTGGTTTTTACTGATTTGATTTGTTCCCTTCCAACTCTGCTCCATCTCGTTTTGAGGACCATATCTCGGATGATACACTTTTTTTCATTATCACCCTCGATCCCTGGTACGGTGATATCATCATATATCTCCAGAATTCCACATTCCGGTCTGAGTTGACAAAGGATGTCTGCCGTCGTATTCGGCATCACTCGCAACCTTATCGCATATTTGGAGATACGCTCTATCGTGTTGGAGTTGATTCCATACTCTGCCGATGTTTGACCGTTGAGGAAGCTGAGAAAGTGTTAAATGATTGTCACAGTGGCGCGTATGGTGGTCACATGTCTAGTTACGCTACTACACAAAAGAAACTTCGTGCCAGGTATTTTTTGCCATCCATTTTCAAAGACTATATTGTCGCAGTTCTTAAATGCCATGATTGAAAAATTTATCAAAGAAAGATGCGTGTGCCACCTATTCCCCTTCACGCTGTCATTACCGTTGGTCCCTTTGCCAAATGGGGCATCAATTTTATGACGTGTAAACCTCACTCGGACAGGGGGCATGCTTATATCATCATAGCCATGGAATAGTTCACCAAATGGGTCGAAGAAATGCCTACAATTGTCGCTAATGGTAAGACAACCGCTCAGTTCATATTCAATCATATTATTTCCCAGTTTGGTGTCCCTCAAGGCATCGTTATCGATCATGGTTCCCATTTTCGGCATTATATGGTGGCAGAGTTGACTTCTAAGTTGGGTCTGCGTCACGACAGTTCAATGCTATACTATCCTCAAGCCAATGGCCAGGTTGAAGCTGTGAACAAATTTCTTGTCACAATGCTTCAGCGTATGATTGGGATCCACAAATCAAACTGGCATCTCATGTTATTTTCAGCTCTTTGGGCATACCAAACCTTAGTGAGGAGTGCGACTGGATTCACCCCTTTTTCATTGGTTTACAGTCTGGAAGCTACTCTCCCGATTGAATGTGAAATACCTTTGCTCAAGCTAGTTGTGGAGTTACTGCCTAATACTTCACCAGAAGAAGAGCATCTCCTTTACTTAGAGAGGTTAGATGAAACTCGTCACTTAGCTGCTTTGGTCATCGAGGCAAAAAAGAAGTGAGTCAAAGCTCATTTTGATCAATCAGTTTCCCCTCGTTCTTTCATTGAAGGAGATCTTGTCCTCCTATATGACGAAGCTCATGATAAGCTGGGGGTAGGTAAATTTCAACCTATGTGGCATGGGCCCTACATCATTAAATGTGTGTTGCAAAATAGGGTCTATGAGTTAATTGATTACGAAGGCCATACTCTTGAACAACCCAGAAATGGGTTATATCTCAAAGCATATTATGCATGAGTCATTTGTGCATATCAGGTGTACATAGGTGTTATTTTCATTTTTGTACATGTTTTTTGGGTTTGGTATTCTTTGTGAGCATTTTCTTACTTACTGGGTCTTGCTTATCGTGCAAACGTATATTAACCCTTATGTCAGTTTCGCAGATGTTGCTTCCCGTAGTACCAGGAATTTGTCTTGAGCAGCCTGGGTAATTTATAATCCTGTTGGTGACTTGATAGACCTAAAAGGTATTTTTCTAGGATGAACTACAAACAATTTTGCTAAATATAGCGATGTCATTGAGCTATTAACTGAGGAAATTAATCTTGGCATATGCATATTGCTTGTAAATCTAGATGAACAGCTTATTGTTCTACAACTCAATAATCATTATTCCATTAGAAATCCGCACATTCTGAGATTGTATTTACGTATTCGTTTGTTGGAAATACATTTTGATTTCATTACTTATCAACATATTCCTAGGCTAATGAACACGTTAACTGATACAATGGCTAACATTGTATTAGATAGACATTCGTATAATTTGTAAAAAAATCATCATATGTAAAAATATCCATGTAAGGAAATAGATGTATATATATATCGCATGTTTGCAACTGTGTGCATCATAACATCAAAAAATATGTGTATGTTTTTGTTACATCTCGAGACATCATGTCTCGCAAAAATATGTAGATAAAATAAACCTAGTTGTCTAGTCAGCATGATGCTCATGATAACATGTCACGACCCGTACTAGCCACCTCAGCAAGCGGTAGATTCGGCTAGACACTCCTACAGTGTGTCTCGAATAGGTGTAAGGAACATCATCAAAACATGCATAATCTGGGACTCCTCGGGTGATCCCCTCTAGGTTGCGAACTATCTCATCTTCCTCGTTGCCCTCACCTTGAGGGTCGAAATCGCGAGGGAATCGCCTCGCTATTGGTGACATGCTGACAGGTCTCTCTGGGCCAACATCTGCATCATATGGATTTAATGTTAGAACATACATAAACAAAAAAATCATAATACTCATAAAATTCAAAAATTGAGTCTTACCCAAATCTTCATCCCAATCTTCTCCCTCCGGGAGTGGGAGGTCTGGATCACCAGTGAAGTATGTGCCAGAGTAGGGCCAATCCTCAACGACAATCAGTTGCCGACGGAGCCAATCAAAAAATTCCAGCCTCCAAGACATCTGTTGGCCGCCCCCTAACCTTGGCATCAGTGCTGCCCATCGGGCCATCCTAGGTTCTCTCATTGGTGGATTCAGAACTATAACCTCCTGTCGCTGAAAAATTGGTAATTGTTCCAAGAAGAATGATACCAGGATGGTTCCATAACCAAATTTTTTCAGTTTGGTCTTCTTGCCTTTGGTTAGTTGGATTTTCATGTTTATGGTCACTACCTCTGCCCAGTTAAAGAGGGTCGGCACCATGTAGTCCATAGCAAGAAGCAATTGTGTCTTTGTTGCTTCGTGCGGTGCTTGTGATCCTGCAACACATGTGATGGTATGCAATACCACGCGTAATTTCAAATCCAGTATAGTTTGTATATCAACATTCCCACTACCGGTTCCTTTCCGCGCTCCTCGACATACCCTGTCTATCACCATGGACATGTTTTCCATGCAGGGTCGAGTGTCGATTAGGAGTGGTGCTACACCTCTCTGTGATAATACTGTGATGAAGTACACATCAGAAATATCAATCTCAAGTTCCTAATCATGTAGGATGTGTTAGGCCTCCATAGTTTGCAAGATTGGCAAGTACAAATGCTGGAGAGCCTACATCAAAACTGCTTTGGAATCTGAGGACCTAGCCATCCTAGATTCAAAGAGGGATCTCTCTATATATGAGTTCAAAGATATGATCTTTAAGTTTTATGATATGATATTAGGCTAGTTATGAAGAACAGAGTTTTTGTTTGTTTTGGTTGGGAAAGGATATAATGAGGGTGAAGGAAGTCTATATGAAGGGTGAAGGTGTAAGTAGGTGAAAGAATGGTTCTGCTGATAAGATAAGCAAGGGGCAACATCAATCCATTGGGCTATGGAGTCATAATAGGATTTAATCAGACATCAAGGTTCAAGAGTGGTCCATGGGGCAAGTCATCTATGTCAAAGGATCTCTTTAAGTTGATTTTATGGAACAAAACAATAAGAAATGAAGTGAAAGAAATAAAACACATGAAGAAACAAAGAACAACCTAAGATCAAGTAAGTGCTTTGAAACTATATTTATTTTGGCATGAACTTAAGGGAGACACACAAAAGTAATATAAGATCAGGTAAGTACTTTGAAACTAGCCTGCTTTTGATGTACTTTCAAGAGAAAACATTTAAAAAACATAGAATATCTTAAGATCAAGTAAAGAATTTTAACCTGGCCTGCTTTCAACATATTCAAAGGGAAAACATTCATGATAAACACAAAAAGTATTCTAAGATCAAGTAAGTACTTTGAAACTAGTCTGCTTTCAACATACTCTTAAGGGAACTTTTCAAAGCAACTGTTGGAGAAGGAACTAGAGGACAGGGCTAACCATAGACTTATCTAACTCAATATTCAATTAGCAGACTTATCAAGAACATTCAAAGACAATATCTCAAGTCGTACTCAGGAAATATGGGCTTACCAACACTTCACTGGTTATACTCTATTGAATTCCCTCCAAATTAACAATCAGCAGAAAACATAAAGGATAATGATTTTCAGTGAGATTTAGGGTACTTCAGAAGTAAATCCTAATCTATATTTGCTGTTCTTTATCAGAGAAAAGTGGACAGAATTGAAACAAAAAAGAAAATAACAATCTATAGTAAGAAACACATCACAATTGACATAGACCAGGATCCCATAAATCAAATATTTGCATTTGATGTTTGAACCAGTTACAATATTCAAGTCAAATGGGCCTTTACAGCTTCAAACTTCTCATTTCAGCTTATGTGTCTTCAATTACAACAAGAGCTACAACAGCTTCAAAAGCTATTTACATGCAATAGATATCTAGAGACCAACCTCTATAATGTCTTCCACAGAAATATTTATAGGAGAATGAGGAGGTGGAGTGTAAGAAGGGATAATTGGTTCAATTAATATAGAGTAATGGTTTACTAACCTTTGGGAGGCCTAGGAGAGAAGATTTCGAATGCTCATTTCTGTTTGAATCAATTTTACATTAGGTTTCATCATCTTTAGTTACTTTTTTTGACTTTGAGGGTTTTAGGTAGGTTGGTAGTTAATGTTGAATTGCCTTTTGAAAAATATCCCTAATTGTTTAATAAATATGCGCTCTTTTAATGAAAATAAGTCCCCAGGTGGAAGTTTGAGGAGTTATAGCCTCCATGATGTGGCATTCGGAGGCTACTTTACTGCTTTTGCACCGATCTGGTGGCTTTAAACACTATTATAGTTGTGATTATGCTTTATGCCCTCATAATCATCTCAGAGCCTTTAATCCTGACCTACTGACTGTGTTGATCTTTGCACTGTGTTTTAACCTTAACAAAATAGGTTTTAACTCTTTAATCCTTCATACTTATGCACAAAACCCTTTTAATCTCGACTGTTCATTGGATTTTTCTTTATTTGATCTGCTTGAATTGTTTGTCTTTAAAACATATTTTAACCTTCGAACCATAGGATTTGAAGCCTTCAAGCTTCGATCTTTCACGCTAGAAATTCTTCCATCTTTTAATCTTCAGCTTTTACTATCTTTTTGTGAGTTCTGGATAGGGTTTCCGCTCCAAAAACTATGGTAAAAACTTGCAACAAACCACAAAAATCGTTATAAAAAACCTGCGATGGGGGGTTTTATTTCTTAGGAGGCTGACGGAGCGGAGGAGCGATGCAGAGGGGGGTGATTATGCAGGAGGAGGAGGCTTATGGATGAAAACAGGCGAATATCTAGTTCAAAGAGTATTTGGCATGTACTGGGAAAAAGTGGTTTTTGAAATACCACGGGTGGTTATCGCGTGACCCTCAGGTGGTAAGTGGTTTTGCCTGGAGGGAGTGCGATTCCATTGATTGCTCACCACGTGGCTTTTGGAAAACCACCAGTATCACACTACTTTAGAGTGTTAAACTCTGGGAGAAAAAGTTATGTGATATGCCGCCACAACCGTCAGATGAGGGGGATGAGATCCGACGGTGCGGATCGGGCGCGATGGAGAAACTGCGCGGGTGGAGAGCAAGTGGGAGCCATGTGGCGGCTTGTAACTAGGGGAGTATTTTTGAAATGGATAGTAGGCCCCATATGGTGACATGGTATTTTTTCGTGGAGCGGACAGGTTGCTGGATCGTTGGGTTAGATCGGGCCGTCGGATTAAATGAATGAGCGGTAGAGATCTGTTAATAGGGGTGATGGATATATACATGGGTCGGGAAATCAAAGGATGGGAGAGGTGGCATGATAGCCGTTGATATTTAAAGATCAATAGTCGGGGTTGTTTTGCAAAGTGACAAGGAGGGGATAAAGGAAAAAGGAAAAGGGAGGAAGGGAAAGGCGGGGGATCAAGGGGTTAGGGAAAAAGGCGTAGGGGCATGGTCCCGTGGAGGGATATGTGACCAAGGGCTAGGAGAGAGGAGCTAATCGCATCGGAAGGAGATATTTCCAAAAGAAAAAGTAGGCCTATAGAGGAAAGCCGATGCGATGTGTTTTGGGCGCTTGGTCATAGCGCTCGGACACATGGAGGAGAAGGGTCAAATATCTTTAAGCCCTTGGGGGCTAAAACCTATGTTTATATAAAAGGGCATTTCTTAGGTAGAAAGAGGTGTTTTTTAAGGGTTTTTCTAATTCCGATAAAGGGAAAGTAAGGGTTTTTAAACAATAAAGAGGGAATTTTATGAGTTTAAAAGGGAATTTTAAGGTTCCCTTGGGATAATGAGGATAAAATGAAGAGAAAAAGGAGATTTTTGAGAGTGAAAAAAGGGGAGTAAAATGGGCCAAAATGAGTGAATGAAACCGTGAAAAGGGGCTATTTAGGGAACAGTCTTGAAGGGAACTACAGATTTCTTGGAATATTTTCTCAGTGAAACAACAATGAAGATTAAATTTTGAGTTTAGTCAGAGTAAGAAGACTTCAAGAATGAGAAGTTTGATATGAAAACAATCTCGTGAAGGCTCAGTATTTGTTTTAGCCATCATTTGCTCTGACAAAATTTATTGATGGCTAACAGTGGCTCCACTTAGGGATGGCAGCTCCTTGGAGGTTTCAAGGACTTAAGATTTCATCTCTGGATTGCAGATATGTGCCTTTATCCATAACAACCTCTTATTCATTGATCATGCTGCTTTAGAAAAGATGATCAGTTTTTTATATTAGCAAACAAACTCTCCCAAACAACTACCTACACAACCTACTTCCTAAAATTTTTTCTTCAGCAGGTGCATTTGGACTTGCAGACCTTAAACATCAACATTTTGTTCTTTTTGAAAACAGGAAAAACTAATCTAAGTCTACCCTTATTTCTTCCATGAGTTCATATTAGACTGTTGAACTCATAAATTATCTACCTAAGCTATTATCTGCTAGGATTAAACTGTCTGGTAGATTTTATTCTCTATTTTCTAAAACAGAAATTTAAAACACAGTCAAATCAGGATTAGACAGTCTGGTTTGTTGTGGGACTATGACATAAAAACAAGCTGCACATAGACTGGAATTTTTCAGAAATTTTAAAAGAAAATTGTGAAGGCTTAAGATTTAAAAATTAAATATCCTTCATTCTTTTTGCAACTCTAGTTTTCATCTTTTTGAGCTGTTCTTTTCTTCCTTTGGTTTAGATTTTTGAGCAGATTTAGAACCAATTCTTCATTAATCTTCCAGGTTCAGGTTTTCAGCTTGTTTGAACGATTGTTTTTCTATCCTAATCCATTCTACTGATAAGCCAAGATTAAATAGTTTGGCAAATCCTTTTCACTAATCTATCAACAAAAATTTGAAATTTATTTTAGTCATGATAAGGCTATATGACTAAAATAGCAATATTTTCACAAGTAGTGGCATTTAAGCTTGCACACTTTCAGATTTTCTCTTCTTTTTGGTATGGGGTTGTACCTTTCTTATTTTATTCCTGCCCTCTTTTTCCTTTTTTTTCAATTGATTTTGTAGTTTTCTTCCTTCAAATTGAAAAACACTGTTATGTACAATGAATAAAAAGCTTTGAAGTTATCAATATCAGTCAACAGAAATAATGTTTGAGAACCCTGCCATTAACATGACCTCCAAAGTACTCAGCTCCATCCAACTCTTACAGAAAAAATGCATTGTTTCCAATAGAAGATTGGATAAGATAAGGACGTTGCCATAAGTTATCAAATTTTCCATGTTTACCCTTATATTCTCTTCTTGAATCCCATTTTAAAACTTTATCACCAATTTGGAAATCACTTGCCTTGTTTCTTCTATCAAACAACTTCTTAATGTTTTCTTGTAATTGTTGTGCTCTGATGTAGACCTCCTCCCTGGTTTTTTGTAGATGTATGGTCTGGTTTATCCTTCTTGTTACATCATCATATTCGGACTTCACTTCTTGGATCAGCTTCATGACTGGCACTCCTAAACTGGTTGGGAACACTACATAAGTTCCATAAACTAGCTAGTAGGGAGACACTCCAATTGAATTTTTCACTGTCAATCTGTCTGCCCATAAAGCATGTACTAGCTTATTGTGCCATGATTTCTTGTTATCTTCCAGCAACTTCTTGATAATGTTTACCAGAATTTTATTTGATGATTCCGCCAGTCCATTACCTTGAGGGTAATAAGCTGTAGAATGGCCCAATATAATCTAATACTTGTGCGAAAATTCAACCATCTTTTTGGACCCAAATGCAGCAGCTTTATCAGTTATGATCTTTCTAGGACAACCAAATATGGAAAGTATATGATTTTCAAGGAATGAAATGATAACTGAGTTTGTGGTATTCCTAGAGGGGATGGCTTCTATCCACTTGGTAAAATAGTCTGTTGCTATGAGGATCCATCTATGTTGGGAAGATGAGGGAGGATGGATTTCCCCAATGAAGTCTAGACCCCACGGTTGAAAAGGAGCTTCAAACGTGATTGGTTGTAGAGGTAAGGGGAGCAGTTTTATTTTGCCTTCAAATATTTGGCATTTGTGATAGGCAATAATCATCTTATGGACATCTTGAAAGAGAGTGGGCCAGTAATAACCAGCTCTAAGGATTTTTTTGGCAGTTGATTTCCAGTAGAGGTGGCCTCCACATTCTCCTTCATGAAACTCATGCTTGATCTTATCTGCATCATTCTCAGGCAAAAATTTAAGCAATAACCCACTAGCATTTTTTCAATATAAACATTTATTCAAAATGCAATAATTTACAGCTTTCAACTTTAAGAACCTTGCCTTTGTTTTAGAAAAACTAGGAGGAACATTGAGATTGAGCAAAACATACAACATATCAGCATACCAAGATGAATTTTGAAAATGGTATTCAATAATTGGAGTTAAGAACTCCTCCTGTTCATATAATGCATTAAACATGTTTATATTAAGAGCTTGAAATTTAGATTCAGCCATCAGTTTTTCTAGTCCTTGACCCTTTATGAGTTTAGTGGGCTTGATTTCTAAGTCATACTCTAAAATTACAACAATCCACTTTCCTCTTTTTCCATCTGGATTTTGGGTCAATATGTCTTTCACCACTGAATGAGGCACAAATGCTATGATGTGGGAATGTAGAATGTAAACTCTGAAGTCTTTTAAGGCTTTGAATAAGGCAAAGGCTTATTTTTCCATTATGTTGTACTTCAGAGGTGCATCTCTTAATGTCTTGCTGAAGAATGCAATGGGCTGCTCTTGTCCATTCAAATTTTTATGTAATAGGACAGTAGCTACAGTGTGTTTTGATGCAAATGAAAAAATGAAGAAATCCTTTGAAAAATCAGGGCTGATAAGAACTGGTGTTTTGGTGAGTGCTTGTTTTACTAGTTCAAATGACTTCTATGCTTCTAAGGTCCACTTAACTCCTTCTTCCCTTTTAAGCATGTTTGTTATGTTTCTAAGAAGTTCAGATAAATTGGGTATGAACCTTCTCAGGAAATTAATCTTTCCAATGAAAGATTGAAGTTCCTTAATGTTTCTAGGATGGCTGATTTGCAATATGCCATCAATCCTCTTCGGGTCTATCCTTAGTCCTTCTACTGATATGATATGCCCAAGAAGTTTACCTTCCTGGAGGCCAAACAGCGTTTTTCTTGGGATTCAAGGACAACCTAATTTTTTTGCATTTTTCAAAGAATTTTCTCAAGTGTATTAGGTGTTCTTCATCTGTTTTAGAATAAACAGTTATATCATCAAGGAAAATCACAATGAAGTAACCTATTTCTTTTGAAAATGCAATATCCATGGCTCTCTGAAATGTGGCACCAACATTCATTAAACCAAAATGCATTTTCAAATAAATGAAAGTACCCTAGGGTGTAGTAAAGGCTGTTTTAAGTTGATCATCAGGATGTACCAAAATTTGATTGTAACCTTAGAAGCCATCTAGCAAAGAAATTATTTTGGAACCAGCTAACTTTTGTAAAATATGATCCATTTTGGGCAAAGGATAGTTGTCCTTTAGTGAGGCTTTGTTTAAGTTTCTAAAATCAATGCAAAGCATTATCTCTCATGTTTTCTTCCTAACTGATACAAGATTAGACACCAACTCTAAGTATCTAGCAGGGACAATAATTCTAGCTTCATACATTTTTTTAATTTCTTTTTCTACCGGAGGTAATTGGGCAGGGTTGATTCTACGCAATTTCTGTTTAAAAGGTTTCTGGTTTTCTTTGAGGGGTATCTTATGTTGAATTATTTCTGTATCATATGATTTCAAATCTTCATAGCTCCATGCAAAAACATCAGAAAATTCCTTAAAGAGCTCAATGTATTTTAGTTTGATATGAGCTGGCAGTGTTTTAGATAGTTTGATTATTTTGGGCTTTTCCTTACTGCCTATGTTTCATTTTTCTACTTCAGATTCTGTGGGTTCTAGTTTTGGTTTTTTGGCCACATCATTCAAGTCAAATAATTCCTCTAAAGGGACTAGTCCTTTTGGCTAGCTTTGGTCTTTATATTGCAGCACTTCCAGGTCTTCATTTTCCAAATCTGTGTTGTTTTCTATCATATATTTGGGTTCATGTGTTAACAACTTTATTTCTGCAATCTTCGGAGACTTTTCTTCCTTAGTAAGGGAGTTTTCTTCAGCAGGAAAATATTCATCAAAATCTGAATAAGAGTATGTTGTTTCAAATTCATTTTTGGACTGTAGGAAGTCTTCTATTTGTTTATCTCCCTCAAAAATTTTCCAGTATTTTTCATTGTCTAGGAAAGCTGGTCTAAATTTTACTTGGGTGGTGTTGGGGTTCCCATGTTTTGGCAAGGTTGGAAATACCAAAAGATGAGACAAAATCAAACCACTTTCAGACCTCAGGATCTAGCCCTCTCGGGTCCAGAGAGGGATCTCTCCATGATTATCAAAGATATGTGACTTTAAAGCTCGGTTTTAAGATGTTAGGCTAGTTATAGGCACGAGTTTGCTTGTTTGATTGTTTGTTTGGTTGCTGGTTATCAGGAAAGAAGGGTTCAATGAAAGACAAGGATGAGAAAAGAGGAATAGGGTAGAGGTGAAGTATTCCAGGAAGCATTTAAGACCATTGGGAAATGGAGTTAGGAAAGGATTTGCTTGCTAATCAATAGGCAGGCTTTCAATTGGGCTAGTCATCTAAAACGTTGGATCTTAAAGATGATTGTGTGATATGGAATGGTAGGAGTGGAAGAGATAGAAAAGATTTAGGGCACAAAGTTAAAGACCAACTGGTCGCACAAGGATCCTAGTGGACAGGGCTAACTCTAATCCCCAGTGTTCCCAAATCTTCCAGCTAAATCCTTAACAAGAAACATCTAAGAACAGATACATTTAATTCATACATCAGAGAGCAGGCAATAACATCTACTACACTGGTTAAATTAAATGAAATCAATTCTTAGATAACACATTCAGAAGAAAGACGTCAATGGCAAGGAGAGCAGAAACATAGGGTACCTAACAAGGGTAAATCCTATGCCAATATTCTGATGCAAGCCAATAGAAACGAAATGAAATGAATTAAAACACAGAGATAGGAAAACATCACCACTAATTTAGATCCAGATCCAAAGAAATGTGCTTGTCATATTAAATAGCAATACCAGTCAAGTACAAAATTTCCAATAGCTGAATACTCAGTTTGAAATCATATTCCTCGGCCTATCTTACAACTTTACACAGAGACTGTGTCTCAAAGAAACTACTTGCAATTCTCTGATAACTGATCAAAAACATTTACAATGAGTTTCTTCACGAATTTATAGCTCCAATGGAGCAGAGAAGGTAGGTGAAAAAACTAAATGCAGCATTAAAAACTCAGAAGAGGATGAAGGCTGAAGGCCACTCTGTATAAATTTTGTGCATTTATCTCTGGCACTCTTTTGGGTGAGAGAGTGGTTTTCTCCAGGCTCGCATTTACTCCGGTATGTCTCTGATGTACTTGGTTGCAGTACTCTTTAGTACTTTTGGTGAATTAAACAAAAATGTAGAATCAAGACACTAAGATTTGCCATACTGTGCCACAAATGCTTCTGATAGCATGGGACTGCTGTAGGGGGGAAAACTTCACTTGGACACAATGTATACTGAAAAAAATAATGTGTACTGTGCCCGTGCTCAGGAAGAAACATTCTGCTGATTTGAAACCCTGATTACATTTTTTTCTGCGTGCTAGACCTCCTATGTGATCCTTGGGATTTTCAATCTAGTACTCTGCCTTTAAAATTTGGATTAAGGCTTAAAATCCTCAAGACTGAACGTTGAAATCCTTGATCATTAGCTGGTATTTCTTCGCCGCTTCATAAATGTCTCGATCTGCAAAATATTGGTTTTAATGGCGCCGGATAGATTTTTTTCGCGGAGATTGAACTGTCCTTGAATAATATTTATGCTGTCGCCATCTTTCCGGACATTTCCTTGCAGTACTAGCTTCCAAATCTAACATTCTCTGCGCACCGCACCATTACAATGATACATATGAACCATGGCGGTTTTATGCCTCTCTGAAACCCTGCAAAACACGAAAAATGGTTAGGAAACCATGCATGGGGTCAGATGATGTGGATGACAGTGGAACTGCGGAGGAATGGAAAAAAAACGCAGAGGAATGGTGGAGAAGTGCTCTAGTGGAAGGTTGGCGAAATGCAGAGAGATTTAACATAAGAACCTTAAATTTGACCTTTTGAATGGATGGACGGGTGAATGTACAGTGAGACACGTGGAATGGTGACGTGGCGGGACCGGGCGATGGCGGAATAGTCAACAGCGGGGGTAAAAATAAATCTGGGCCATCCGATCTCAATGGAGATCGGCGGTTGAAAATGTAGCGGAGGGTGATGGACAGTGGGCCAAGGGTACGGTGACCATGGATTAAACCTCGCGCAGCTTCGTTGAGCGATGACTGTTGGATGGGCCACCCCAGATCGGACGACTCCCGGCGATATCGCTACGCATCCGCGGACGAACGATAACGTGTGATGAGGTAGCGGTTTTGAAATAGTGCACCTGACACGCGTCGTTTGATCAGTGGAATCGCTGGCCAATCGGAAAATATCGCCTACCTACGAAAGGTGGTGCGATAGAAACCAGGTGGTTTTTGAATAGTGCGCGGGGACCATTAGGGTAGGTGCATTCTGGACCGTCGATCTTGAAGGTAAATGAATGGTTAAGATGCGATGATCGGCGATGAACGGATTTAACGATAGTTGCTGCGGGGGTGGTGATCGCTGTCCAATCCGTTTAGATCAACGACTGTAAATGCGCCCGATGAACATATGAGATAAGTGCTCCTTTGGGCTGGCGGGTGGTTCTAGCGCCCGGGTCACGTGGAAGAAAAGGTTGAGGGGGGTAGGCCGAAGGGGCTAGGACCCATATTATGGAGAAATATGGATTTCAGGCCATTTTAATGCATTTTAGGGCAGGAAAGGCAACGATAGCGGGAATAAGGGTTTATCAAACTAAACCAAGGGTGTATGCGTGGTTTAGGAGGAGCATGGGGATGATTTAGAAGATTTAGGGGGGAATTTATAGGTAAGGAAGGGGGACTTTGACAAAGGTAAAAAGGGATGAAATGGAGGATTCTGTAGGGGTGCAAGGGGTAAACGAAGGCTTTTAGGAACACAATTTGTCACAATCAGAGAGGCTTCTTGTATGGATACAGCAGAGGGGATTTCATCATAGGGAAAAGGCACAGGAGACTTCAAGGATGATGTGTCTCCAGGGGAGATGCATTCATTGAAGGCTCAGAAACAATTTAGCCCCCTACTTTGCCTGTCAAAAATTTATAGGGGGCTAACAATGGCTCCACATGGGGATGGCTTCTTCTTGAAGGAGTCAAGAATTCAGAGGATAAATATTTGGTGTAGGCCAGGTGCCTGCTGCCTGGCACATCCCTTTCTTTCTTTAGATCAGCTGCCACAATAACGAAGACATCAATTTAGCAGAAACATTACCCCACCAGTCTACCTACCCATCCTACAATCCTATCATTTTTTCTTCTTCCAGGGTGCATTTGAACTAGCAGACCCTTTACATTATTTTTGTTTTTTACAAACTGAAAGAAAACCTATTCTAAATCTACCCTTATTACTCCATGAGACCAGATTAAACTGTTGGTCCCATATGTTTCTCTACCTAATCTAATATCTGTTGGGATTAAACTGTCCAGCAGATTTTTTCTCTATATTCTACAACAGAAATTTAAAAACAATCGAACTAGGATTAGACAGTCTAGTTTGTTGTAGATCCAAGGCATAAAGACAACTACACATGGACAGAACTTGTAGAAAACTGAAAACAAAATTTTGAAGGCTTGAAATCTGAAGGCTTGAAATCTGAAGTTTTGTAGCATCCTTCTTTCCTTTGTGACTCAAGTTTTGAGCTTGTTAGAGTCACTTTCGTTTCTTCATTTCAGCTCTGGTTTTGGACTTGTTAGAGCCGATTCTTCTTTCTTGTCTGCTAGTCCAGGTTTTGAGCATGTTTGGACTAACTATCTTTACTTTCCTTGGCTCAGATTTTGATCATGTTAGAGCCAATCCTTTGCACCATAGAGGTTCATGTTTTGAGCATGTCTGAACCTCTCCTTTCTCTCTGTTTTTTATTTATTTATTTATTTACATTTTTTCTTTTCTTGAAAATAAAACACTGCAATGGTATGTACAATGGAAATGGAAACTGGAAATTGGAAATCAGCAGAAGTAGTGCTTGAGCATCCTGCCATTGACAAGACCCCCAAACATCTCTGTACCATCTAACTCATGTAGAAAAAAGGCATTTGGACCCACAGTGGCCTGGATGATGTATGGACCTTGCCACAAATTGTCAAACTTGCTGTGATTTCCTTTGTCCTCTCTCCTTTAGTCCCACTTATCTCCAATTTTGAAATCAGAGGCCTTATTTATTTTGTCAAATAACTTCTTGATATTTTCCTAAACCTTGATAGCTCTGTTATAGACCTCTTCCCTTGTTTTCTGGAGATAAATTGTCTGGTTTATCCTTCTCACCATGCTGTCTTCTTCTGTTTGTATCTCTTGAACAAGTTTGATCACTGGTATTCCAAGGCTGATGGGAAACACTGCTTCCGTTCCATAGACAAGCTGATAAGGTGACATGCCAACAGATTTCTTGGTTGTAAGCTTGTCGGCCCACAAAGCATGCACTAACTTGTTATGCCATGACTTTTTGTTCTCTTCCGACAGCTTCTTGATGATGATCACTAGGCTCTTGTTTGATGATTCAGCTAATCTATTACCCTGAGGATAATAGGTAGTTGAATTACCGAGTGCTATTTGATACCTGTGACAAAAATCAACCATATTCTTGGATCCAAAAGCAGCTGCATTTTCATTGATTATTTTCCTTGGGCAACCAAACCGAGAGAGGATATGACCTTCTAGGAAACTAATGATGACTGAATCTGTGGCATTCCTAGTAGGTATAGCCTCTATCCACTTAGTGAAGTAGTCTGTGGCTGTTAAGATCCATTTGTGTTGTGCATAAGAAGCAGGGTGAATCTCCCCTATGAAATCTAGGCCCCATTGCAGAAAGGGACCTTCAACGGTGATGGGTTGTAGAGGTAAGGGAAGGAGTTTTCTTTTGCCTTCAAAAATCTGGCATTTTTGGCAGGAAATTACCATCTTATGGATATCATTGAAGAGTGTAGGCCAATAGAAGCCAACTCTGAGTATTTTTTTTCCAGTAGCCTTCCAGCTCAGGTGGCCTCCACACTCTCTTGCATGAAATTCTTGTTTAATCCTTTCTGCCTCGGACTCAGGAAAACATTTAAGCAATAGGCCATTTGGATTCTTCCAGTATAAGAAGTTATCTAGTATGCAGTAGCTTCTGGCCTTTAGTGTTAAGAATCTGGCCTTGGTCTTTGATAGCTCAGGAGGGGCATTGAGGTGTGTAAGCACATACAGAATGTCAGAATACCAAGGAGAGCTCTGAAACTTTTCCTCGACAGTGGGATCAGGCAATCCCTGCTTCTCATCCAAGGCATTTACCATGTTAATGTCCAGGGCTTGTAGATTTGATTCAACCATTAATTGAGCTAGCCCCTGACCTTTGATCAGTTTGGTGGGTTTTATCTCAAGGTCGTATTCTAAGATCACAACAATCCATTTGCCCCTTTTCCCATCTGGGTCTTGGGACAATATGTATTTAACCACTATATTTGGCACATAGGCTATGGTGTGGGAATGCAGTATGTACACCCTAAAGTATTTCAAGGCCTTAATAAGAGCATAGGCCTGTTTTTCCATAATGCCGTATTTCAAGGGTGCATCTCTGAGTGCTTTGCTAAAGAAAGAAATGGGTTGTTCCATTCCCTCTGAATTTTTCTGCAGCAGGACTGCAGCTATTGTATGCTTGGAGGAAAATGAAAAATTCAGGAAATCTTTTGAGAAATCTGGGCTAATTAGGACAGGAGCCTGGGTGAGTGAAAGTTTTACTGATTCAAAATACTTCTTAGCTTCAACAGTCCACTTAATTCCTAACCTTTCCTCAACATGTTAGTCATATTTCTAAGGTGTTCGGTTAGGTTGGGAATAAACCTCCTAAGAAAGTTAATTTTCCCAATGAACGACTGTTATTCTTTGATGTTTCTTGGGTGTGTGATTTGTAGTGTTCCCTCAACTCTTTGTGGGTCTATCCTAATCCCTTTCTCAGATATAATGTGGCCAAGAAGCTTTCCTTCTTGCAGCCCAAATACAGTCTTTTTAGGGTTCAGTGACAGACCAAACCTTCTGCATTTTTCAAACACTCTTCTCAGGTGCTCTAGGTGTTCTTCCTCAGTCTTGGAGTAGACTGTTATGTCATCCAGTTAGATGACAATGAAGTGTCCTATTTCATCTGAAAAAGCTATTTCCATTTCTCTTTGGAAGGTTGCACCAGCATTCATCAGTCCAAAAGGCATCTTTACATACATAAAAGTGCCCCATGGGGTGGTAAAGGCTGTCTTGAGTTGGTCTTCTGGGATTACTAAAACTTGGTTGTAACCTGAAAAACCAGCTAGCAGGGAGATCCTTTTAGAACCTACTACCCTCTGAAGAATATGTTCCATTTTTGGTAAAGGGTAATTTTCTTTGAGTGAGGCTCTATTAAGATTCCTGAAATCTATGCACAATCTGATCTCCCCTGTTTTCTTTCTCACAGCCACTAGGTTTGATATCCAGTCAGAGAACCTCATAGGAATAATTATACCTGCTTCATACATCTTCTTAATCTCCTTTTCCACTGCAGGCAACTCTTTTGGGTTTATTCTGCGAAGTTTTTGTCTGAAGTGCTTCTGATTTTCTTTCAAGGGTATCTTATGTTGTATGATGTTTGTGTCATAGGCCCTTAAGTCCTCATAACTCCAAGAAAATAAATCAATGAATTCCTTGAATAGGTCAATGTATTTCGCTTTCATGTTTGCAGGAAGGGACTTAGCTAATTTGATAATTTTGGGTTTATCCTCAGTGCCTATGTTGCATTCCTCAACATCAGAGTCTGCATGTTCTATAGTGGGCTTTTTTGCTACATCATCAAAGTAAAAAAGGTCTTCTAAAGGTGCCAGACCTCGAGGTATGTTCTTGTCTTTGGTCTGTAGCACCTCCACTTCTTCACTCTCTGCATTTTCACATTTTCCATTTGGATTTCCAATCTGTTCATTTAAAGCATTTATTTCTATGTTACAGGGTGTCTCTTCCTCATCTGAGGACTCTTCACTTAGGCAGTAACTGTCAGATTTGGAGTCTAAATCAGAAAATTCAAACTCGTTTCTGCCTACCAAGAAATCTTCAATATGTTTATCACCCTCAAAGACCTACCAATATTTTTCATTATTCGGCATTGCAGGTCTGAATTTGGTCTAAATGACGATCTGTTGGTCGCTTGGAGTCTTAGGGTGTGAACTGGCTAAGCATGCTAATCCGTTTGCAATGACATTTTGACTCCTAGGAATAAACACTAATTCGTATTCAACAAAGGTTTTCAATAAATCCATAGTGTCATTCCTATATGCTCTCAGCCTAGGATGTTTCGCTGTGTATTCACCATTCACCTGTTTAATAATCAACTCAGAGTCCCCACACAAAGTTATCCTACGAGCTCCTAGTCTTTTCAACTGAGTTAAGCCCAGGATAAGAGCCTCATATTCTGCAATATTGTTTGTACATTTGAATTGCAGGGTACATGCATGGCTCTCTGCGTAACCACTTTATGTGTTATGTATCCACACTCCTGCCCCAACAGTTCTCTTGGTGCATGACCCATCGAAATTCATTTCCCATAAGTTTTCATTCTCGGGTTTGTCGTCGTTTACTTCCCTACAGTTGGGTTCACCGTTATGTTGCATTATAGGGGCTGCACTAGTCTGTGGGTTGTTTTGTTTCTCTTCATGGGCGTGGAATTCAGAGGGGTGACTAGTTGGATGATTGCATTCTGTTTCTGGTTCATTTTGGGCCTTTGTTACAGTGCACTGTTCTGGGTTTTCTACATCATTCTCCTCCGAGTCTAGAGTAGCCATTATGTTAAAGTCCATGGGCCTTGTTTCCTCGTTTGTATCTCTATTTTTGGACGCTGACCCTTCTAAGGATTCATCATTACAGAGGATGAAGGAATCAAGGAATCAAGGTGAATTTTCAGGCTTTTCAGGACTACTAACCAGGAATTTCATTTGTGCCTCCCTGTATAGTCTTCTAAGTTGGCCAAGGATTGGGATTGTGGCATAAGCCCCATCCATCTGCATTGTACCTTGCAGCTTGGCTCCCCATGATCTTTACAATAACATGCCATACTTGGGTGGCACAACTGCCACAACAACATCCATGACCATACATTTTGCTGGAATCTGGGTAAGGCTCACACATAAATCTTTGATCAGGCCAAGACACTTTACTCTACTAGAGTCAAACGAATATAGGTCTTTATAGGGATGGGTTATCTCTAGGCCTAATCTTTCCATCACTACTTTAGGCATCAGGTTGTGTGATGCCCCAGAATCATGCATTGCATTGTGGAGGATCTTATCATGGATATTGACACTGATATAGAAAGGTGGAACTACCCGTTCCTGAAACTTTCCTTCTATCTTTGGACCAAACAAAAGGGCAGGCTGATCATCACTCAAATTTACAGTGTCACTGTTCTCACCTAAATTTAATTCTTTCGAAATTTGGCCTTTATATACATCCTCAGTGGCCAACTCAGAGAGTGGTACAAAGATTTTAATTTTTGCAATCTCACTCTCCAAATTGAAAGTTGACTGACTCTTTGGGATGTTCAACTCCGCTTTGTTAGTCACCACCTTAGTGGCTGAATCAGTGTGCTGATTCTCGCTATGTACAGTGTTTGTGACAGTTTTATTAGGAGCACTAACTGTAGTGCTAGTGCTACTAGTTGGTTGACCTTGTTCTTCAGTGTTTTGGTTGTCCTTCTCTTTATTCTTTCCAGAACTCTCAGTTGCTGATTTTTTAATTTCAGCAGTTGCTTTAGAAGTTTTCTCAGGTCTCTTCTTGATGGTGACCTCAGAAGCTTTTGGTTTGGGAGTTTCTTGACTCTTTTTTCTTCTAAGTTAATATTGTTCTCTGACGTGCATCATGGAATTTTCAAATCCTAACCTGTAATCCTCAGTTTCTAACCATTCCTCATCCCAATATGAGGGTGAGGGCTGATCTTCTTTTGAGTAACAGTTATGGATTGAATTTTTTGTTTTGAACATGTTTATTGTGTTCCCCTAAGACTCTTATATGATTCCCTCATCTTCATCTAAAAATTTCTCTTGGAATGGGGGAATAACTTGTTGATCTGATTCTCTTTGTCTGTTGGGAGTGGCATTGTTTCTTGTAAAGTTTTGGTTCTGGTTATGGTTTTGATTTCTGTTTTGGTTACTGACTGAGACAACCATTTTTTCCATCATTTGTTGTAGCCTTTCCACATTTTTAGATAAACGGTCATAATTTGGATCAGATGTGGAAGCTACACTGTCATCTCTATATGTTACCCTTTTCTCAGCTCTCAATCTTGCTCTTTTCTCAATCAAGTTAGCCTCTACACTCACTGCTCCCTTTTGCATGTCTTCCAACGTGTTATAATCTCTCTCCCTAAGCTGGTAGGCCATTTCAGCATCAAAGCCGTCGGGATATTTCGCCAGAGCCATATCTTGGGGAGGTTTCATAGGTGGAGGAAGAGCGTTGTAAATGCTGTTAAATCTTGTTGTGTAATCATGGACACTCTCTCCTACATTTCTTTTAAGGTTCATATATTCTGCAAGGAGTTGTCAAGGGTTGGCCTTAACCTCCCATTTTTTATGGAATTCTAATATAGAGATGGAAGATCATTAATGCTACCCGGAGGTAGACCTTTAAACCATTTCTTCACATCACCCCCTAAGCTCTGGGCAAAGATTCTCATTTTGACTATATCATCATCTATCTCCATATAGTCAAAATAATCTTCCATCCTATCTACATGGTGTTTGGCTGTGGTAGAATCTTTTGCAGTGAAGTGTGGGATATTTTACTGATAATCATTGGGTAATGGTACTAGAGGCTGAGGTAAAACCAGAGGTGCATACCAGGCTGCCATGATGATGTTTTGATGAGGTAAAGGATTGACTTGGGCAGCTAGTATATGGATGACAGGGATACTGTGACCAGCAGAAGACTAATGAGCAGATCCAGGGTGACTGAGCCCCAAGTTCTGAATGAAGTGTATATCAGGAGGTGTAGCTGGAGGGGTCTGTTTATTCCCAGGGTGTCTACCACTTTGGGGTGGTGAACCAAGAAGCTCAAGGTCTGGCTGGTCTAGGGCACTGAATGACCTAGTTCTTGGTAAGCTGTTTTGGGTGCTTAGGTCAAAGAATGGGTCTGATAGAGCTATATAGTTTTCTGGTGTAGATTTAGCTCTAGGAGATCCTTTGAGGATTCTCTCAGGGTTGTCAACTATTTTAGGTGGGTCTGGGTCAGGATAAGCTCTTGTATGAATGGTTCTTGAAGCCAGAATGTTGTTTTCTGACCAAGAAGCTTAACCCTACTTGTTACTTCTACTGTGGCTGATGTTTTTATGGAGGCTGGTCTCCCAGTGGAGTCTAATGTGAACCAATATAATCAGCAGGCCTACTGATAACCAGTGGAGTCTTCAAATCATTTAGGAATTTTGGAGTCGCCAGGTGGAAGGTTTAGGATGTTTTTGGAGGGTACACTGTCCACCACAGTGCTTATGAGATGCCCCCTTTTAGGGATATCCTTTAAACACAGAAAACTCTAACCAGAGATTGACTGGGAGGGCATTCACCAGATATGTCACCTCTGAAAGAGTGTGAGATCTGGAGGATACCTGGCCCTTTCCAGACTCTGTCTAAGAGTGTGGGAGAACACAAAAAATGGTGTAGAGGTTGATATGTGAATAGGAACATTTGATTGCCAACCTGAACAGAGTTTCTAGGTTTTTGAGGTCCTTATGATGCAGTGAGGTGAGAAATACTCAAAGTCCCCAATGGAGTTGCCATTATGTTGGGGTTCCCATGTTTTGGCAAGGTTGGAAATACCAAAAGATGAGACAACATAAAACCACTTTTAGACCTCAGGATCTATCCCTCCTGGGTCTAGAGAGGGATCTCTCTATGATTATCAAAGATATGTGACTTTAAAGCTCGGTGTTAAGATGTTAGGCTAGTTATAGGCACAAGTTTGCTTGTTTGATTGTTTGTTTGGTTGCTGGTTATCAGGAAAGAAGGGTTCAATAAAAGATAAGGATGAGAAAAGAGGAATAGGGCAGAGGTGAAGTATTCCAGGAAGCATTCAAGACCATTGGGAAATGGAGTCAGGAAAGGATTTGCTTGCTAATAAATAGACAGGCTTTCAATTGGGCTAGTCATCTAAAACGTTGGATCTTAAATATGATTGTGTGATATGGAATGGTAGGAGTGGAAGAGATAACAAAGATTTAGGGCACAAAGTTAAAGACCAACTGGTCACACAAGGATCCTAGTGGACATGGCTAACTCTAATCCCCAGTGTTCCCAAATATTCCAGCTAAATCCTTAACAAGAAAAATCTAAGAATAGATACATTTAATTCATACATCAGAGAGCAGGCAATAACATCTACTACACTGGTTAAATTAACTGAAATCAATTCTTAGATAACACATCGGAAGAAAAACATCAATGGAAAGGAGAGCAAAAACATAGGGTACCTAACAAGGGTAAATCCTATGCCAATATTCTGATGCAAGCCAATAGAAACAAAATGAAATGAATTAAAACGCAGAGATAGGAAAACATCACCGCTGCTTTAGATCAGGATCCAAAGAAATGTGCTTGTCATATTAAATAGCAATACCAGTCAAGTACAACATTGCCAATAGCTGAATACTCAGTCTGAAATCATATTCCTCGGCCTATCTTACAACTTTACACAGAGACTGTGTCTCAAAGAAACTACTTGAAATTCTCTGATAACTGATCAACAACCTTTACAATGATTTTCTTCATAGCTCCAGTGGAGCAGAGAAGGTAGGTGAAAAAACTAAATTCAACATTAAAAACTCAGAAGAGGATGAAGGCCGAAGGCCACTCTGTATAAATTCCGTGCATTTATCTTTGGCACTCTTTTGGGTGAGAGAGTGGTTTTCTCCAGGCTCCCATTTACTCCGGTATGTCTCTGATGTACTTGGTTGTAGTACTCTGTAGTACTTCTGGTGAATTAATCAAAAATGAAGAATCAAGACGCTAAGATCTACCATACTGTGCCACAAATGCTTCTGATAGCATAGGACTGCTGGAGGGGGGAAAACTTCGCTTGGACATAATGTACACTGAAAACAATAATGTTTACTGTGCCCGTGCTCAGGAAGAAACATTCTGCTGATTTGAAACCCCGATTACATTGTTTTCTACGCGCTAGACCTCCTGTTTGATCCTCGGGATTTTCGATCTGGTACTCTTCCTTTAAACTTTGGATTAAGGCTTAAAATACTTAAGAATGAATGTTGAAATCCTTGATCATTAGCTGGTATTTCTTCACCGCTTCATAAATGTCTCGATCTGCAAAATCTGGGTTTTAATGGCGCCAGATAGATTTTTTTCGCGGAGATTGAACTGTCCTTGAATAATATTTATGCTGCCGCCATCTTTCCGGACATTTCCTTGCAGTACCAGCTTCCAAATCTAACATTCTCTGCGCATCGCGCCATTACAATGATACATATGAACCATGGCGGTTTTCCGTCTCTCTGAAACCCTGAAAAACATGAAAAATAGGTAGGAAACCATGCATGGGGTCGGATGATGTGGATGACAGTGGAACTGTGGAGGAATGGCAAAAAAACGCAGAGGAATGGTGGAGAAGTTCTCTGGTGGAAGGTTGGCGGAATGCATAGAGATTTAATGTAAGAACCTTAAATTTGACCTTTTGAATGGATGGACGGGTGAATGTATGGTGAGACACGTGGAATGGTGATGTGGCGGGATTGGGCGATGGTGAAATAGTCAACGGTGGGGGTAAGAATAAATCTTGGCCGTCCGATCTCAATGAAGATCGGCAGTTGAAAATGCAGCAGAGGGCGATGGACAGTGGGCCAAGGGTACGGTGACCATGGATTAAACCTCACGCAACTTCATTGAGCGATGACCGTTGGATGGGCAGCGCCAGATCGGACGGCTCCCGGCGATATCGCTACGCATCCGCGGACGAATGATAACGTGTGATGAGGTAGTGGTTTTGAAATAGTGCACCTGACACTCATTGTTTGATCAGTGGAATCGCTGGCCGATCGGAAAATACCGCCTACCTCCGAAAGGTGGTGCGATAGAAACCGGGTGGTTTTTGAATAGTGCGCGGGGACCACCGGGGCAGGTGCATTCTGGACCGTCGATCTGGTGGGTAAATGAACGGTTAAGATACGATGATCGGAGATGAACGAATTTAACGGTAGTTGCTGCGGGGGAGGCGATCGCTATCCATTCCGTTTAGATCAATGGCTGTAAACGCGTCCGATGAACATATGAGATAAGCGCTGCTTTGGGCTGGCGGGTGGTTCTAGTGCTCGGGTCACGTGGAGGAAAAGGCTGAGGGGGCTAGGCCGAAGGGGCTAGGACCCATATTATGGAGAAATATGGCTTTCGGGCCATTTTAATGCATTTTAGGGCAGGAAAGGCAATGATAGCGGGAATAAGGGTTTATCAAACTAAACCAAGGGTGTATGCGTGGTTTAGGAGGAGCATGGGGATGATTTAGAAGATTTAGGGGGGAATTTGGGGGTAAAGAAGGGGGACTTTGACAAAGGTAAAAAGCGATGAAATGAAGGATTCTGCAGGGGTGCAAGGGGTAAATGAAGGATTTTAGGAACACAATTTGTCACAATTAGAGAGGATTCTTGTATGGATACAGCAGAGGGGATTTCATCATAGGGAAAAGGCACATGAGACTTCAAGGATGATGTGTCTCCAGGGGAGATGCATTCATTGAAGGCTCAGAAACAATTTAGCCCCCTACTTTTCCTGTCAAAAATTTACAGGGGGCTAACAGGTGGTGCATTGCTTGGTTTCATAAGGTGTAAGACAAGTTCTAGCAGCAAAGGCTAAACCATTGGAAAGGACATTTTGGTTTCTTGAGACAAAGATAAGTTGGAATTCATCAAATGTTTGTAACAAGTCCATGGCATCATATCTATATGCTCTAAGTCTGGGATGTTTAGCACTATATTCCACATTTACTTGCCTAATAATCAACTCTGAATCCCCATGAAATTTTATCATCTTGGCCCCTAATTTTTTCAATAAATGCAGGCCTAAAAGGAGAGCTTCATACTCAGCTATATTATTGGTACATTGAAAGTTTAATTTATAGGAATGCCCCTCAGCATGATTGTTTTGAGTATTGTGTAACCATATGCCTTCCCCTACATCATTTTTAGTGCAAGACCCATCAAAATTCATGTCCCAAATAGGACTGCCTTTAGATTTATGATTCATTTTATTGCTGTCCTCTCTGTATTCTTCATCATTCTATTCTAAACAAGGGTTTGCACTACATTTTCCTGAGTTTTTTTCCTCAATTTTTTCAATGTTTTGAGGTTTTACTTCTTGATTTTACTGATCTACATTATTTTTATGACTGTTTTGGACCTCAAGACCTCTAATCTGTTTGCTGTGAATTTCCAAATCAACAGAATATTTTTTAATTTCCCCTTTATTTTCCTCCTCATCCATTACTATAGCTATATGTGAAGTAATTACAGTATTTGATGATTTTTCATTGACTAACTCTTGCTCTTTAGGAATATCATCATTGAAAAGAATAAAAGAGTCAAGGTCAGTGTGTATGGAGTAAAGAGGAGAGTTTTCCAGTCTTTCTTGGCTACTCACTATGTATTTCATGTGTGTTTCCCTATAGAGTCTTCTAGGTTGACTGAAGACAGGGATGGTGGCATAAGTCATTTCCATCTACATTGTGCCTTGTAACTTAGCACCCCATGATCTTGAAAGGAGCATGCCATATTTGGGGGGTATATCAGCCACTACAATGTCCATCACTAAACTCTTGGCTGGTATTTGGGCTAAGTTAACAGACAGATCCTTTATTAGGCCTAGGCATCTCACCCTACTTGAATCAAAGGAGTATAAATATTTGTAGGGCCTAGTTACCTCTAGGCCTAACCTTTCCATAATTACCTTGGGCATGAGGTTGTGTGATGCCCCTGAATCAAGCATGGAATTGTGCAAAATATTATCATGGATGTTTAAGCTGATGTAAAAGGGAGGGGTGGTTCCTTCTTGAAATTTTCCTTCAATGTTTGGTCGAAAAATGAGCTCCGGGGTATCATCATATAAGTTAACTGTGTCATGAATGTAATCTATGTTTAAATCCTTCAAAATATGACCCCTATATACATTTTGAGTGACTAATTTTGTAAGTGGGACAGGGATTTTGATTTTGGATATTTCATTCTCTAGGCTGAAAGGAATCTGGTTTTTTAACATGTTTAGTTCAGCCTTCTTAGACACTATTTCATCAGAAAAATCAGCTTGCTGATTTTTATTATTTATAGCAGTTAGAATGGTTTTTTCAGGAGCATTAGCTGAGGTGCTAGTGCTACTGGGGTTAATACTCTATTTTTCATTGGTTTGAGCATTTTCCCCTTTGTTTAAATCAAAATATTCAGCCACAGTTTTGTGATTTTCAACTGTATTTTTGGGTGTACTTTCAGGGCTGTTTTTGGCAGATTTATCAATGGTTTTGTTCTTGGGAGTTTCTTGATTCCTTTTGCTTCTGAGGTCATATTGTTTAGGAGACCCTATGATGGCATTTTCAAAGAATTGTTCATAATAATTTGTTTGTGGTATTCTGTCATCATGAGGTGTATATAGACCTTGTTTCCTTGCATGGAGGAAATCAGAATCCTCATTGCTTACTCCCAACATATTCATGCGGTCATCCTTTGTTTTCTCATTTGTTTCTTCATCCTCATTTACATAATTTTCTTGGAATGGAGTTCTGATCTGTTGATCATCCTCTCTTTGTCTGTTTTGAGGTTGATTTCTCCTAAAGTTCTCTTTTTGATTTTGAGATTGATTTATGTTTTGGGGGGCTGATTGATTTTCTCTGGATTGTGCTCTCTCAATTATGCTCATTTTCTTCATCATTTCCTCCATCATTCTTTCCATTTTTGAGCTAGATGTGGAGGGTGCAGTTTCCTCACTAAATGATACTTTCTTTTTATTCCTCATCCTAGCTCTTTTATCAATCAGATTTACTTCCACAGCTAGAGCTCCCTTATGCATATCTTCCAAAGTCAAAGGGTCTCTTTCTCTTAGCTGATAGGCCATTTCACGATCAAATCCTTTATGAAATTTGGCCAAGGCTGAGCCTTGTGGAGGTTTCAAGTCTGGGGGTAATGCATTATAAACACTATTGAATCTAGTGCAATAGTTTTGAACACTTTCCCAGTGTTTCTTTTGAGGTTGTTATAATGTGAAAGAATTTGGAGAGGGTTTTTCCTGACTTCCCATTTGTTTAGGAATGACTGATGGAGAGCTTGGAGATCATTAATACTATGAGGGGTTAATATTTTGAACCACTTTCTTGCTTCTCCCCCTAAGCTTTAAGAAAACAATATGAGTTTGACAGTTTCGTCATCTATCTCATTTCTATCAAAATAGTCATTCATCTTGTCCACATGTTGTGAAGCGGTAGTAGTACCACTGACATCATATAATGGTATCTTGGACTGATAGTCTTGTGGCAGATTGAATAAAGGTAAAGGAAGGACTATAGGGGCATACCTTGTTGCCATGATAGGAGGTTGTGGGAAAAATGGTCGGTTTACAGGTGGAGGATGTAAGATGGGATGGGATTGGTGGAATGGGGTGGCTTGAACAGTGGGTGTATGGATAATAGAAGTGGATGAACCAGCAAGAGATTGTTGAGCAGATCTTGGATGAGAGAAACCAAAATTATGAAGGAAATGTAAATCGGGTGGGGTGATTTCTCTGCCAACAGTGTTTTCCCCACTATGTTGGGGTGAGTGTGAAGGCTCAAAGTCTATTTGATCTATATCATCAAGTGACCTAGTTATGAATGGGTTTCTTAAGTCAACTTGTGAATGTTGTAGAGCTGTAAGGTTTTCAGGAACAAAATTAGCTCTATGGGCTAGCCTAACAACAATTGAAGTTTTAGACTTAGGAGATTTCCTAAGTATAATTTTTGGATTATCAACTATATCAGGAGGATTTGGGTTGGGATGGGCTCTAGTATGAACTCTTCTAGAAGCCACTATGCTATGTTTTCAGACCCAATGGTAAGAAAAGTTTAACCAAATATGACAATCTTTGATAGGCTAACTAATCTTTCAAACAAGGAAACTTAATTTCTTACAACTTCCTTAAGCGAGTTTGAATGATGTTATGATATAAATGGGTTTCCCAGTGGAGTCTTTAGGTCTATTCAGGATTGTGGAGTCACCGGGTGGAAATTTTTAGCTTTATAAGGTAAAATTTTTTATGGTCCACCACCATTAATAGGTTTGAATACCAATCTGAAATATTTTTGGGTTTTCTGACTTTTTACAGTCCTGTGATTTATGAGAGTGTCCTAAATATGTTTTAGCACTTAGCTACGGTGATGAGACAAATAGAGTTTACTCTGTGGCTTACTTAGCTGATATCTTCAAGGTTTGATAAGGGTCTGTTAGAATCCTAGGAGTTACTTAGTTTGTCACTGATTCAAAAAAGTCCCTTCTTGATCACCAATATGCTTGGTAGTGCTTGAAGAAAGCTATCCATTCTGTACTGAACATTGAGTGTTTTGTTTTAAGGATTTTACTCAGACTCCCCAGTATGGTCACCAGTATGTTAGGCCTCCGTAGTTTGCAATATTGACAAGTACAAATGCCGTAGAGCCTACATCAAAACCACTTTGGAATCTGAGGACCTAGCCATCCTAGATTCAGAGAAGGATCTCTCTATATATGAGTTCAAAGATATGATCTTTAAGTTTTATGATATGATATTAGGCTAGTTATGAAGAATAAAGTTTTTGTTTATTTTTTTTGGGCAAGGATATAATGAGGGTGAAGGTGTAAGTAGGTGAAAGAATGGTTTAGCTGATAAGATAGGCAAGGAGCATCATCAATCCATTGGGCTATGGAGTCATAATAGGATTTAATCGGACATCAAGGTTCAAGAGTGGTCCACGGGGCAAGTCATCTATTTCAAAGGATCTCTTTAAGTTGATTTTATGGAACGAAACAATAAGAAATGAAGTGAAAGTAATAAAACACATGAAGAAACAAAGAACAACCTAAGATCAAGTAAGTGCTTTGAAACTATCCTGCTTTTGGCATGCACTTAAGGGAGACACACAAAAGTAATCTAAGATTAGGTAAGTACTTTGAAACTAGCCTTATTTTGATGTACTTTCAAGAGAAAACATTTAAAAAACATAGAATAGGGTAAGATCAAGTAAAGACTTTTAACCTGGCCTGCTTTTAGCATATTCAAAGGGAAAACATTCATGATAAACACAAAAATTAGTCTAAGATCAGGTAAGTACTTTGAAACTAGCCTGCTTTCAACATACTCTTAAGGGAAATTTTCAAAGAAACTGTTGGAGAAGGAACTAGAGGATAGGGCTAACCATAGACTTCTCTAAATCAATCTTCAATTAGTAGACTTATCAAGAACATTCAACGACAATATCTCAAGTTGTACTTAGGAAATATGGGCTTACCAACACTTCACTGGTTATACTCTATTGAATTACCTCCAAATTAACAATCAACATAAAACATAAAGGATAAAGATTTTTCAGTGAGATTTAGGGTACTTTAGAAGTAAATCCTAATCTATATTTGTTGTTCTTGATTAGAGAAAAGTGGACAGAATGGAAACAAAAAAGAAAATAACAATTTATAGTAAGAAACACATCACCATTTACATAGACTAGGATCTCATAAATCAGCTATTTGCATTTGATGTTTGAACCAGTTACAATCTTCAAGTCCAATGGGTCTCTACAGCTTCAAACTTCTCATCTCAGCTTATGTGTCTTCAATTAAAAACATAGCTACAAAAGCTTCAAAAGCTATTTACATGCAACAGATATCCAAAGACCAACCTCTATAATGTGTTCCACAGAAATATTTATAGGAGAATGAGGAGGTGGAGTGTAAGAAGGGATCATTGGTTCAATTAATATAGAGTAATGGTTTATTGACCTTTTGGAGGCCTAGGAGAGAAGATTTTGAATGCTTATTTATGTTTGAATCAATTTTACATTAAGTTTCATCATCTTTAGTTCCTTTTGTTAACTTTTAGGGTTTTAGGTAGGTTGGTAGTTAATGTTGAACTGCCTTTTGAAAAATATCCCTGAATGTTTAATAAATATGCACTCTTTTAACGAAAATAAGTCCCCAGGTGGCAGTTTGAGGAGTTATAGCCTCCATGATGTGGCATTCGGAGGCTCCTTTACTGTTTTTGCACTGATCTGGTTGCTTTAAACACTATTATAGTTGTGATTCTGCTTTATGCCCTCATAATCATCTCGGAGCCTTTAATCCTGACCTACTGACTGTGTTGATCTTTGCACTGTGTTTTAACCTTAACACAACAAGGTTTAACTCTTTAATCCTTCATACTTATGCACAAAATTATTTTAATCTCGACTGTTCATTGGCTTTTTCTTTATTTGATCTGCCTGGATTGTTTGTCTTTAAAATCTGTTTTAACCTTTGAACCATAGGATTTGAAGCCTTCAAGCTTCGATCTTTCGTGCCAGAAATTCTCCCATCTTTTAATATTAAGCTTTTACTATATTTTTGTGAGTTCTGGACAGGGTTTCCGCTCCAAACAATATGGTAAAAATCTACAAAAAAGAACAAAAATCGTTATAAAAAAATTGGGATGGGGGGTTTGATTACTTAGGAGGCTGACGGAGTGGAGGAGCGATGCAGGGGGGGTGATTATGCAGGTGGAGGAGGCTTATGGATGAAAACAGGTGAAAATCCAGTTCAGAGAGTATTTGGCGCATACTGGGAAAAAGTGGTTTTATAATTACCACGGGTGGTTATCGTGCGACCCTCAGGTGGTAAGTGGTTTTGCCCGGAGGGAATGCGATTCCATTGATTGCTTGCCACATGGCTTTTGGAAAACCACCGTTATCGCACTACTTTGGAGTGTTAAACTCTAGGAGAAAAAGTTATGCGATATTCCTTCACAACTATCGGATGAGGGGGATGAGATCTGACGGTGTGGATTTGGCGCGATGGAGAAACTGTGCGGGCAGAGAGCAAGTGGGAGCCATGTGGCGGCTTGTAACTAGGGGAGTATTTTTGAAATGGATAGTGTTAGCCCCCCTATGAAATTTTTGACAAGCAAATAGGGGGCTAAATCATTGTTGAGTCTTCAAGGAATGCATTTCCTCTGAAAACACAGTCTCCTTGAAGCCTCCTTGTGCCTTATTCCTTTGATAATATCTCCTCTGCTGATTTCCCTTATAAAGCCTCTCTGCTATGTGAAGGAATGCCCAAAGGCCCCCTTTTTCCCTCTTATGTCATCCCCCTTGTCTTCCCCTTCTATTTCCCTTCTTACCCTTCATTCCTCCCTAAAAATCCCCTTTAAATTCCCCCCCTAACCTTTGTTGGCCTTCTTTCCCCTTTATTCCTCTATTGTTCCCCTTCCCAACCTTCAAAATCCATTAAAATGGGCAAAAAACCCACTTTCCGACCTTAGTATAAGGCCTAGCCCCTTTCCGCCAGCCCCTTTCAAACCACTTCCCCCACATGCCCCGGCATTGGGACCAAGCGCTTAAGTCCCAAGCGCTAATCGCAATCGAAACTGTCAGGCGGGTGTAAATCCTTTGTAACATTGAAAAACCCCAATGCGATCTGTTTATAACGTTAAAGTCTGGCGATGCATTCTGCACCGTCGATCTGTGGTCCCGATCCGACGGTAGAACGCTAATCGCAGCCCCGGCTCAATCGCAATCGCAAGTCTCAACAGTCTCGCCTCGATTGCAGTCCTCCGATCCACTTCTCCACCGTTGATCTCCCCGCCAGATCGGACGGTCCCGCATTAATCGCACCCTCCGCCCGATCGTTAATCGCAAGCCCTTTCCACCATCCTCCGATCTCATCCTGACCGTTGATCTGTCCCGCGATCCGATGGCCAGCGCTCAATCGCATTTCCCCTCCCAATCGCAATCGCAAGTCCCATCTCTCTACCTCCGATTGCGATGCTCCGATTTAATCATAGTCGTCCATCCTCCCGCAGATCCGACGGTCATCGCAACTCCCGATCCCCCGATCGCACTGCCCCTCCGATTGAGTGTGAGCTGTTGATCTGGCCTTTGGATCTAACGGTCAGCGCTGAATCGCGCCCCGACCTCCAATCACAATCGCAAGCCTTCCTCGCTGTCTCCCGATTCAATCCCGTTCGTCCATTTCCCCACGATCCAACGGTCCTCCGCCAATCGCAAATCCCCTCCGATCGCAATCGCAAGTCTTGTCTCCTGTCCTCCGATTGTGAACCTCCGATTACATCCCCGCCATTGATCTGGACCCGAGATCAACGGTTGTCGCTCAATCGCTTCCCCATTCTTGATCGCAATCGGAACTTTCAAAAGGTGTGTTGCGATTGCCACTCGCTCCGGTCTCCGATTGCGATTGTTGCAATTAGATCCTGGCCATAGGTCCTCCCCTAGATCCGACGGTTCTGATTTAATCACCCTCCGCCTCTGCTGGGTCCCACATCCAAAGCTCCGCTCCCTCATTTGTTGGTGATCCCCTTTGTTATTCACCCAAAGCCAATTGTTGGGTTTTTACGCTATTAACCATTTCTTCTGCTGATTCTCTCCTCCGCTGTTCCACCACCATTCCTCCGCCTCCATAGCATTTCTCCACCGCTGCCCGGGTTTGTAACAGATCCATTGTATTATGCAGATAGCACACAGATGGCCATTTTAGCACTGCCAGCAGATCAGCAGAAATGATTCAAAGGGGTTAACACCTGTCATTGACATAATCAATGTTTAGCCCCGCTTTCAAAGGATTAAGGCTCTGTTTGAAGAATAATGAGCGCACCAGCAACGCCATAACTGCGCTACCTAACAGCAGGACATTTTCCTCCAGAGGTACACCTTCCCACAGTGTCCTCCATGCCTTCTCGAGCCCTGAGACAATTAAATACACTGACTGAAGCTCATTTTAGACAGTCAGGCAACAGTTATGAGGTATGGAGAGCCTTGCAGACTTGCCACCCAGTTCATTTATTCAGAAGGCTAGCGCAAAGCTCCAAGCACCAGAAAGGATCCCAAAGAAACATCAGAGGTCAATTTCCGGCCTGACAGAGCCTCCAAACAATCTACAGAGTACACAAAAAGCCATTAAGTGGTATGGGCGTGAACACTTCCGCCTTACTATCTTAATGAGATCTATTCAATGTTCATCTACCTTTGTTTTCTCTCTTCTCCTATAAAAAATCCCCAAGAACGAATTGAAAAGGTTGTTGTTGCCTTGCTGAGGATTTTCTGTTAGAGGGATTCATTCGACTGTTAGAACAGTCTTGGGAGGGAGTAGCAGAGTAGTTGTATGTAATAGGCTGGGAGGAGAAAGTCTGGACTGTATTAGCCATTGAGCTTATTGTACATGACTGGTTTTTCATCAATTAATCAAAGCACATTTCACAGGATCCTGGTCTATTACTATTGGTGATGTTCTCCTCACTCTGTTTATTACATTTCCATATTGTTTCATTGTTCTTCTGGGCTTGCATCAGAATAATGGTATAGGATTCACCCTTGTTAGGTGCCCTATGCTATCTGCTCTCCTTGCCTTCAATGTTTTCTACTTTATGTGCTATCTGAGAATGGTTTTCAGTTGATTTAACCAGCGCAGTGGATGTTATTACCTGCTGGCTGATGTATGAATTAGTTGAAGTTGTTCCTAGATGTTCTTGAGGGGTTTTAAGCTGGAAGGTTTGGGAACACTGGGGATGAGTGTTAGCCCTGTCCACTAGGATCCTTGCGCGACCAGCCGGCCCTTCTAAGATCCCTTCGTTAATCTTATTCTCTCTTTTCCCCTTGGAGTTGCTAAAGCAGACCTGGAGTTAAATGACCTCTGGTCTGATCTATAAGCAGCCCCTTTGTCTCTTTGAGAGTTGCCTTAGAGTATGTCCAAGCAGGTCTGGAGTTAAATGACCTTTGACCTGATCTATAGACAGAAATTCGGTTGCTTTCCTTCTTTCACTTTCCCTCCTTAATGTACCATTCCACCATCTAATCTAAAAAGATCCTTTAGTATTAGATGACTTGCCCTTTGGAAGCCTTGGCTAGTGGATGCAAGTAATTTCCTTTCATGACTCCATAGCCAAATGGATGGCACGGTCTTGGCCTATCCTCTTTGTTGAAGCCTCCTGCTATTCTGTTCCTTTCTTCCCATTGCTTTCCTAGTCTGTGATCTCCTAACCAACCCAGCAACCCTTCAACCAAATCATTTTAAAACCCCTTGTGCTTCATAACTAGCCTAACATCTCATTTTGAGCTTCATAGATATATCATTCTTAGCTCTATTTGGAGAGATCCCTCTCCGGGTCCAGGAGGGCTAGATCCTAGGGCCCAAAAGTGGTTCTGATGTTGTCTCATCTTTTGGTCTTGCCAATCTGGCCAAAACATGGGAACCCCAATAGATAGTAGGCCCCATACGGTGACGTGGCATTTTGTCGTGGAGTGGACATGTTGCTGGATCATCAGGTTAGATTGGGGCCATAGGATTAAATGAATGAGCGGCGAAGATCTATTAATAGGGGTGATGGATATATACATGGGTCGAGAAATCAAAGGATGGGAGAGGTGGCATGATAGCCGTTGATATTTAAAGATGAACGGTCGAGGTTGTTTTGCAGAGTGACAAGGAGGGGATAAAAAAAAAGGAAAAGGGAGGAAGGGAAAGGTGGGGGCTCAAGGGGTTAGAGAAAAAGGCATAGGGGCATGGTCCTATGGGGGGATATGTGACCAAGGGCCAGGAGAGAGGAGCTAATCGCATCGGAAGGAGAGATTTCTGAAAGAAAAAGCAGGCCTATAGAGGAAAGCCGATGTGATGTGTTTTGGGCACTTGGACATAGCGCTCGGACACATGGAGGAGAAGGGTCAAAGATCTTTAAGCCCTTGGGGGATAAAACCCGTGTTTATATAAAAGGGAATTTCTTAGGTAGAAAGAGGTGTTTTTTTAAGGGTTTTTCCAGATCCGATAGAGGGAAAGTAAGGGTTTTCAAACAATAAAGAGGGACTTTTATGAGTTTAAAATGGATTTTGAAGGTTCCTTGGGATAATGAGGATAAAATAAAGAGAAAAAGGAGGATTTTCAGAGTAAAAAAAGGGGAATAAAATGGGCCAGAATGAGTGAATGAAATGGTGAAAAGGGTTGTTTAGGGAACAATCTTGAAGGGAACAATAGATTTCTTGGAAGATTTTCTCATTGAAACAACAGTGAAGATTACATTTTGAGTTTAGGTAGAGTAAGAAGGCTTCAAGAATCAGCAGTTTGATATGAAAACAATCTCTTGAAGGATTAGTATTTGTTTTAGCCATCATTTGCTCTGATAAAATTTATTGATGGCTAATAGGATGAAATTCTCTTGATCTTCGTCCCATATACTGATAAGATATTATAGCAATACTGGTTGGGCTCGGAGACATGGTGTGAGGAATAATTTTTTCAAACCATAGTTGCTGAGGGCTTCCATAACTCCTCATTTTCCATGGCTAATTCATCTTCCTCACTATGTTCCCGTTCTTTCCATTCAATGACCATTTTGCTCTGTTCTACCTGAAAACACACACATACAAGTGGTATTAGTAAATATTTGTCCTTGAATTTGTAAAAAATTGGGACATTTGATAAGTATTATTGCTTGAAATAGTGTTGCATCGTTGGCGCACCCTAATGTTAAAAATAGGGCGGTCGGCGCGACTCCGTACCCGAAACCCACGCCGACTGTGGAGCCCTAGATTTTACAATTTCTCCCCCAAATTCAAAATTGACAAATGCATGAAGAAAAGAATAGCTTAAAATGACAAGAGGGATCTTAGCTCTTTCCTGAAGTTGACGGATTTGCGATTGATGTACTGGATTGGCTGCTATCTTTGCCGCAAGATTGCACAGTAAAATGGGTAAAAACTGCTCCACAAGAGGTAAAAAGTGAAAAGCAAATTTTTTTTACTATTTTTGGCATTTTATAACTTTTTACAACCCTAATTAGGTTTTAAGGCATATTATTCCATTATTTTATGATATTATTTTCGAAAAATGTGTTTTATACATGTCTCTTGTGTAGCAACAGGTTTTTATGCGACAAGGATGAAGTGACGAGTTATATTTTATACTTTTTCGGACTCGGTAACAACACGAAAAAGTCACTACTAGAGTCACCTTTCAGCTCTTTTCTGACTCTCTAAAATTGAAAAGATTACCAAGACGTTTGTCGTTTTGAACTCGTTAAATGGCTGTGAAACGATATCTAGCCAGTATACGTTTACCCCTTTTTCAGGCTGGGATGGATTATTTACGAAAAAGGAATACCTTAGCCTATCGCGACTAAGAGGTTCTCCCAGACATAGTTTTCGACCTTTTCGGATCTGTGAGACTACCTACAAAAAGGGACTGCTTGAGTTTTCTTTTCTGCTTTCTTTTCAAACTCTCTAAACATGAAAAGATGTCGAGTTATCCCTTTGTCAGACTCATTAAATCCCTGATGACATCAGACCTCGTCACCATGACGTTATTCAAGTTCCTCCTTCCTAGGGCTTGTAAAATGTACTAGGATGGATTTGTTCTAAGGACAAACTTATAGTGCAAGCATATGCTATCCCATTCAAGCTTGTTTTCAAAAATAATTGGGGTACTCACCAAAAATGGTGGGGGTGTTAGGTCTCCATAGTTTGCAATATTGGCAAGAACAAATGTTGTAGAGCCTACATAAAAATCACCTTGGAATCCTAGGATCTAGCCCTCCTGGATTTAGAGAGGGATCTCTCTATATAAGTGTTTTCAAAGATATTTCTTTAAGGCTTATGATATGATATTAGGCTAGTTATGAAGTACAAGGGTTTTGTTTTTTTTTTTGGTTGGGACGAATATAATCAAAATGAAGGAAGTCTTCTTGAGGGGTAAAGGTGTGAGCAGGTTGAAAGGATGGTTCAACTGATAGGATAGGTAAGAAATAGTATCAATCCATTGGGTTATGGAGTCACAAAATGATTTAATTGCATAATAAGTTTCAAGAGTGGTCCATGGGGCAAGTCATATATATCAAGGGATCTCTTTAAGTTGATTTATGGTGTGGAACATTAAAAGTGTGGTGAAACAAGCAAACATACAAGAAAACAAAGAATAGCTTAAGATCAAGTAAGGGCTTTTAACCTAGCCCGCTTTCAGCATACTCTCAAAGGAAAACATAAAAGATAAAAAAATAATAACTTAAGATCAAGTAAGAACTTTGAATCTAGCCTGATTTCAGCATATTCATAAGGAAAACATTTAAGATAAACATCAAAAAATAGCCTAAGATCAGGGAAGGACTTTGAACCTATCTTGCTTTTGGCATACTCTTAAGGGATTTTTTCAAAGCAACTATTGGAGATAAACTAGAGGACAGGGCTAACCATAGACTTCTCTAGTTCAACTTCAATTAGCATACTTTCAAGAAATTTAAAAGAAAATATCTTCAAGCTTTACTCAACAAGACATGGGCTCACCAACATTTCTTGACTGGTCACACTCTATTGAATTATCCTTAAATACACAATTAGCAGAAAACATAAAGAAAAATATTTATCAGTGAGATTTAGGGTACTTTACAATAAATCCTAATCTATATTTTCTGTTCTTTATCAGAGAAAGTGAACAGTATGGAAAACATGAGAAAAATAACAATTACAGTAAGAAAAACATCACCATTGACATAGACCAGGATCCCATAAATCAACTTTTGTATTTGATATTCAAACCAGTTACAATCTTCAAGTCCAGTGGGTCTTTTACAGCTTCAAACTTCTCTTCTCAGCCTATCGTTCTTCAATTACAAAACAGAGCTTTAGCTACCTCAATAGCTATTTACATTCAATGAGTATTCAACCAACAATAATACTAGACTCCTCATATGATATATATAGGTAAATTTGAGGAGGTGGAGTGGAAAGAAGGTCTAACTAATCAATTAATACTGAGTAAATGCTTCTCGACCTTTGGGAGGCCTTATGGAGAAGATTTCAGATATTTATCTCTATTTTAATCAATTTTACATTAAATGTTATCTACTTCAGTCACTTTACTTGACTTTAGAGGCTTTTGGTAGGCTGGTAATTACTTCTGAGCTGTCTTTGGCAAATATCCCTGACTATGCATTCAATTTGTATTCTTTTGAGGAAAAATGAACTTGTAGGTGGCATTTTGATCTTTGGAGCAGTAAAGGCTTCAATGATTTGGCATTTAAAGCTTTCTTTTGGGTGATCTATCTGTCTTTAACACTTTAAACTCTGTTTAGGCCTTTGGTATTGCTTTTGGGCCTCTATAATAATCTTAGGGCTTTTAAACCTTTTCTGCTGACTGTTTTATCCTTTAAACATTTTTCTGCTTTATTCACTGTGTCTTTATCCTTGTAAATCATTGGTTAAGTCTTTTAATATTCGGTCTTTTAACTTTAACCTTTATCTTTAAGCTTCACTGTCTTTTCCCTTTGCTGTGGATAGGTGGCTTTCATTGATGCGGGAGGGTTTCATAATATGACCAACGCTCATGAAGCACTGGTCAAACCATGAAATAAACCCTATTAACTCCCTTTTCTCATGATTTTTCTATTTTTTGGTCCATGAAAGTCATCACCTCCAGCCCTGTTTCATTATGAACCATGAGAAGGATTTTTGGCTTTAAAACTGCCATCGAATCATGCATCAAACAAATTAAAATGTTAATAAAACCTGCGAGGGAGGGTTTGACTGCTATCAGAGATCAGGAAGAGGTGGAAGGATTAGTGAGGCAGAAGGAAAAATGCGTGGAGAAAGAAGAAATGAAAAGAAAATGGTTTAAAATTCGAATTATGGCGCAGAAATATGACAGTGGTTTTGTGAAAACTGTCGGTAGTTTTCGCGCGCATCCAAGCGGTAAGTGGTTTTGCGCATTTTGAACGCAATACCACACAGGGTGCGACACCTGTCCACCCCAAAACCACCTGTTTCACATAGATTCGGGTTGTTAAACCCTGACAACAAATTATACACGAAATTGGACGTGGGCCGTTGGATTTGGGGGTGTAGATCCAACAACCACGGGGGAGAGCGATAGGTGGAAGGTACTCGGGCGGAAGGTGGATGATGGAGGCCAGGTGGCAGCTGGAGATTGGACGGGCGGTTGAGTAATTGGGGGTGGGACCAATGGTGACGTGGGCTATTTTGTTTGATAGCGGGAATGTTATGTGAAATGGGTTATTGGATCGGGTTAAGTGGGAATCGTTAGATCAAGAAGATCTACGGTGGGGATTGATTGCGTGGGTGAAAGGGTAGAGGATGGTCAAGCGATCAGAGGGTGCAAAGGGAGTGCGATGACCGTCAGATCAATATGATCGACGGCTGGACTCCTTTCGAGGATATGCATAAGCTAGCGAGGGGGGGTAATAAATGAAAAATGAAGGAATGGGGGCTAAACAAAGTGGAAGGAGGTTTTATGGGGGAAAGGAGGACCAGGAGTGAGGGAGAAGGGGGCTAAGGAAGTAGTGGGGATGGGGTGATCGCCGGGTTAAATGAGGGTTGTTAGATATTATGGATCTATGGTGTAGATCTCGTCAGAGCATCGCTATTGGGGTGGAAAGTTTGTGAAGGAAATGCAGGTTTACAGAGAAAATGCCAATGTGATGGGGGCTAGCGCTTGGTCGAGGGCAGGAGGTTTTATGACGGGGAAGGGAAAAGGAGCTTAAGCCAAGGGGGCTTAAATCTTGTTTTTTAATATAAAAGAGCGGAACAAGGTTTAAGTGGGTTTTTTGAGTTTTTTAGTGTTCCAATAGGTAAAATAGGGGTTTTTTAAGCCAGAAAAAGGGGTTTTTATGGTTTAAAAGGATTTTTAGAAGGTTTTTTAGGGAAATGAAGGGTAAATGAGAAGGAAAAAGGGGATTTTTAGAGGGAAATGGAGGATAAATAAAAGGGGAAAATGAGTGATGTGGGGGTTTTGGAGGAAATTATGAAGGTGAAGGATGGAGAAAATAGCTGAAAACAGTCTCCTTTGATATCAGCAGGGTTGCTTGGTGGATTTTTTGAATGAAACAACAGTGAAGATTACTATTAATTTGGAAAGCACCAGAAGGCTTCAAGAATGAGAAATTTTGTATGAAAATAATCTCTTAAAGGATCAAGACCTGTTTTAGCTATGAAAAAAATTTACTGATGGCTAACAGGGGGAAAATGGAACCATATTTTAGTTGTGTTGGAAGTATTTCGCTCTTGAACATGGGACTTTTCTGCATTCGTGTCGGGTTGGGGACATCTCATTTCGTCATGTTTTCCTCCATGGGTTTGGGTAATATTTTTTGACCTCTCACTTGCTCTTTGCCACGTCATCATGACCTCAGATCCTTTGATGTAAAATACTGTCAAATCCAATGTCATGCTGCTGATATGTTCAAGAGAATTTTTCCTTTGCAGTTTTTTCAACCTCCCTCTGATTCTCTGTTAGTCCTGATTCACAAACATCATATTCCTCTATCTCATGTCGGTGATGTGGGAAACATTATGGCCCTTCTTCGACCAGGTCACTTCCTGTCAACTTCAGCTCATTATCCAGGAATCTGATCTAGAGACCCCCTTCAAGTAACTTGGAGCCTACATGCCTTAATGGAAGGTTCTTCGCATTCGACGCAAGGTTCACATCATTGGCCTTCGATCGACTGACTCCGCGGGTGTTCGACGCCAGATCACTGTTCACATTCCATGGATTGTACCTTATGTACCTTGAGGTCCATTTTCATTATTGGTGGTTTCTCTCATGTCTGTTAACAACTTTCATCATTGGCTGGTAATCAAACAATTTTCTTGCATGTTCGACTTCAGGTCATACATTCACATGCTAGAAATTGTACTTGTTCGGGTCGAGATGGAGTGCAAGACCCTGGATTTTGTCTGATAAGATCCAGGATGTGGGTTCCTTGTGGATTATCATGACTTATTTCATGTCTCTTTGATTGGATGGCTGCAACCATACCTGAGTCTATTTGTTGATCTTTACTACTGGATGGCTGCGTCCATACCTAGATCCTAGTTTTTATACTCTATTATGGATGGTTGCGGCCATGCCACATGTTCATGTATTAGAGATATTAGTTGTATTTGTAATTTTAGGTTTTCCTACAGCAGTGTTTGGTTCAAACGCATTCTCATAAATCATTTCGCCCCTCCCTCTCCCTCGGACCTCATGCTTTAGGGGGCATCTGTTACACAACATTTTGTCACTGTCCCTGCAATCCCCGAATTGCACATTGGAGGGTCATTTCTATGACCAATGCACAGTTTCATGCATTGAAAATTACATCCTTACACCCCTTTTGATGAAGGCAACATTCTTCTTGTTGACATTTCCCTAAGCAGAGCTGTGAAAATCCCTATTTTTTCCTTGGTGCGAGTAGCCCTTTATCTCCTGGTGTCGACCTAGGAATTTTACACTAAGCCCATGCCACTTGGCACTCTTTCCTAGTGTAATTCCCGTGGTAATATATTTATGAAATTAAAAAAAAAAAATGGAGGTGAAGGTTCCATTCCAACCACCTTGGGGATGAGTCATTGGGAGTGGTTGAACTGAAACAACCACGGGCCTCCTCCTTTAGCTAGTAGTTTCCACCTCCCTTGGAACACTCCTAAAGTATAGGCCTCTCTTCCACATTTGTAGGGATCCCAACCTCCTCCTTTGCCTCTATATAAACAAGCCTGATCTCTTTATGAAAACTAGCCGAACAAAGAGAATTATACAGCTGAACTAGCTGTAGATGAAGTGCTGAACTTGAGAGACTAAGATATAGTTGAATAACCGAGTTATTGAGAAGGTAGAACAAGGAGAAATCCATTGGGAGGTCTCTTATCCCGTCCGAATTCCCTGATGAGATTTGAGGCGTGCTTCACCCCAGCCCCGCTGGAGGGGACCGCAACGTGAGAGCATGGTTGTATATCTTCTTTCTACCTTTTAATATAAGTGACTATTTTCTAGTTCCCGTCTTGTGTTTTATCTTTATCGAATGCAATATGCTAGTCTTCTCCGACTGACTAGTAGATTTTGGATGAAATTAGTATGTGGGATATGGTTGTCGTTTTCTGATCTTTGTGTAGGTGTCCAAGTGCGATAAGCGAAGGGATTGTGACTTTCCGAATCGGGAGCGAGAATTTCACATCACCACTACGATTTCCGAGAATAGCATTGGACCACAGATAGGCTATCTTATCACATCTGCTTTTCATTCAAATATTTAGGAACCTACACCTTAACATGATTCCTTGTTACTAGACCCACCCTAGGGCTAGAGGGATTGTCTCTGTCCGCAGAGAGGATTTACCTACATAACACTTTACTCCTACCATGTCAAACTCCTCATGCATTTCACAAGGGTTAAGATGCTTAACTTGCCCTACTACCTCTGTATGAGCATTTAGAAGATGTCATCTGTTGTCTGGAGAAGGAATCCTTCACAACGAATGCAGAGTTTATTTCACCATTCCTTGATCAAGATGGTGGCATTACATCAGTTGGAATAGAAGGGCATACCTTGGGATGTGTTCATAGCCCATGAAGTCTTCACAAGCCCACAACCTCCTCATCAATCAAACTTTCCGTCCTCATCTACACAAGTGCCCTCACCTGAAGGAAACCTCCTTTCTTCTCCTTCTCTTGATGCATCAAATAAAGAGGATGAGAGTGGAAATAATGAACAAATTAATGGAAGTAAGGGTAATAGTGACACTAAATCAGTCTAATGTAAGGAAGAGGAAGATGATGAGGAAGAAGAGAAAAATGATGAGGCAAAGATAGAAATTGATGAAGAGGAAGAGGAAGGAAAAGGTGATGAAGAAAGGGGCAGTGAGCATGACAGTGATAAAGGTGAAAAAAATGAGCAAAGCAGTGTGCAAGAAAATGAACAAAACAATGACAGTATGGAAGAGGATGTTGAAGAAAATGAGGGGTTTGAAAGTGGAAATGAAATGAGCATTGATGGAGGAGAGATCATCAATAAAACAGAGGATATAAAGGCAGAAAGTGAAGAGGAAAGTGAGGAGACAGAGACAGGAAATGACGATGAAGCTATGACAGATAATGAAGACATGAAAGAACATGACAATGAAAAAGAGGATGTCAGTGAGGAAGATGCAAAAATTGAAGGTAGCAGTGACAAAAAGGAAGCCATCCTCAATGATGAGAAGGAAAAAAAAAAGAAAACAGTCATGACAGTCATGATAGTCATGGCAACAATCAGCCCCTCAGTGACAATGAAAATGATGATAGTGAAAAAAAAAAAGATGACAGCAGTCCTGATAATGAAAAAAATGAAAGTGAGAAAATTTCAAAGGTTGATAGTCCTAATAAGGACAATAGCCATGAAAAAGAGACCAACAAAATCACCATCACACCTCTTTCATGCACATACCAGAGAGGGCCAAGGCTAGTTTTTGCTGCCTCTAAGAGGCAAGGGACCATGTCATCTACCTCATCTCAAAATCTTGACAAGGGAAAACAAAAAATGAAGAAATGTGAGAAAGGTAAAAGAAACAAGCAAACTAAACAAAAGCCCCAATTCATTGACCTAGACAGTGATAATGAAGATGAGGAAGCGACCACTAGAATACTGCTCCAAAGCAAAGATGCACAAATTAGGGAGCTGGAGAGAGATTTTGAGATGGCTCAATGTATCATTCAGTATTATAAGAATGAACTCAAGTATTTTAAGAAGATAAAAAGGGGCCTTTCTCTCCAGAAAAATATGACCAAGCACTACGTAATGAAAAACAAACTTGCTTGTGCCAAAATCAAAGAGGCCCTCATTGAAATCCAAGCACTAAAAGGAGGAAAAGACCAAGCTAGACTTTTAGTTTTGGCACAAGCTTCTCAACAAGTCTCCCAGACCCCATGAGGCACACATCCACCAATTTTGAAGGAATTTGGATAATTTTTGGTTTTTTGAGAATTGGAGGCCTATAAGTGCAACGCCACTGGTGCTACACTTTTCCCTTAAGCATCATAAAAGGTAAAAATATAAATTTTTGGACTTATCATCACTAGTACACTATTCTCACAAATTTTCAGAGAAATTGGAGTATTTTTGACCCCTCAAATGGTCAAAAAACACTTAATTTTTCACCATTCTGCCTCCTTTTCAAGCCTGGCGCCGCGCTCAAAGCAGTGTTGGGATTTTGAAATTTTGAACAGATTACAGGAGTTAGATCAGAAAACCAAGGGTATATCTAGAACTTATACTTATCATTATTTCCAACGAGCCATCACGAAGCAAAATCCGAGATCGGGAAGGGGTCCAACACTTGGCTACAACAAGAACTATTTTCTGCCTCAAGTGGCGTTGCACTTATGGACTGTGTAGTGTGTTTTTGGCCAAAATTAAACAAACCATACTCATTTATTGTAAAATCATATTTTAGTGTTTTTTGAGGCAAATCACTCTGAAATTAGGTGCAAGAAGTTATTTTAGCATTTATTTCATGATATATTTTGTGCCTTGGGCCTTGCATGGTCTCTTAGGCATAAATGCAATTTATGAGTGATTTTGACATTTTCCAACCCAATCTAGGGTTTTTTCCCTCCTTTGCTGAGTTAAATAGAGCACGAGGGCTTCATTTTAAATGTTGGCATTTGATTAGTTTTGAGAGAAATACATGGTTTTTTGAGGTTGAAGATCAATTTGGTGTTGTGGAGCTTGTGAATGATTTGCTTTAATCGATGAGGATGAAGGCTTTCTTGCAAGATCCCTAAGCTTGGTTAATGGTGATGTGTCTCTAGTTTGTTCATGTTTTCTTTTTTATCATCGTGTTCATCCTTCTATGTTGCAATAGATCAGAAAAGTATAGGCTAAGAAATGTTGTTTGAAGCACCTTAGCCCTTCCTGTTTACTATTGTCGCTATGTTTTCCTCTGCTGGGAAATTTTAAGGAATTCTTGATTGATCCTTAGACCCCCTAAGCTTTTTTATTCCATGAATGGTTCAATATAGTAGTTTGCAAATATGTTTTATGGTTAGCCTTGCCTATTTGATGCTATCTAAACTCTGTTTTGGAATCTCTCTTTGAAGTATTACTTGTTAGGTTTTAGCCAAAGAGGCCATGTTTGGATCATGCCCTTTGTCCATGCTTGAGAAGTTGCCTTAAATTTATTTGTAGCTTGATCATTGATGTTTAGGCATTCCCTCTTCATTGATTATAGCTATTTTTTATCATGTATGTTTTCAAACCTTGAAGGTGAAATCACTAAAGTTAGATAAGTTTTCTTGCTTTCTTTGTTTCACTGAATTGTTCATCTTGAATGTCTATTTGTTTAACTATGGTCACTGAGTTATGGTTTGACCTATCTCATGATTATTATCTTTTGCTTGTCAATATTTGAGACCTTCTTATTTATGAGTATTTGACAAAGGATACTTCACTACCCTTTTCCCTACCTTGTTCACCAACTTAATGTCCATTTCACTTCAAATATAACCTTAAAGATCCATTAACCACACTAGATTTTCCCTGTGATGCACTCTGACTCATTTTTGAGATATCCATGAATTTCATAGACTCCATAGCCCAATGATTTGATGATCTGTCACTCCATCTATTCTACGTATTTCATCTTACCCAACCAAAACAAACAACAAACCCTACACTTAACAACTAGCCTAAAATCAACCATCTAATGAAAACAGGTCTACATCCTTTGATATGATAGAGAGACCCCTCTCTGAGTCCAGGAAGGCTAGGTCCTAGGACTCCAAAGACTGGTATGATGTTACCCTGTGCATTTGGTCTACCAATCTGCTAAATCACGAGACCCTAACACAGGGTAAGCTTATTAATTTTTGAAATAAAATCAAAAAATATTATTCTAGAAAAACTTAAAAGATAATAAGTCTCATCACGAGCTTGTTTACCATGTTCATAGGGAAATAGTTGAACTGACATTTCCAATACTGCATACCAAAATAGGGTAATGACTTGAGATTATATCAAGATGAAAAGGGGTCTCAACAAGAGCCAGCTTGACCAGTTTAATTACAACTAGTGAATGGAATTGTCATCATTTGGTTACCAAGCCAATAGAATGGATTTTAGGTAAATAAAAATATGATACAAAAAGAAAAGTTTCAAAAATTAGAATTTATTTTTGGAAATGGTAAGAAACACTGGATAGGAAAATGCATCATTGCTAGGTAAAAGGTAACCCTGCCAAAAGCTTAAAATTGATTATTGGAACAGAGGCTCTACCTGTGATAAAATAGTAAATATTTATAAATGTGATCTGTAAGAGCCACCTTCTTTATCTTTTTAAACTAAGTAAAGAATGATATAGATTCTCATACACATATATTTAAAAGAGGAATTATTATGAATTGTAAATAAGAGAAATTTCATTGCTTAGTAAAGTATTATTTGTTTGAAATTCATTCCTGCAACTATTTTTATTTTCAAATAAGTTTTAGAAATTTCAAAAAGTTAGTCAGAGATAGCTGGTTCTCCCTAGTGACTCGCCAATTGTTATGATATACAACACCCCCCATTTATTTTAATAAATGGGGACCCTTTAGAAATAATTAGGAAATTCATTTTCATTTATTTCTAGATTTAAAACAAAAAAATTAGGAAATAAAGTTTTCTTTGAGTTTTTCCGCTTTATTCCTTAGTGCACATCGAAAACCACATAACTTACAACCAAAAAGGCTTAAAATTCGTTAAGTCACGCAAGCTGCGAAACACATTAAGCCTTTTTCTGAAGTTATGTTTAAAAAACTTGAAAACACTTCAATGACCATTATAATTTGTTTATCGCATCGCACCTCATTTAAATAATCAAACTTATAAAGAAATTCGGCATAAGTTGCGATTACACAGACCCGATGAGCCAACAAAGAAATAAATGTAAAGCTCTAAAATCCCGTAAAGCGCAGCTGCTTGGCTTCTTGAATGTGCATTTCACATTTCACAGGACTTAACCAAAAGAAAATTTGTTTACCGCATAAAATTTGCGATGTGCAATTTGTGTAGATCGTATTTCACATAAGTTATGGGTAAACATCTTAAGCAGTAAAAGTTATATGTTGCGATATGCAAATGAATGGCATTTAATTACTAAAGCGTGTGAAATGACTTATGTCATATCCAGCCGAAATCCAAGATCCAACATCTTAAGTTGATTGATTATTTTGTGTAAAGGTGTCAGAGATTTGATTTAAAATGATCATCGATGATTAATAGCATTTTTGATAGATTCATATCTATTTTTGCATATTTGAAATAAATTAACGATGGATTTGTCTCTCTGTTCCATGTACTTCTAATTATTTCTCTGTATTCTTGAAATCAGGAAACCAACTAACCGAATGAAGAAAATAGATTTGAACAAGAAAGGCAAAGAGATTTCTCAAACACCGTCTACTGAGGACTGATACATGTCTCCCTTATTTTCAAACACCACCTGCAACAAGGAATGTTGTAGTTTTTCATGGGAAGCGATGTATCAATTTTTAAAAAACGAAAAGCCAATAGTAATAGACAAAGTTTCTTCAATAGACTTATCTGTTTCTTTAGACCCAAATGATTTTTACGTCGCATGTTGATTCATCCACAGGATAGCTGCAAGGCCAAAAATTCTCCCTGACATAGATATGGTTAAGTGGGAAATTAACCACTAAAACATAGAAAATAGAAATTTTAAGGATTCCAAGGGAGTAAATATTGGTTCTTTCAGGGAATAATATTTACAAGCAATGTACCATCTACCATCCCCAAAGCAGAAATATGACAAGGCTTTTTTGAAAAGGTTTAGGGTAGAGCACCCAGACGTCATGGAAGTCATAAAAGAATGGAAGGAAGACCAGGGAAAGCTAAAGCGAGATAAAATTGGTACATACTCAATTGCCCAAATTCCTTACCCTTACTGTTATGTTGCTGGTATGTTGTGTAGATTGTTTTCAAAACCTAATGCCACTAGGTTTTCAGTAGATTGGGTCCCATTAATTGAGGTAATCGTCAATTCCTTAATTTTGAATTGGGAAAATTTCCTATTTGATAATTTAGCCAAACATATCATGGTGTATAGGAATAAAAAGAGTGTTTCATCAAGAGAAATACCTCCCTTTTATATGAGTGCTTATGTTATGGACACAATCTGCTTTTCTTCTAGTTTTCCTACTGTGGGATGGAAATGGACTACCCAAGACCCTACCCCAATCCATATTTACCATAGAGCCCTTTGGGATTCAGACTTCCATCTGCATTTTTATAAAATTTTCCATGGATTCATGTTGCTTATGCACCAGATGATATTCAATGAGAAAGCCCCTAGGGTTTCCAAAGAAGCTAGTACACATATGCTTTCTGTGACTTGATGGTTTGCAGAGGAGAATTTTACATAGGTCAGAGTATTTTGGAGTTATGATTCTCCCCACATCCTACCATATTATGTTCCTGATAAATTACTTGCAAGAGAGATAGCCTACCAGCTTGTTAATGGTATTACTAAACAACTGAAAGATGCTAAGAAGGTCGTTTGGCCTAATTTCCCTTTACAGTGCGGTACTTTTGCACTTTTTGATATTGGCCATACCTATAGGGAGGTTTCAAAGATTAATCTATTGAATTTGGAAGTAATTCCAAAGAGGTTGTATTATCCGAAATATGTAATTAAAAACCACATCACAGAGATCAAATTGAAGCCTTTTGTAAAGGAAATACATGGATTTGATGATTTGTTCCAAGGCATGGAAAAGTTTTCAGATATAATTAAGTCTGCATCCAGTCAAATCAACCAAGATTATTTGGAAGCCTTCCAAACATACAAAAATAAGAGACTAGAGATAATTCCTCTTGACTTGCTAAATATTGAAGATGTCAATAGACCCACTCCAAGTATCAACTTGGATAACGAAACAAAGACATGTCTGAGGATGAATCAGGTCAATCAAAGCACTGATATCACAATTCAGATCATTCTAAAAATGAATCTGAATCCAGAAGGATAGCCCAGAAAATATAATTGATCAAGTAACCCGAGAGATAGAGACGTAGGAAAAAAGAGAAATTAATGGAACAGAGTCAATGCCTCAAGAATTTCAGCACAATCATGACACACTCGATCAGTCAGAAAAGTCCCAAATGAAGAATTTGAGTAGTGAATGGGATGAGTTTTTTGAAGCAATAAAAACTCCTAAAACCAATCCTAATGTTGATCAAGTAACTAGTTTTCAAACACTTGAAAATTCCTAGAAGATAGTGGAAACTGTTAATCCACTAAAACAAGCTTTAGAAACTCATGATCGAGAGATCATACCATCCTACCCTACAAAACAAATATTTTTACAATTTAGGGAAATTCCTTTGCTGGATTTCTTCTATAGTCCTAGTCATAAGGCTGTAGTCAAGAGAAATAAAAGGAGAAGAATTGATGAAATAGTCCCAAACCTCACAAATGAATTTGTTGACGTTTTGTGGAAATATCCCTTAGCTAATCCTGCTGAACACTTAACTAAATTATCATAGTATGCAGGGGCATATGCTACTGCCACTGTTGATAAAGCTACTGAGGTTCAAATGTTGCTAAAGTAGAAGGAAGACAAAATACAAGAACTAGAGACATTGTTAGATCAAGAAAAATCTAACTCTAGCAAGCAAATGAAATAAAAAATGACCCAATTTCAAAAGGGTTTTGAAAAACTTAAGTTACAACATCAAGCAGAATTCACTGAGAAACAAGCACAACTGGAAGTAGCAATGACTAGATTACAAATCCAACTACAATTAGAGAAATTAATCAAAGAAGGATTGGATGTAAATGCTAAGTTAAAGCAACAATAGAAAGTATTTTTCCAACAAGATTCTATTATTGACTCTTATTGCGAATCAAATGAAATATTGATCCAGCAAGTAGCTATCCAAAAACTTGAATGTGAGAAGCTCAAGAAGAAAATCAATGAACTGATTCAATGGAAAGCATCAGACTTAGGAAAGGAAGCTAATCTACCACAGGTAGATAAGTTCCATAAGGAGATCCTATTCAAAGAGTGGGAAGCACAAATAAAGCAGGCAGCGAAAGCAGCAGGGAAAACATCAAGATTATCAAAGGAAATTATTGAGTCTGTATGTGAACATCTGGTGAAAGAAAAAATTATCAAGGAGTACACGTCTGAAGTGTTCTCAGAAGTCAAACAACTAGAAACACAGTGGAAGCAAAATGAAGAAACACAGGATGAAATAATTAAAAAGGTAAATAATTTTGATTAAGAAAATTATTGGAATTTTCTAGATCAAACCTTAACATCAATACCAAATACTGTAGTCTTTAACAGATTCAACAAGAAGATCGCAACTAGTACTCTCAAACGAATTTTTCAAGGGAAATATCAGATCGAGGATTTCACAGCCAACTCATCTCAAGCCCATGCTGGATATTTTTCAACTTCATGACCAAATTTGTAATGTTCCAAAATTTTAGGCTAAAAGCTAAATGGAACATTAGAGTTAGCAACATCTCTAGTTGGTGAATAAATGGGTAGAAAAGCCCATAAGTATACTAAGGAGGATAAAAACACTCCAAGTGTGAAAGGAGACACTCTTTCTAGCTTAATAAAACACCTTCATGTGTGAACAAGGATCAAATCAAGCTGCTTTGACTAAGTCAACAACGCCGTTGTGGAGGAGAAGGAATCCAAGGAGGAATAACGAAGTTTTGGAGGGAGATGCATCTTTGGATAGAGATGACCTAATTGAGTCAGGCCAAGGGCAAGAAAACTCATATTTTATATAAGGAAGAGGATGGCAGCATTATTCTTCATGTCTTAGATAATTATTCATGTCTGCTCAGAATTTTTCTCTCTCTTGCTGTTCAGCAGAGTAGCAGTGCTGTTAGCACCGGGTGTTCCCGAGCAGGAATCCCAGATATTTCCTCGAGGAGCCTCAAAGGGAGAGTTTTTATTCATCATTCCACATCAGGTTTTCAGGTCAAGCTTCAGGCAACTTCATCAGCACAGTTTTTGCCGGAGATTGTGCAGTGTTGCTGGGTGCAGCAGTGGAAGGGATTGGAATCTCGGTTCCTGAGCTAGTTTCTCATTGGAGGAAGGTTTCCTTCACTTGAGGGACCTGTTTGGAGAGCTCCAGAGCTGATTTCAGATCTATGGTATCAGACCACAAATTTCCCATACATTCCTAGCGCTGTTCTAGCTAGGGAATGCGTTATTTTGGAGGCAGTACTCAGTGCATGGTTTGGTGGCTCCGTTGCTGTGTTTCCTTGTGATTGAGAGGTTCATCATTCATGGGAGGAATCCCTTGAGGGATAAACATCAGATCAAACATATTTCAACCTTCTACACTCATATTCTTCAGTGTTGCAGTGGTGATTCAGTAAATTTCTGAATCTCACATTTTGTATGTAGAGTGTTTGACAAGAAACCCTTGCCGGTTTCTTTTGTATTTTGTATAAGGAGACTAGATCTCAATTATTAAAGAATATTTGATTAATATATGAGAAAATATTTTGTTCTTCTATTTTCTAAGTGTAAACCCTCTCTTAGACTGTGCAGTCCCTTATGCAGCAACTCCGATATTTTGCAGTCTTGGAGTTTTAACACATTTTGGAAATCCTAGGTGTGGGAGATTTGTTTAACCCACCTAGTTTAATTTGTTTTAGCCCAATTCTTGGATTTATGTTTTATATTTATTAATTTATGGGATACAAGGGTCCATTTTAGTATTTAATTTCAATTTTTGCTGGAAATGCATTTTTAGTGCATGATCCATGAGCTGTTCTAGATTTGGAATATTACAGTGGTATCAGAGCATGATCTCTGGCTCAGCCTATGAGATCTAGCTATTAGAGGAAGAAGATATGGACAGAAGCTAGAAAGCTTCAGTATGTGAAGGAAGAAAGGAATAAAATCTTACAAAGCTTCTTCCAAAATCTATGTAGAGCTTTCAAGGAGAGCTGAAGAAAATGAGATTGGAGATGGGATCTCCAAAAGAGGTTGAATCTAGAGCTGAATCTAGATATGCACATGGTGAGTGTGAGAATGTAGCTACAGACCATGATGCATAGCACATTCAAGTGCCCAGATCTATCTTGAGATGGGTAGGAGGAGGAAGAATGCCTAAGAGGAGAACTCTTAGTGATTTGTTGCAGGAGTATGAATATCAAACTGAGAGGTTTAGAGATCATACTGATTTCCAAAAGTTTTTCAAGATCTAGGTGGAGAATAGCAAGCAGTAGGATGCAGGTATATTTATTCTATCTAATTTTTTCGGATCACCTACATGTTCAGCTGGAGCCTGGGTGAAGGAGCTAGATTCCTATTTGCAGTTGCACCATATTTCCGAAGTTGAAGCCATCAGAGCTGTAACACTACATTTCAGAGGTAAGGCTCATGCATGGTGGATTTTTGAATCTTGTTATTTAATAAATGAAAACACTTTCTCTTATACAAGATTCATAGAAACTTTTATGGGAAGGTTTGGTGAAAAACTTCCTAAGGCACATGAGCAAGGAAAACTTGAGAAAAAAAAACCCTTGCATGTGATGAAGGAAACCCCATTTCAGAAAACCATGGGAGGAGCTAACATATTGCATTACACATTTTCGGAAGTAAGACCTCTAGTTCATATTATTGAACAATAGGGCATGGGGATCTCTTTTTCACAAGAGGACCCAACTGTTGAGATGTTGCCCATACACATTGAGGGAGATGAGGGCAACAACGCTGTCACATCTAGAGCACATCCAATGCCTCATGCAGAGGAAGGAGAAGCACATGCTCCAATAGGAGGGATTATTGTATCCTTACAAGAAGTTCCCTAGGATCTCATACATAGAGGTCCAAGCACAATCAATGAGCAGCATGATTGTGAAACATTGCAACTGGAATGAGGAGATAGGGAGGAAGAACAACATCCCTTGATGAGAGGCACACACCCTTCTCTATTTAAAAGAGCCAATGCAAGGAAGAGGCTGACTGATTTGTGCTGTAAAAGTAGGGGCAAGGTTACCCAACCATTTGTGCAGTCTACTCTTGACATTGATGTCTCACTTCATGAGGGCATTCCACCCGGGAGGCCACCAAATCTACAGTTGATGAGAGATATCTTGTCTTTGGGTTCACCACTCTTGGATTTTGGAGAGGTGAAGAGTTTGGAGGAAGAATTTGGCATGGGGGATGTCAAAGTAGTAGGCAGTAGCATGAGGAGAGCTTCATATGCCAGATCACTAGCACTATATCTTAGGAGGATTGATCCTTATTAGAGATCTTAGCTCTTGGTAGAGTACTCCAAGGATCTTGGGGCATGCATGATTCTTGATGACCCAGATGGAGATGATAGATACATGGTGGATGATGTGGTCATCTATTCCTATGGCAGGATCTTCTTGACTAGATCTTCTAGTCTTAAGGAGAAGCTGCTACATGTAGCACATGAGGACTTCTCTTCTATGCACCTTGATGCATATTTCCAGTTGATGGAGTTCACTTGGGAGGGCATTCAACATGACATATTTCAGCATATGGAGAGATGCACATCCCGGATGGTGATAGAGAGGATGTCACATCCACCTTCCTACTTATTGGGAGTAAGGGGGAACTTCCAATTGAACCATTTCAGCTCAAGACCTCAAGTACATGATGGAGGAGGTATAATTTCACATTTTTTATTGTACTTATTTTCCTTGTTTGAGCAGCATGATGTAACAATAAGGATTATCTCTTCTTGCATATTGTATGATGATGTACTTGCAGCTACTTGTAGCATTTATTCTGGCTATATTTTTGATGGGTTGTGGGGGAAGCCACATGATTCTTGGTGTGCACCATTGACACCATATTGTAACTTCATGTTTTCATCCTATGAGATGACTGTGGCAGAAAAAAAGTGGCTGGAAAAGCACTTGCTGTTTCTTATCTTGATGCAGGCCAAGGATGCACTGCACTGGTTCCATGAGAGGGACCATGATTCACTCTCTGATTGTCATTTGGAAACTTGTTTTTATTGTACATTGCTTTCATGTATTACTGATATGTGTTTTCTCAAGGAGAGCTTTGTATGGAGAGAGGAACCAATTGGATGGCATGGCACCCATATTCTAGAGCAGCAAAACACTTGTTTGTATGGGGAAGCATAAAAGTTGACCATCATGATCTTACTTCATGGCTTGTATGAGGGATAGATGAGGCAACAACAAAAGTTTTTGTTGCTGTGGTTGCACTTGGGAGAGTATGGGAAAAATTCTTCCCATACTTTTCATGAGATTTCTAAAGATAAGGAAAGCACATTCATGGTGCAAGGAGGCTACCCTTTAGCATTGAAGGATCATGAGAAACTTCCATGTAGGAAGAAGATCTTCTCACATAGCAGCATGATGGTGGATGGATTTGGCATATGGAATGTCAAAGGGAGGAGTCATGGAGCCTTATTTCTAAGGCCTACAACGGTGTCACGTGGGAGTGTGTTATTATTGATGGAGTGTTCCAAGGAGTATGTGTATCCCTTCTTCTTGCAGATTTTTATGAGGAAATCCTCATGGGGGAACTTATAATGGACCTCACTTTCATCCTACTCACTATGCATGGTAAGAAATACATTTATGTGCTTTTTTATTACTCTATTGAGTATTTGTACTTTCTCATCATATGTAAACAATGCATTGCTCCACATAAGAGCAAGATTATTTATGGGTTTCATGGTCACTTTAGGGCCAAATATTTTAATGTTGATAACCCATCTATACATGACCTTCGGCAAGTGTTGTATTGCTTTGATTGTATAAAGCTGGTATATATGGCAGCTTACTACTTTATAGTAGATGAGCTAACATACATAGCTGCACATTCTTTGAAGAAAAAATTGCCACTTGATTATTTGAATCAACAGTTGAAAGGACTGTGCTGCATCCACCAGAGTGACCATATGTATCATCCAAACTTGCACATAACCTTCAGCCATTTTCTGATTTGGATGCCATGTGGTGATGATGTGCCATTCATCTTGTATGGAATGGTTGGGGGTTGACATGACTCATCAATTTGGAGGAAGGGTCTTTGGAGACTCAATCTTCTTCTTGCCATTGGAGGGCAATCATGTTGCAGCCCGATGTTGAGCGATGGAAAAGGTATGAATTTTCCATTTATTTCTTTATATTTTTCCTTTAATCATAACTCCTTTGTATTCTTAAATGGTAATACATCGAAAAATTATAATGGAATTAAGGAGATTAGTGATTATTGCAAGTTAACTAAATATTGTCCTTTCTTCTATACAGAAAATAGAAGAAATGGGAAGCCACCATTCGGGAGGAAAAGACAAAGAAGAAGAAACTGTTGTCCCTTCAACAAGAAGCCATATCCAGAAAATAAGATCGAAATCGAAGCACACAGTCAAAGAAAAGAAAGGAACATTGCGGCTTCAGTGCAAGAGGACAAAATGATAACGAGAGATAGAAGATAGAGCGAATCCCTTAGATCTTTCGATCCCGAGGGATCGTTGCTTCAAAGCTTATCTGTATTTCTTGTTTTGTCCACTTGGCTGTTATAAAAGGACATCGTTTGTAGAAATCAGGGAGCATGTATTATCATTATTCATATTTCCTTTTGTATTTGCACTTTGATCACCAACTCTCATTGGTTAAAATAGAGTGCGATTGCTTATGAACTTTGTTACATATGATTAATATATAATTCGGTTGTTGTTCCATTATTTGATACTGGAGTAGCTCGGCGGTGCTTCACTAGTGGCTAAGGGCCCAGCCCTGGTGGATCCACTTGTTATCTGTACCATTACTTTACAATTCCAGTTGTGTGATGGTTTGCTTTAATGTTCATTTTATCTAATCGCATTGCTTTATAGATTCCATGTTTGATAGTTTACTGTTTCAATATTTTATGGAATTGGTTTATTGCATAAGATGTGATTGAATCGTGTTATTGTCCTTTCCACCATAACAAGATTATTATTCTTTGTAACTTGTATTGATATGATTTCCCAATACAAAGCTTCATTATTCATTCTAGAATTTGCTGTTCATTTCCATTAAATAGCTTTGCTGATCATTTCTTTCCTAAAAGTATTTGGTTTTCTTTGGAATGTTATTACAGAGAGTGTGTTTCTTCCATTTCCATTAGCAACATTATTTAACTCAGTTGTCATTTCCAATTAGTTGCTTTAGTGTGGAGTGTAAGATCAAAAACTATAAAGGACATTGGCTATCACTGTCTAAGTTATCAGATTGAGGATCTTTTTTATGTTTGATTTCATTTACATCAGTTGATAGAGGAAAGAGTTATTACTACTGCATCCTTGACTGATGATTGCTAAGTGAATAATTGATTTTTAGAGCATTAAGTTTCATGTCATTGCAATTAGATTCCATCTTCAAACATCCGTTTACTCTTGTATTTGAAACACTGTACTGCAAATTGGAAAGCATTACTCTTAGATTAAATTTCCACCTCAGACTGAGTACACTCTTGAGATAAAAAAATCATACCTGTATTGATAATTAATGTAGGATAAATAGGAGTTAAAAAGACACCTTTTATACCTCAACAATTGAGATCAGCATACCCTCTACACTTATCACCAGTGGAGAGGAGGACAACGGGGGATAGGCCTTCTTGCCTATCATGTTCATTTATTCAGTCCACCTACATTTCTGGAGCACAAGGTGGAGGAGATTTTTCATGAGTTACCATGTTGGAGGGTGACTCACTTCATTTGGATGATAGCATGGGTGAGGGAAGCACTCATTCACCATGATGATCATAATCCCTACTTTGTGGAGGCCATGAGACAACAAGCAAGTTTCCATTCACACTTTGCACCTTTGATTGATGTAGACCATTTGGTTTTGCACACTTGGGAGGAAACATTGGACTACAGTTTATTTGCAGATTCTCTTGATGCAGTGATGAAGGCTATTGATGGGAGCCACATGAGGAGGAGGGGAGGAAATTTTATCTCCTTATACATTTTCTTGAGGACAAGAAAATATTTTGGAGGGGAGGACTGTAATGTTCCAAAATTTTTGCCTCAAAGCTAAATGAAACATTAGAGTTAGCAACAGCTCTAGTCGGTGAATAAATGGGTAGAAAAGCCCATAAGTCTCCTAAGGAGGATAAAAACACTCCAAGTGTGAAAGGATACACTCTTTCTAGCTTAATAAAACACCTCCATGTGTGAACAGGGATAAAATCAGGCTGGTTTGACTAAGTCAACAACGCAATTGTGGAGGAGGAGGAATCCAAGGAGGAATAATGCAGTTTTGGATGGAGATGTCTCTTTGGATAGAGATGACCTAATTGAGTGGGGCCAAGGGAAATACAACTCATATTTTATGTAAGGAAGAGTATGAAAACATTATTATTCATGTCTTAGATTATTATTCATGTCTGCTCAGAGTTTTTCTCCCTCTTGCTGTTCAGCAGAGTAGCAGTGCTGTTAGCACCGGGTGTTCCCGAGTGGGAATCACACCTCTTTTATTGAGGAGCCTCAAAGAGAGAGTTTGTATTCATCATTCCACATCAACACAATTTTTTCAAGAGATTGTGCAGTGTTGTTGGGTGCAGCAGTGGAAGGGATTGGAATCCCAGTTCCTGAGCTAGTTTCTCATTGGAGGAAGGTTTCCTTCACTTGAGGGACCTGTTTGGAGAGCTCCAGAGCTGATTTCAGATCTTTGGTATCATACCAAAAATTTCCCATACATTCCTAGTGTTGTTCCAGCTAGGGAATGCATTATTTTGGAGGTAGTACTCAGTGCATGGTTTGGTGGCTCCGTTGCTGTGTTTCTTTGTGATTGAGAGGTTCATCCTTTCATGGGAGGAAGTCCTTGAGGGATCAAAACCAGATCAGACATCTTTCAACCTTCTACACTCATATGCTTCAGTGTTGCAGTGGTGATTCAGTAAATTTCTGAATCTCACATTTTGTATGTAGAATGTTTGACAAGAAACCCTTGCCGGTTTCTTTTGTATTTTGTATAAGGAGACTAGATCTCAGTTCTTAAAGTATATTTTATTAATATATGAGTAGATATATTTTTATCCATTTTTCTGAGTGTAAAACCTCTCTTAGACTGCACATTCCCTTATGCAGCAACTCCGGTATTTTGCAGTCTTGGGGTTTTAACACATTTTGGCAATCCTAGGTGTGGGAGATCTGTTTAACCCACTTATTTGTTTCAGTCCAATTCTTGGTTTTAGGTTTTATATTGATTAATTTATGGGATCCAAGGGTCCATTTCATTATTTTATTGCAAATTTTGCTAGAAATTCATTTTTAGTGCATGATTCATGCGCTGTTCCAGATTTGGAATATTACAAAATCCAAAAGAAAGAGCAGAATTCATAAATCATATTGTTAATTTATTTTCCTAGATTGTAGTTTAAGTTAATCTTATGAGGATGGTTGTTTTAGACCTCCTCTATATTTTTGTAATAATCTATTTTAGAACATAGTTAGTTTAGTATTTAAACCCCTCTCATGCATTTAGAGAAGGGTCTAGAAATTTGTCAAAAACATTTGCAAAGAATGCACTATTGTAAGTTTGTGAATGCTTTGATGAATTAATGGAACACGTTTGTTATCTTTTGATAATTAAAGCTGTTTAACTGATGTTTCACTATTTTACTCTTTAAATTTCTTGAAAGTGAAGAGGAGCAGATCAATTACTGTCAGTTTACATGAGTAGAAATTTGTACATATGGTACTTCTACTCACTTGTTTTAAGTATTTCTTTATAGTTTGACAGTCATCTTTTTATTGCATTATATATTTGAAATGTTATTATAGATGAATGTTACATGCACTTCTGTTCTAATATTTGTCTGTGATTTCTTATTGAATGTATAAACACACATGTGAATGCAATATCTATTTCACAATTTTTGTAGTTAAAATACTTTTTTAGAAGAATCATTTTGCATAATTTTCATCTCTTTCAACTGTTAAATGATCTATATTACTAATAGTTGAAAAATATTTCTTTAGATCGCATAAAGGAAGAAGCACGCTGGGTATATAGTAGAATAAATATTTTAGATAGATGCATGTGATTGATTAAAATCATTCTCCATTTGCATTTTGTATAATCAAAAAACCCTCAAAATCATCCTTATTGGGAAACTGGTCTCGTTATCCCCAGTCAGAGCCACTACACCAAATGAAAAAGGAGATGCTTTAAGGTCTGGACCAGGTGGTTTTCTCCCATGTTTTGGCAATGGGATTTCGAGGCCTCAACAGAATCTAATGACATACCAGTACTAGAGACTTAGCTCTCTAAGTTTGGTTTAGGACAATGCATAAAAGGAAGGATCAACTCAAGGAGTCAAAGAAGAAGCAGTGAAAAGGCCTTGGAGGCATACAAGAGTCAAGGGTATGTGTCATGTCATGGTACTTGTCATATAAATGTCTATAAGAAGAAATTATTGTGGGTTTTCCTCTCCAAGAGGGAGAGGTTTTGGCCTTGGTTTGAAAAGCCTAACTTTTTTTTTTGTTGTGTTTTGGTGATTGAATTGATGAAATAAATAATAAGCTAAGAAGAGAAGACATAAGTAAAGGAAGCAAGCTCACAAGTAATTATCAAGAAGATAATTTGAATTAATCCTAGCCCTAGAAATTTCTCAACATCGTATCAGATCTAAGGTGTTGAAGACAAGGGCTACTTGAAAAGGACACACTCAAGGAAGAAAGAATCAAAGTCAAGGTCAAATTTTGCATTTAAAATTAAATTCAATTTACAAGGAAGGTTCCTCAATATCATTCAAAGGATCCACTTATCAAGTAGATAATATTTCCCATCAAATATTTATGATCATGTCATCAAGCACCATCCAACTTTATCCAATACCTTTGAATACATCTACATTGGAGAATTCAATTTAAGAGGGAGTTCCTAAATTCATCTTCATCATCATGAAATGAAATCTACTCTAATGGTAATCAAGGAATTATTTAAAATCTATGAAACTCAAAACAATGCAATCTTAACTATACAAATGAAATGAAAGCAAAGTGAAACAATCAATCTTAACCTGCAAAAAACACATAAATGAAATGATAATATGAAAGCAATAAAACTTAAGCTATGAAAGCACATAAATGAAATTTAAACTAAACATAAAGAAATTAAAAGAATATGATACATATCACATTAATTAGATGGCCAATCCAAAGGACACTAGGATGTAAATTTGAGAGGCTCCAAATGCAAGCATAACCAAATCAAAGTGAATATCACTCATGAGCATGGTGCCAAATCCAACTTCTTTATTCAAAACATGAGCATTTCTCAAACTTTACACATGCCTTTGAGAGGAGTAGGCTCTCCTATTTATACATGAACATAAGAAGCTACCCTATTAATGGAGATCCACTATTTTCTCCCTAGATCCATACAAATTTCAACCAATTAGACACATATCCCTTTATCCATAATTTTTCTCCATGAGATATGGTTGATTCCTATCCCAAATCTTCTTCCGATCTTGAAGAGAATTCGAATTGATCCTTGGAGGCCACATAAAAGTGTCTTGGAAGCTTCCAAATGACCTAAAAATGTCATCAAACTCAAGCCACTTTTAGGTACAAGAAAATACATGTTATGTTTCTAAATTTTAATCATAAATTCACTCCAAATACATGAAATTAATAACTTTGAAAAATACTAATGTGAACCCTTATGAGTATTGTTAGTGTCATTATTTGCATTGTGCCATCAGTGATCAAAACCCTCTTTTCATATCATTTTAGGACTCCCACTCAAAATTTTTTAATCATTCCATTAGGTCATGTAAAAATTTCACTCACTGATGGTAGCCCTAGTCATAAAACTTCACTCTCCCTCAAAATTCATACTTGCTGGCTCACCTTCATGTCTTGCTGAGCATAAATTAGCCTTGAAATTCCATTTCATCATGTCATTATGTCAGTCAAATTCACCATGGATTCTCATCATTCAAGGTCTCATTAGGTCACTAGGTTTCATTTTCCAAGGTTTAATAAAACACCATTTCATTTGCATAAGGTCAGCAAAAATAATGAGAGTGATCCAAATAATATTCCTTCATCATCTTAAAGGATTTTCCAACATGAAAGATGATCTCCAAGGAATATTTCCAAAGTTCTAATTCTGCTTTCAAGTTATGATTTTATTCTATAATTTAATTTTATTCAAAAACAAAGATGTAATTTATTTTTATTTTTATGCAATTTTATGCCAAAATAAATACACCAAATTTCATAGTGAAAAAAGTGCAAAACTCTAACATCATCAACCTGCAAAAAACAAAGTCAAAGTGTAAAGGGTATTTTCTAAAAGTTTTCAAAGGTGAAATTGAAACATTAGAAAGTGGGTTTTGAATGAAAATATTAATTTCACACAAGTATAAAAGCCCCCATGACATCAAGAGAGACCTCTTTTGTCTCTTACTACCATCAAGCATCCTCAAAGCAAAGCATGGTTTTCAGTTTTGAAGGCAAAATTGGCAAAATAGGAGAGGCACCGTGTGTTTGCTTAAGGGAGGGTAAATTTCCTTAAGGTGCTGCGCGCTTGTGTGTTGCGATGTGAACCTGCATTGTGCACTGCACACCTGCCAAAGAGAAGGCGCGCCTGTGTTTGGTGTTGCGTGCTTGCCTGTCTTCTTCAACAATTGACTCCAAGGCCTCTAAACTTCAAAACTCATCTTCAATCTCTCAACAATGATTCTTCACACCTCCAAACAAGCAAGTAAGTTAAAATTTCCTCATTCCTCCTTTCATCAAATTCATTTTGGATGTGTGAGTTTTTTAAAAGAAAATTTGGTGTCTTCTTCAATTTGAAACCCTACTATTCCTAAAAAACCTAATTACAATTCATTTTCACTCCCTAAACATTCATAAACCTTCCTACATTTCCATAGTCCCTTTCCCAAATACGTACATTAAAATTCCCTTTCCCTAAGTCTTCATTTCCTTTAAACCCTAAGTCCTAGGTATGTTATTTTCCTAGGCTCACAATCCCTACACTTGTAACAAATTCCTTATCCTAAAACCCTATATATCTCCACTCCCTTTCACATTCCCTAACTCATAAATCCCTACCCCCATATCCCTCAATTACCCAATCCCATTCCCTAGTCCTAAAAATTACATTCCACCTCATCACACCTCCCCTAGGGTTTTAACACTAAGGCATCATGGTAGAAGAAGAAAACTGACCATATAGTGAGGGAGAAGAAATAGAGGGAAGGAGGCCACATAAAGGAGGAAGAATACTCAGATTAGAGCCAACAAATACCAGGGAAATTTTGGCATCCCCTATGGCTGTGACATGTGTCAAACATGTTGGATTTTTTGAGTTTTGTGAGCAAATTAAGAATGTCCAACACCATGCCATGTTGATAAGAATTTTCATCTGTAACCTCCATGACAACCAAGTTACTCTTGCTAGTGTCAATTTCATTGTGTCAAATTCCATCATCTCAGCTGCTACTAGGATCCAAAATGTTGGGGATGAATGGTTCAAACATAAAGACTTGGAGGAACATTATTATGAGCCTTTCATAAAGCCTAGATACAAAAATGAGAGAAATATGAGTTTTCCTTTCTCTTACCTCTCGGAGAGATACACTCCCATGATGAAAATAATCATGAAATACTTTTCATGTGAAGGTTGATTTTCTAGATTGCATGCCTATCACATCTAGCTACCCATGCACTTCACTAGGGTAAATATGCCCAACATACCCTACTACCTCTTCCGGAGCATTGATAATATGGAATTTATTGTCCAGAAGAGAGAGTATGAAAAACAAATGAACTGTCCCTTTCACCACTCCCTAATCAAAATAATAGTCCTCCATAACCTCAAACAATTGAACATTCCATGGAGTTCATTCATAGCAGATGACATTATCACTTATCCACCTATTTAGCATGCCCAAAATGTGCCTTCATCATTTCATCCTTCCTCTTCCATTCCTCCATCTCAACCCATAGTTCATTCATCATCATCATATCAGTCTTCTTCATCTACTTCACCACCATCATCTCCATCCCACATTGAGACTGGGTCACGTAGAAGAGTTGAGATCAATGAGCCTAAGTAGGCTAATGTGGCTGAGGTAGATCAATTGGAAAAAACATACCAGAGGGCTCATAGGCAGGTGTTTTCTCCACAAATTGTGGAAGGGGCCCTGCCTTCTTCACCAACAAAGCAGGTATAGAAGGGGAAAGAAAATATGGTAGAGGAGGATGTACATGAGGCAACCATTCATGATGAGGATGAAATCCATGAAACAAAACATGATTTTGAACTTGTTGATCTAGATGAGGATAATGATGATGAGATCACTAGTGTAGTCATAAAGGGGAACGTTTCTGAGATTAGAGAGCTCCAAACTAATCTTGACAGGTCCAAATTTTCCATAAATGTCCTTGAGTAGGAAAAATAGCAGTTGAAGACTAAGCATGTCATTAATGAGGTCAAGTACATCAAAGCTCAAAGGGAGGCAGAAAAATACAAGGTTATGTTATAAGAGACACTTGAAAAGCATGGTTTTATTGAAGAAAAATATGAACAAGAACCAAGAGGCAGACCTAGAACTAGAGGGCTGAAAAGAGATCTAGCTCTAGAAAGGAAAAAAGAGGTTGAGCTTGCTGATCAGTTAACCCTAAATGAAAAACTTGCAATGGTAATCAATGAAAAATGAGAACCAAAGCTTGATAGATAAAATCAACATTTGGAGAAGCTTTTTGGAGAAATAAGATAGAGACAATGACCTACTAAGGAGGAAGGTCAAACATTATTCCCAAAAGGATAAAATTGCAATGGCCAAGCTCAAAAGAGCCAATGCAAAAATTGAGGATGTGACCATGCTTGAGGAGAAAAGAAAGCTAGATATACTTGCAAAGGCTTCAATTCAAGCCTAGCCACATCATCAACCATGATTTCACCAATTGTGAAGATTTTTGTGTCATTTTTTCAAATTCTGTGTTTTTATTGAATTTTTGGACAGTCAGGTCACAGAGACAAGTGTCAAATGGGTGCTGCGCTCTTTTTTGAGCCATATTCTGAGCAAAAGGTCACTGCCATTGGATGAAAAATGGTCAATACATCTCATAAAACCACTTTGCAAGCCTTGGTTTGCAAAAATATCTGGTGAAAAAGGAAAAAACCCACCAAATAATAATTTTTCTACATGATTTTTTGCCCTAACACTGCACACTGAGAAGTATTGGGAGGATTGAGTTTTCAGGGGTAAATGAGCTTGATTTTCAAAACTAAATGCATATTCAGAAACTAGACTTGAAGGGCTTTCCAACAAGCTATCTTGGATCCAATTTGGACACCTGAAACCCAGTCAAAAACAACCTGCAAGATGGAGGGTGTGTTTACCAAAGAGAGGGAGTCTTTGAAAGTTTGCTGATATTTTTCAAATTTCACTATAAATTTGACTTTTGTCTTGAAAATCATGATTTAACTTATGTAATTGAGCATGGTAAATGTAAATATGTTGTAGATAATTTACGTAAGGGTATATTCATCATTTAAATGTACTCATCAAACTCAAATGAATCAGTTTCAATGTAATTATGGAGGAGTCAATTAGAGCTCCCTACACTCCAGCTTTCAGTTCATAATTTTGTGGATCTCATCCCCAACTCATGAATTCGACTCTTGGTGATGATAGAATGTAGTTTTGATGTCCATATCTTCCCTTCCTTCACTCTTAGCAAGGGTTAGAATCAGTTTGGATGCTAGTGTATTGATCAAGACTAGTTTGGCCTGGAAATTAATGAAGAATTGCAGCTATTTCCTTGGGATTCATGTGGTATGATGTTTGGCATTGTTTTTTCTTTGTGATCATTTGTATGAATTTTTTTGTAAGCTCATAAACATTTCATGTATATTATATGATAAATTTCAATTTGATAGGCAAAATACATGTTTTTCATGCTATGTTTTGGGAAATTTTTCATTTTTTGTCCATTTTCTTCAGTTTAGGAAGAATACATCTCCTATGCTCTTCCTAGCTCCTCATTAGTCTTAAACCATCTCACCAAATTTCTACCTACCTTTCCCCATAGAATGGAGTGAAATTCCATATCATTTTCCCTGACCTAGTCCCCTTGACCTAATCCTCATCCATAAAACCCTACACAATCAAATCAAATAAAACCCTACTGCATTTCATAGCTAGCCCAAAACCTTTTCATCCAGCCATCTTGGCAGTGATTTTTGTGGAGAGAGCTCTCTCCGACTTGGTAGGGCTATATGCCAAGTTAAAAGGTTGGTCTGTAGTTACCTCTGTTGGGATTCCTTTCTTAGCCTTAGGAATCTGGCGGAGTGATAACATACTGGTTTCATTGTCGGGGAGTGAAATATTTATCTTCCATGGGTGTATGACAAGAAATTTTGGAATTTGATCCTTGGATGATAGGGTTAAGTTTCAGAAAGGTTGATTCGATAATTGTAGTCCTAAGATTGTAGAGTTGGCTTCCACAAGATATACTAGAGAAAATCCTGACCCCGATCCATTTGATCCGGTTGATGATACAAATAATTTCTTTCGAAGGAATAGATATCAAACCGCAGATGTTAGTGTGAATTGTAATTGCAAGAATAAGAAAAAATCTCACTTTAGCTGTGCATATAAAACAACCCTAACATCTAATGTGGCTGTCAATTTCCTTATATATATAGTAGGTTATTAGAATAAATGTTACAAAAATCCAGATCTATGGAGTTAAAGATATTAAAAAACGAAAATAAATAAGAGTTGCTCCATATATCCAATAGACAAGACAAGAATTTTGAAAGAATTTTTTGTATTAGGACACCTGGGAAGGGAACACAGAAATATGTTACCAGTCCCCCTCAATGGGATGGGTTCTTGTATGTCCTCATCGCTTCATATCCAAGATCGCTCTCTCTTTATGGTACCGAAAAACCAAACAAAATAGAGCTCAAAGGGAGCTCACAAGAAAAAGTAGAAAAAATATGACAATGATGGAGGATCAAAGTCAGATCAAAAGTGATAACAAAGGTAGTGAATGAATGAAAAAACCCTTCTATTTATAACAAAATATTGAGTTAGTCTAGATATTGGTGCATAGTTAAAATATTATTAACCAAATCTAGATCCAACTTACTTGGAATATTTTAATATTTTTGGTGGAAGGAAAAAGGATTTAGAATTGATTAAATCCATTTATTTAGAAATAATAAATAAATAAATGATTTATTTATTTATTATTTCAAGGATGAGGTTAAGGAATAATTAAATAATTAATGATTTATTTAATTATTTAAAAATGATTTAATCAAATTCAACAAGGAATATTATTAAATAATGACTTTAACTAAATATTCCTAGAGAATAATAAGATAAATAATATTTTTTCTAATTAGTTCTCATGTTTTGGGTTAAATATGACCAGGAATGTTAATTAAAAAGTGGTTTAGTTAACTATCCCTAGAGGAAAATCAAACAAATAAGGATTTATTTAATTATTCCTCATGGGGTTTCCCTTTTAGACCAGAAATAATTTAATAAACTATGGGTTATTAAATTATTTCTCATAGTGAAAAAAATTTTACTATGGTAAAATTGGTCTTACATGGTGTACTTTAGTTGATCTAATAGTAATAGGTTAGATGACAAAAAATTGGTGTAACAACTTGCCCCCGAATGTGCGTGCGTTAGGAGCTAATTGTATAACCGAAGTACGTTGTAAGACACAATCACTAGACACTGAAGGGGAGTCAGAGAGAGAGAGAAATAAAAGACAGACTGAAGTGAGAGAGGACAAGACCCTAAGGAGGGGAGACTTACAGGTGCGAAAAGTATCTTTTATGAGTGAGTACCTGTTCTCAATGAGGCGGGGGAGTCATACCTATGCCCGCTGAGATGAAAAAGTATAAAGAATAATGGTGCGCCCAACAAACTCAGAATTGAGCTATATAGTACATGTTGGCATAAAATTGGGCCAGATAAAAAGCATAATGGATCCCAAATACATAGTGTGCTTGGGACAACAGCTAATAATTATACAATAATAATTGAGTACATGAGATATAATAACAACCAAAAAGGCCCTGTAAAACAGGAGAGAGCTTTGAAAATCTGAATGATACATGCAAACTAAAAAGGTGCCACAAGCGACTAAGGCTGGAACCATCAAATTTGTAGAGCTGCATCCAAGGTTGTAGTAAAGAGGTCATCCGAATATGTGGGGGGCTACCTGAAGGGCCATCCCTTCATGAGGTCTGAAACATCTCACACACATGCGAGAATCACTGGTACAATATGCTGCATCAATGAACCATCAAGTATATGGATCTCGATCATGCCATAAGGAGCCGGAACTAAGAAACAATCAAGTCAAAGGGTAATAAAGGGTCCCTTTACCTGATCTGAGGAACCAAACAAGAGTGGAAGCTGGAACCAAGGTACACTACCCTCTAGACCTATCTTATGGAATGAATAAGCTGATGTCGATAGAAGGAGGTCCGCCATAGGTGAGGTAATGAGAAATCCTCAACTAAGCCACGAGGGATAATAGTAGAGCGACTGATAGACTAACACCAGGGATGATGGTGGAATGGGGGATACTAAGTAGTGGGCTAACGGATACCCTTGTTAGAGCATAAAGTGCATGGATGACCTAGCAGCTATTGATGTGACCCCGGAGGGGATAGGAGACAGTATGAATGGAGGCCAAAATGTGCAACACAAGATAGGTACATAGTTATGAAGAATGGAAGACTGTAGCAGGAAACAAAAGGGACTCGAGAAAGACTCCATGGATGCGATGATGAATCAACTCAGATGCTCTAAACAAGGGCGACTCGATGATGCTGCCACACAGAATAGGCCTGGTGGGGACCATAAAATCATGAGTAAAATATGGCTTCTCACGTCAAAAATAGACACTAGCACCGACAAGTATGAAGGCAAAGTGGTGCCCCAAGTACAAGTGGTGCAAGTGAGGAAATTTGATTTTGATAAGTGGAAAAATGACCCTTCTTGGAAAAGGCTTCGAGGTGAAGTATCAAATCACCAAAAATGAAAGGATACCCATTTTAGTGCTCGGTGAGAGCTTTCCAATAGTGCTGACGGTTTGTCAAACAGAGCTATGGTTTGGTCATAATTGGCGAAATAAAAATTTGGGGTTTTTCTTTTAATAAGGCAATTTACCTCCTATTTGATTCATTTGCAAGTGTAGCTATGGTGAATGTAGAGAGGATAAAAGGCCCTAAATCTTGTGGTGATTGTAGCAGATAAACCAACCATTGGAATCGAGATCCGTTAGTTTCAGGGCCAATTCAGCGGATTAAAGTTTCAAATTAGGCACCTAGAGCCCAAGAACATACATATGCTCCTCCTTATGACCGGGTCGCACTTTTTGGGGTCTGTTCTATGACCTGGCTATAAAAATTATATAAATTATGTGTAATATATTCAATATTCTCCCGATCTCACACTATTTTAACGTCATGCAAAATAAAGAATCTATTCCACCATTGATAATTTGGGGAAATAAAATAGAGATAGCAATGCACACATGAAACAATAAAAATTCACACATATGAACATAGTTGTTTAATGGGAAAGCTTGAAGCTGCAAAACCCAACTATCTGTATATAATATATTTCATAAAGATCATGTAACAATCCTCATACAAAGATGATCATATCAAGCTCTCAGTACAATACAATCGCTACACACTAATCAGGCCCGATCTTGCAAATCCATGCATCGATCTTTGCCACTTGCTAGCCTACCTCTACTGTGCAATCTGTTAGCCCCCCTATGAAATTTTTGACAAGCAAGCTGGGGGCTGTGTCTTTCTAGAGACCTTCAAGGAATGCATCTCCCCTGAAGACACATCATCCTTGAGGTCTCTCTGTGCTTTGCCATATACAAATCCCCTCTGCTGATTCCTCTCCCTAAGACCTGCGTTACCCCTTGTACCCCTGCAAATGTCCCTTTTTCCCTTTTCCTCTTTCTGTCAAAGTGTTTTTTTTCCCCTCCATTTTCCCCCTATCAACCCTCTAATTTCCCAAATATTCCCCTTTACATTCTTCCCTTACTATTTGTTGACCTTAATTCCCCTTTACCCCTCTATCGTTACCTCCCTTTGGTGTAAAAACGCACTAAAATGGGTTTAAAACCCACTTTCCGACCTTGTAATAGGGCTTAGCCCCTTTCCGCTAAACCTTAACCACTTCCCCACGTAAACCTTTCCCAGAAACCAAGCGTTAAAAGCCTTAGGGGCCGATCGCATGATCGCATAATCGCAAAAGCACATGTTTATGTGAAACGTTCCAATTTTCCATCGCAAATATTTGCGATGCGATCGGTCGCGTCATCGCATTTTCCCCCGATCGCATTTTCCCTCCGTCGCAAGTTCTCGCATCGCAACTCCGCCCGATCACATCTATCGCATATCGCAGTTTCATTATATGTATTCGATCGATCCATCGCAAATATTTGCGATGCGATCTGATCGCGTCGCAAATATTTGCGATGCGATCGCCCGTCGCACTTTCTCCATTTGCGATTTTGCGATCAGACCCCCGGGTCCCACATCCACGACTCCCCTCATTGCATTTTTTTCATTCCCTTTGTATTTACTCCGTTAGTCAAACTTTCGTATTTGCATTAAAGTTTAATGTTTTTGTACATTCCGCCCCATTTCATATATTGTCCAACTGTTTGGTCTCCACCGTTGATCAGCGCCCCCTCTCCATGATCCGACGGTTGTTATTCACTCCGGGGCACGCTCCAAGTCTTCCCCGCCGCACTGCTCAAAACCACTGGTTCATTCCGCACCACTCATCCGCAGATGGTGGTTTTCCCCAGAGGCCTAGTGACTCCATTCAGCCATTGACACCTGTCCTCCTGTACGATTTCAAAAAACCGCCGTCCCCACCCGTTAACTCTATTTTCCGCACATTAACAATCGGACACGGATGCCCAATGGAATTGTCATAGACCGTCCGATCTGGAGGTGTTCATCCGACGACTCTCAATCATCGGAGATGCATGGTGTTTAATAAAGTCGCATACATGATAGTCCGTGTCCTGGCCCTCTTTCCATCGTCTTCCGCCTTTGATCTGCCATGATCGACGGTCAATATTGGTCCGCTTGTTGATTGATTTTTCCACTATCCTCGGGTCCTACCACGTCATCCCACGTGTCCCCTCCGTACTTTCTCCTATTCCCTTATGTATATTGGGTTCTTTTCGTGTTTTGTAATGTCAAGGTTCCGTTTTAGCTCGTGGTTCTGTTAACCACTCACTGTGCTTAGCACCACTGCTTCTTCAGCAATTTCTTCCGCCATGTCCTTCATGCGTCCATTTCCCCTCCGCTTTGCCCTGCATTCCACAATTCTTCGTCCATGAGTTTCTTCAGTGTTTCATGTTTCACAAAGTTTTCGCAGGTAGAGAACTCGCCATGATGCATATGTACCACTCCAATGGCGGTCGTAAGGGCATTGCTGTGAACCTATAGGAAGTCTGTACTTGGTATCAAAATGTCAAAGAAGGTGGCAGAGGCATTAATTTCATCAGAGTACAGGTTTTAAAGATCTGCAACCCTATCTGGGCGCCATTAAAACCCAGATCTTGCAAAATCAAGGCATTCATGCAGCAATTCAAGGGGTAGAGCACCATTTTGAAAGCCCCAGAGGTCAATTAGAAGTTTAATGCGCAAGAGATCGTACTATCGGGGTTTCTACAACAGTAGAAGGTTTTCTTCATCAGATGGACAAAGTGCCCATGCCGCCTTTATTGCACATCATGCTCTAGAGTTCTTTCCTCCCAGAACGCACTCCTACATGATCAAACACGCATTGATGTTTAAAGTAGGGCAGACCTTACTGTTCATTATTTTATTTTTGTTACAGTGCCACTCAGTACTGCAGTCAGAACACATAGGCCATACCAGAGATAAATGTAGAGATTTAAAACAAAATGGGCTTCTGCCCTCATTTCTTTTCTACGTTTAATGTAACATTCAGTGTTGACCTACCACCTCAGGTCGACCTTCTGTGTCTCTTCCACTATAAAACATGGAAAGGAATTATTGTAAAGGTTGTTGATGAGAAATCAGTGGAACGCAAGTATTTTCCTCTTGAGACAAGTTCTCTACGTAATATTGTAAGATAGACTGAGACTAGATGTATTCAGGCTGAATGTTCAAGCTATGGGCTATGATGTACCTGATTGGTGTTGTTTTTAATATGACAAGCATGTTTCTTTGGATCCTGATCTAAAGCAGCTGGTGATGTTTCCTCTTTCTTTGTATTTGTGATTGACTTGCTCTTATGTTATGTTCCATTTCATTTCATTTCTACTGGTAGGTAACAGAAGTATAATATAGGATTCACCCTTGATAGGTGCCCTATGTTTCTTGCTCTCCCTACCTCAATGTTTTCTGCTTATATGTGTATCTGAATGTTGATTTCAATTGATTTAACCAGTGTAGTGGATGATATTGCCTGCTCTCTGATGTATGAATTGATGAAGTCCATGTTTATATGTTCTTGGTATGATTTAGCTGGAAGGTTTGGGAACACTGGGGATTAGTGTTAGCCCTGTGCACTAGGATCCTTGCGCGACTAGCTAGCCTTTCTAAGATCCCTTGTAATTGCCTCTGATTTTGTCCAAGCAGGCCTGGAGTTAAAAGACCTCTGGCCTGATCTATAGACAGAGTTGGATGGTTCTCCTCCTTTCATTTTCAGTCCTTAATGTTCCATTCCACCAATCATCCCTTAAGATCCAAATGCTCTAGATGACTAGCCCAAATGAAATCTTGCACATTTATTACAAATAAATCCTTTCTTGACTCCATAGCCCAATGGCTTTGATGTTCTCTGAGTTATCTGTCTCTGCCTAAGCTTCCTCTTTTCTCATCCTTGTCTTACATTGGTCCTTCTTTTCCTGATTCCCTCCAACCAAACACAAACAATCAAATGAACAACCCTGAGCCATACAACTAGCCTAAAATCATAACCTAAGAGCTTCAAAGACATATCCTTTGACTTGTATAGAGAGATCCCTCTTTGGACTTAGGAGGGCTAGATCCTAAGGTCTAAAAGTGGTTCTATGTTGTCTCATCTTTTGGTCTCTGTCAACCTGGCCAAAACATGGGAACCCCAACATAATGGCGACTCCACTGGGGACTTTCTGAGTACATTTCACTTTACATACTTCCAAGATTCAGAAACTTAGAACTCTGGTCAGGTTGAAAGTAAGTCACCCCTTTCTTGAATCAACCTCCATTATTGAATATCCACCATACTCTTAGACAGAGCCTGGAAAGGGCCAGGTAGCCTCCAGATCTCATCCTCTTTTCAGAGGTGACATATCTGGTAAATGCCCTCCCAGTCAATCTCTGGTTGGAGCTTGCTGTTTTAGAGGAGATTCCTGAAAGGTGATAGTGCCTGAGCACTGTGGTGGATAGTGTACCCCTTAGAAGCATCCTAAACCCTCCACCTGGCGACTCCCTTATTCCTAAACTGAAATACTCCACTGGTGATCAGTAGGCCTACTGATTATCTTGGTTTCACAATCAGACTCCACTGGGAGGCCAGCTCCTGAGACAACATTAACCACAGTAGAAGTAACGAGTAGGGTTAAGCTGCTTTGCTTATAAACAACATTCTAGCTTTCAGAACCATCCACACAAGAGCTTATCCAAACCTTGACCCACCGGAAATAGTTGAAAATATAGAGAGTATCCTCAGAGGAGCTCCTACATCTAAAATACCAACCATTTCCAGCCACATTCTTAGAGAAAATTCTGCACCAGAAAACCTAACCGCTCTAGCACATGTCCTCCCTGACCTAGACATACCTAATAGACTGCCAAGAACTAGGTCATTCAATCATCTAGACCAGAAAGACTTAGAAGTTTACAATACACCATCTAACAGTGGTCAAAACACTAGGGACAGTGAGACCCCTCCTTCTACACCACCTGATTTTCACTTCCTTCACAACTTGGGGCTCTCTCACCCTAGATCTGCTCAACAGACTTCTGCTGGTCCAAACATCCCTGTCATCCAAATACCAGCTGCTCAAGCTAACCCTATACCCCATTAGAACATCATTATGGCAGCCTGGTATGCACCTTTGCTTTTACCTCAACCCTTGTTACCCTTGCCCAACGATTATCAGTAAAAAAATCCCACACTTCACTGCTAAAGAGTCCATAACAGCTCAGCAACATGTAGATAAAATGGAGGACTCTTTTGATTATATAGAAATTGATAATGAAACAATCAAAATGAGGATTTTTTCCCAAAGCTTAGGGGGCAAGGTCAAGAAATGGTTTAAAGGGTTTCCTCCTGGCAGTATTCAAGATCTCCCTGCATTATACCATACCTTTATAAACAAATGGGAGGTTAGAGCAAACCCTCGCCAGCTCCTAGCAGAATACATGTCCCTTAAGAGGAATGTAGGAGAGAGTGTTCATGATTACACCACTAGATTCAACAGCATTTATAATGCTCTCCCTCCACACATGAAACCTCCACAAGGTATGGCCTTAGCAAAGTATCCTGATGGATTTGATGCTGACCTGGCCTATGAGCTTAGAGACAAAGAATACACCACCCTGGAAGACATGCAGAAAGGAGCAATAACCATAGAAGGAAACTTAATGGAAAAAAGGGCGAGATTAAAAGCTGAAAAAAGGGTAACATATAGGGATGACAACGTAGCTTCCACATCTGATCCCAAATATGAAAGACTGTCCAAAAACGTGAAAGAGCTACAACAAATGATAAAGAGGGTGGTTGTCCAAAACAACAACCAAAACAGAAACCAGAACCAAAACATTAGAAGAAACAATGCTGCTCCCAACAGACAAAGAGAGTCAGACCAGCAAATTATTCCCCCATTTCAAGAAAACTTTTTAGATGAGGACGAGGGAATCATTGAAGAATCTGAAGGGAATACAATAAACATGTTTGAAACAGAAGACTCAATCCTAAATTATGATTTAGAAGAAGACCAACCCTCCACCACTAGTTGTGATGAGGAGTGGTTTGAGTCAGAGGATTATAGATTAGGATTTGAAAATGCCATGTTGCAAGTCAGGGAACAATATGAACTTAGGAGCAAGAGAAGCCAAGATACTCCCAAAACAAAGACTCCTGAGGTAACCATCAAGAAAAGACTTGACAAAATTTCCAAAGCAACCTCTGCAAACAACAAAACAGCAGCTGAAAGTTCTGGTAAACATAAGGAGAAGGACAACCAAGACAATGAAAAATGAAGTCAACCAACCAGCAGTACTAGCACTTCAGTTAGTACTCCTGATACAACTGTTCCAAACGTTGTACATAGTGAGAAATCACAATCTGATTCAGCTACTAAAGCAGTGACAAATAAAACAGAATTGAACATTGCAAAGGTCCAATCCACTTTCAATCTAGAGAGTGAGATTGCAAGAATCAAAATCTGTGTACCATTATCTAAGCTGGCCTCTCAGGATGTATATAAAGGCCAAATTTTGAAAGCATTAAATCTAGGAGAAATGAATGATTCTGTAAATTTGAATGATGATCAACCTGCCCTCCTTTTTGGTCCAAAAATTGAAGGAAAGTTTCAGGAAGGGGTAGTTCCACCTTTTTATATCAGTCTTAACATTCATGACAAGATACTCCACAATGCCATGCATGATTCTGGTGCGTCACACAATCTAATGCCTAAGGTAGTGATGGAGAGGCTAGGCCTAGAAATCACCAGACCCTACAAAGACTTATATTCATTTGACTCTAGCAGAGTAAAGTGCCTAGGCCTAATCAAAGACTTGTGTGTAAGCCTGACCCAGATTCCTACCAAATGTATGGTCATGGATGTTGTGGTGGCAGATGTGCCACCTAAGTATGGCATGATATTGTAAAGATCATGGGGAGCCAAACTGCAGGGAACAATGCAGATGGATGGCTCATATGCCACTATCCCTATATTTTGCCAACCTAGAAGACTGTATAGAGAGTCTCAGATGAAATTTTTAGTCAGTAGCCCCGAGAAACCTGAAAAATCACCATTATACTCTGTACATATAGATCTAGACTCTTTCATTCTCTACAATGACCAATCCTCAGAAGAGTCGAGACCAGATAATGGAAATACAAACATACAGCCCATGGACTTCAACATAATGGATACTCTAGAAGAATACAAAGAAGAAGACCATGGGAAAACTGCTGAAAGTATAGCTTTGAATGAAACAGAAACAGAACATAAACAACAAGCTAGCCACCTCCCTGATATCCATGCCCATAATGAACCATGAAATGACCCCCCTCCTAGCAAAAACCACACAACTCAACATAATGGCAAACCTAGCTGTAGGGGAGGGAATGAAGACGAAGTAAACAACGAACCCCTATGGGAAATGAAATTTTATGGGTCCTATACTAGGCAGAGTGCTGGAGCAGGAGTGTGGCTACGTAACACTGAAAATGATCACGCAGAGAGCCACACTATCAATCTGCATTTCAAATGCACGAATAACATTGCAGAATATGAGGCTCTGATCTTGGGCTTAAATCTATTGAAAAAACTAGGAGCTCGTAGGATAGGTGTGAGAGGAGACTCAGAGTTGGTAATCAAACAAGTGAATGGTGAGTATTTAGCAAAACACCCCAAGCTTAGGGCATACAGGAATGACACTCTAGATTTGCTGAAAACGTTTGTTGAATTCGAGTTAGTGTTCACTCCTAGGGGTCAAAACGCAATAGAAAATGGATTAGCTTGTCTAGCTAGCTCATATCATAAAACCCCAGTTGACCAACAAATTATCATTCAGACCAAATTCAGGCCTGCAGTGCCAGACAATGAAAAATATTGGCAGGTCTTTGAAGGAGACAAACAGATCGAAGATTTCCTGGTGGGCAGGAATGAGTTTGAATTTTATGATTTAGACCCTATTTCTGATGACAGCTGCCCAAGCGAGGATCCCCCAGATGAACAAGAAACACCCTGTAACATAGAAATAAATTCTTTTTCTGAGAAAACTAGAAATTTCAATGAAAATAGTGAAAACGCAAAAAATGAAGAGGTCGAAGTGCTGTAGGCCAAAGACAAGAATATACACAGAGGCCTGGCACCCTTAGAGGACCTCTTTGATTTCGATGATGTAGCAAATAAGCCCACTATAGAACATGCAGAATCAGATATAGAAGAATACAACATTGGCACTGAAGACCAACCCAAAAAGATCAAACTAGCTAAGTCTATACCTGCTAACATGAAGAAAAAATATATTGACCTGTTCAAGGAATTCATAGACGTGTTTGCATGGAGCTATGAAGACTTAAAGGCATATGACACCAACATCATTCAACACAAAATACCCTTGAAAGAAAATCAGAAGCCTTTCAGACAAAAAATTTGAAGAATAAATCCAAAACAATTGCCTGCAGTAGAAAAAGAGATTAAGAAAATGTATGATGCAGGCATAATTGTTCCTGTGAGGTATTCTGATTGGGTGTCAAACTTAGTGGCTGTGAGAAAGAAGACGGGGGAGATTAGACTATGCATAGACTTTAGAAACCTCAATAGAGCCTCCCTGAAAGATAACTACCCCTTGCCTAGAATGGAACATATCCTACAGAAGGTGGTGGGCTCTAAGAGAGTCTCCCTGCTTGATGGTTTTTCACGATACAACCAAGTTCTGGTACTCCCAGAAGATCAACTCAAAACAGCTTTCACCACTCCATGGGGCACCTTCATGTATGTGAAAATGCCCTTTGGACTGATGAATGCTGGAGCTACCTTCCAGAGAGTGATGGACATAGCTTTCTCAGAGGAGATAGGACACTTCATAGTTATCTACTTGGATGAATTGACTGTCTTTTCTAAAACTGAAGAAGAACACCTGAAACAGCTGAGAAAAGTTTTTGAAAAATGTAGAAGGTACGGTCTGTCCCTAAATCCTAAGAAGACTGTTTTTGGGTTGCAAGAAGGTAAACTTCTGGGCCACATTATATCTGAGAAAGGGATTACGATAGACCCACAAAGAGTTGAGGGAATACTTAAAATTACACATCGAAGGAACATCAAGGAGTTGCAGTCCTTTATAGGGAAGATCAATTTCCTCAGGAGATTCATTCCTAATCTTGCTGAGCACCTTAGAACAATGAATGAAATGCTAAAGAAAGGTGCAGGAATTAAGTGGATTGTTGAAGCCAAGAAATATTTTGAGTCAGTAAAACTTGCACTCACTCAGGCCCCTGTACTTATCAGCCCTAACTTCTCAAAATATTTTCTGATCTTTTCATTTGCTTCCCAACACACAATAGCTGCAGTTTTGCTGCAGAAAAATTCAGAAGGTAATGAATAGCCTATAGCCTTCTTCAGTAAAGCCTTAAGAGATGCACCCTTAAAGTACAACATCATGGAAAAGCAGGCTTATGCCCTGATTAAGGCCTTAAAAGACTTTAGGGTGTACATTCTTCATTCTCACACCATTGCCTATGTGTCAAACATAGTGGTTAAGGATATATTGTCCCAAGACCCTGATGGGAAAAAGGGAAAATGGATCGCTACCATCTTGGAATACGACCTTGAAATAAAACCCACTAAGCTGATCAAAGGTCAAGGCCTGGCCCAATTAATGGTTGAAACAAATTTGCAGGCCTTGGATATTAACATGGTGAATGCCTTGGATGAGCAGGAGAGCCTGCCTGATCCCACAATAGAAGAGAAATTCCAAAACTCTCTGTGGTACACTGATATCCTTTATGTGCTCACTAGTCTTAATGCCCCTCCAGAACTATCCAAAACAAAGGCCAGATTCATAAAACTCAAATCTAGAAATTATTTTATTTTGAATGAGAATCTATATTGGAAAAATCCGAGTGGCCTTTTGCTAAAATGTTTGTCTGAAACTGAAGCTGAAAGAGTCAAACAAGAATTCCATGCTGGGGAGTGTGCAGGCCACCTGAGTTGGAAAACCACTGCAAATAAGATACTCAGGGCTGGTTACTATTGGCCTACACTCTTTAGTGATTTCCATAAAATGATTCTTGCCTGCCACAAATTCCAAATCTTTGAGGGCAAAAGAAAGCTCCTTCTCCTCCCTCTGCAACCGATCACCATAGAAAGCCCTTTCATGCAATGGGGCCTAGACTTTATAGGAGAAATTCATCCTGCCTCCTCTGGACAACATAAATGGATCCTAACTGCTACAGATTACTTCACTAAATACATAGAAGCTATACCCACTGGGAATGCCACTGACTCTGTCATCATTAGGTTCCTAGAAGACTTCATCTTATCTCGTTTTGGTTGTCCAAGGAAAATAATCACTGACAACGCTGCTGCTTTCGGATCCAAAAGAATGATTGATTTTTGTCACAGGTACAGAATAACACTTGGACATTCAACTGCCTATTACCCCCAGGGTAATGGCCTAGTTGAATCATCAAATAAAAGCCTGATCACAATCATTAAGAAGCTGCTGGAAGAGAACAAAAGGTCATGGCATAAAAAGCTGGTGCATGCTTTGTGGGACGACAGGCTTACAACCAAAAAGTCCATTGGCATGTCACCTTTCTAGTTAGTCTATGGGGAAGAAGCAGTATTCCCTACCAGTCTTGGAGTTCTAGTAATCAAGCTTGTCCAGGAGATCCAATCAGAGGAGGACAACATGATAAGGAGAATCAATGAAACAATCCATCTTCAGCAAACAAGGGAGTAGGTTTATGAAAGAGCTATCAGAGTCCAAGAAAACATTAAAAGGCAGTTTGACAAAAGAACCAAAGCTTAAAATTTCAAAATTGGTGATAGGGTTCTGAGATGGGATTCGAGAAGAGAGGACAAAGGCAAACATGGAAAATTTGACAGCCTGTGGCAGGGTCCATACATAATCCAGGCCACTGTGGGTCCTAATGCATTTTTTCTGCAAGAACTTAATGGCACAGAATTGTTTGGGGGTCCTGTCAATGGCAGGATGCTCAAACACTATTTCTGCTAGTTTTTCATTTCCAGTTTCATTTCCATTGTACATACCATTGCAAGTTTTCATTTTCAAAAAAGAAGAAGAAAATGTTCCAAAAATAGAATGAAAAGAGAGGTTCAGACATGCTCAAAACATGAACCTCTGAAGTAAAAAGCATGGCTCAAACCTGATCAAAATCTGAGCCAAAGGAAGCAGAATAGCTGGTCCTAATAAGCTCGAAATCTGGATCAGCAGCGAAAGAAGAACCAGCTCTAATATGCCCAAAACCAGAGCTGAAGCAAAGAAAAGAGGTGACTCAAATATGCTCAAAACCTGAGTCACAAGAAAGAAAGAAGGATATATCAGAACTGTAGATTTCATGCCTTCACAGTTTTGTTTTCAAGATCCCACTCCGGCAAGTCAGACAGTCTAATCCTGGCTTGGCTATTTTAAATTTCATGTCTTAGAATGTAGGTGAAGAAACTTGTTGGATAGTTTAATCCCAACAGGTAGTAGATTAGGTAGAGAATTGTATGAGGCCAACAGTCTAATCTGGCCTCATGGAGCAATAAGGGTAGATTTAGAATAGGTTTGTTTTTGTTTTGCAAAATGAAATGTAAAGGGTCTGCAAGCTCAAATGCACCCAAAGGGAACAATTAGAACTTTAGTCTGGGTAGGTAGATTGGTTGGGAAATATTTCTGCTGGTGTTCCAATCTTGTGGTGGCCACTGAAATCAAAGAAGAAATATGGCTTACGACAGCAGGCAACTGGCCTATTCCAAAGATCATATATGGTTTCTTGACTCCTCCAAGGAGAAGCCATCCCCATGTGGAGCCACTGTTAGCCCCCCTATGAAATTCTTGACAAGCAAGATGGGGGCTGTGTCTTTCTGGAGACCTTCAAGGAATGCATCTCCCCTGAAGACACATCATCCTTGAGGTCTCTTTGTGCTTTGCCATATACAAATCCCCTCTGCTGATTCCTCTCCATAAGACCTGCGTTACCCCTTGTACCCCTGCAAATGTCCCTTTTTCCCTTTTCCTCTTTCTGTCAAAGTGTTTTTGTTCCCCTCTATTTCCCCCCTAACAACCCTCTAATTTCCCAAAGATTCCCCTTTACATTCTTCCCTTACTCTTTGTTGACCTTAATCCCCCTTTACCCCTCTATCGTTACCTCCCTTTGGTGTAAAAACACACTAAAATGGGTTTAAAACCCACTTTCCGACCTTGTAATAGGGCTTAGCCCCTTTCCGCTAAACCTTAACCACTTCCCCACGTAACCCTTTCCCAGAAACCAAGCGTTAAAAGCCTTAGGGGCCTATCACATGATCGCATAATCGCAAAAGCGCATGTTTATGTGAAACGTTCCAATTTTCCATCGCAAATATTTGTGATGCGATGGACTACGTCGCAAATATTTGCGATGCGATCGGTCGCGTCATCGCATTTTCCCCCGATCGCATTTTCCCTCCGTCGCAAGTTCTCGCATCGCAACTCCGCCCGATCGCATCTATCACATATCGCAGTTTCATTATATGTATTCGATCGATCCATCGCAAATATTTGTGATGCGATCTGATCGCGTCGCAAATATTTGCGATGCGATCGCCCGTCACACTTTCTCCATTTGCGATTTTGCGATCAGACCCCCGGGTCCCACATCCACGACTCCCCTCATTGCATTTTGTTCATTCCCTTTGTATTTCCTCTGTTAGTCAAACTTTCGTATTTGCATTAAAGTTTAATGTTTTTTTACATTCCACCCCATTTCATATATTGTCCAACTGTTTGGTCTCCACCGTTGATCAGCGCCCCCTCTCCATGATCCGGCGGCTGTTATTCACTCCGGGGCACGCTCCAAGTCTTCCCCGCCGCACTGCTCAAAACCATCGGTTCATTCCGCACCGCTCATCCGCAGATGGTGGTTTTCCCCGGAGGCCCAGCGATTCCATTCAGCCATTGACACCTGTCCTCCTGTACGATTTCAAAAAACCGCCGTCCCCACCCGTTAACTCTATTTTCCGCGCATTAACAATCGGACACGGATGCCCAGCGGAATTATCGTAGACCGTCCGATATGGAGGTGTTCATCCGACGGCTCTCAATCATCAGAGATGCACGGTGTTTAATAAAGTCGCATACGCGATAGTCCGTGTCCTGGCCCTCTTTCCATCGTCTTCCGTCGTTGATTTGCCATGATCGACGGTCAACATTGGTCTGCTTGTTGATTGATTTTTCCACTGTCCTCAGGTCCTGCCATGTCATCCCACGTGTTCCCTCCGTACTTTCTCCTATTCCCTTATGTATATTGGGTTCTTTTCGTGTTTTGTAATGTTTTTCATCCATTTTAGCTCTGTGTTCCATTAACCACATACCAGAGCGAGTGTTCACCGTTTCCTCTGCAATTTCTTCCGCCATGTCACCAAATGCGTCCATTTCCTCTGTCTGCCTCATCTGCCACCCCGTCCATGAGTTTCTTCGCAGGTTTCATGTTTCACAAAGCTTTTAGAGGCAGAGAACCACCATGATGCATATGTACCACTCCAATGGCAGGCTGCGTAGATAGGGAACTGATATGGGGTTTGGTACGCCATCAAAATGTCAAAGAAGGTGGCGGAGGCATTAATTTCATCAGAGTACAGGTTTTAAAGATCCGCAACCCTATCTGGGCGCCATTAAAACCAAGATCTTGCAAAATCAAGGCATTCATGCAGCAGTTCAAGGGGCAGAGCACCATTTTGAAAGCCCCAGAGGTCAATCAGAAGTTTAATGCGCAAGAGATCATACTATCGGGGTTTCTATAGTAGCAGAAGGTTTTCTTCATCAGATGGACAAAGTGCCCATGCCGCCTTTATTGCACATCATGCTCTAGAGTTCTTTCCTCCCAAACAGCACTCCTACATGATCAAACACGCGTTGATGTTTCAAGTAGGGCAGACCTTACTGTTCATTATTTTATTTTTGTTACAGTGCCACTCAGTACTGCAGTCAGAACACATAGGCCATACCAGAGATAAATGTAGAGATTTAAAACAAAATGGGCTTCCGCCCTCATTTCTTTTCTGTGTTTAATGTAACATTCAGTGTTGACCTACCACCTCAGGTCGACCTTCTGTGTCTATTCCACTATAAAACACGGAAAGGAATTATTGTAAAGGTTGTTGATGATAAATCAGTGGAACGCAAGTATTTTCCTCTTGAGACAAGTGCTCTGCGTAATATTGTAAGATAGACTGAGACTAGATGTATTCAGGCTAAATGTTCAAGCTATGGGCTATGATGTACCTAATTGGTGTTGTTTTTAATATGACAAGCATGTTTCTTCGGATCCTGATCTAAAGCAGCTGGTGACGTTTCCTCTTTCTCTGTATTTGTGATTGACTTTCTCTCATTGCATGCTACATTTCATTTCATTTCTACTGGTAGGCAACAGAAGTATAATATAGGATTCACCCTTGATAGGTTCCCTATGTTTCCTGCTCTCCCTACCTCAATGTTTTCTGCTTATATGTGTATCTGAATGTTGATTTCAATTGATTTAACCAGTGTAGTGGATGATATTGCCTGCTCTCTGATGTATGAATTGATGAAGTCCATGTTTAGATGTTCTTGGTAGGATTTAGCCGGAAGGTTTGGGAACACCGGGAATTAGTGTTAGCCCTGTCCACTAGGATCCTTGCGCGACCAACTAGCCTTTCTAAGATCCCTTGTAATTGCCTCTAATTTTGTCCAAGCAGGACTGGATTTAAATGACCTCTGGCCTGATCTATAGATAGAGTTGGATGGTTCTCCTCCTTTCATTTTCAGGCCTTAATGTTCCATTCCACCAATCATCCCTTAAGATCCAAATGCTCTAGATGACTAGCCCAAATGAAAGCTTGCACATTGATTACAAATAAATCCTTTCTTGACTCCATAGCCCAATGGCTTTGATGTTCTCTGAGTTATCTGTCTCTGCCTAAGCTTCCTCTTTGCTCATCCTTGTCTTATATTGGTCCTTCTTTTCCTGATTCCCTACAACCAAACTCAACAATCAAACCAACAACCCTGAGCCTACAACTAGCCTAAAATCATAACTTAGAGCTTCAAAGACATATCCTTTTACTTGTATAGAGAGATCCCTCTCTGGACCTAGGAGGGCTAGATCCTAAGGTCTGAAAGTGGTTCTATGTTGTCTCATATTTTGGTCTCTGTCAACCTGGCCAAAACATGGGAACCCCAACACAATCCCTGCTGAATTATGGATCTGAATGGACTTGAATTCACCAAGCTTGCACTGCACAATCCTCATTGGCATCTCCACTAAGTGTTGGATGCAATCAATGCATCACTATAGTCACAACTGATAGTCACACTTGCTCTTTCACCTACCTCTCCACTGGTCTCCACTGAAACTGCCATGCACTATAGTTAACTAATGTATTCTTCAGTTGATTAATGAGTTATTAATTAGTGAATTAATTAACTAATTAATTCACAGCACTCTCACTAGTGTATCACTAGTTAGACTAGATCAACCAGCTCAACCGAGTCTAACTAAGTTAAACTAAAATAATATTCCACTCAATTAATTTCTCCAAATCCACCAAACTCTGGCTACATGAGTTCTAACCCAAGTCTCCATGCAATAGGCTCTAATAACCCTCGTGAATAGTGTAATTCCTTCCGTCGTTCGAAGAAATTTCCATAAATTTGAACTCGATTCGTTTCAAGAGAATAAGATAATGTTTAGAGTCCAAATATTATTAAGAGCTCATAACATTGTATACATTCATCTTTAGACCGGAACGCAACAGATTCCACTTCAATATGTTCAAAAGTAGTTCACCGAAGTGCCAACTTCAACGAACCATCCAAAAATAGCATCCTGCAACTCATAGAATATGATCGACATGTCTAAAAATAGACTTTGCGCCAAAAATAGCCTATGGGCCCACTTAGTGAAGGTGAATCTTTTCACTAAGCTCATCATCTTGTTGAATCTCAACACTCCCTCTCAACAAGATAGGGATTATCTGCCACCCCGATCCTGTCTCTATGGTATTCGAATTTGCTCCTAGTGAGAGCCTTCGTCAGAATATCTGCATCCCGATCCTCTGTAGGAATGTAAGAAAGCAACATGATCTTCCGTTGCACACAATCTCTGATATGATGATACCAGATGTCAATATGTTTAGATCTATCACGAAATAATGGATTAACCAAGAGTTTAATGCAACTCTGGTTATCACAATATATCACAGTAGGATCTAAGTGTGAACCGAACAACCTGACCAGGATCTTCCTCATCCATATAGCCTTGCATTCAGCCAAACTTGCTTCCATGTACTTGGCCTCCGTTGAACTGAGTGCCACAAATCTATGTTTCTTGCTATGCCATGAAAATGCTATAGACCCGATACTGAATATCCCTCCATGTGTGCTCTTTCTATCTGTTGGGCTCCCTACCCAATCTGCATCCGTGAAGCCATGCCACTTCAACTCATCCGACTGTTTGTACCATAATCCATATCCCGATGTGCCCCTAAGATATCTGAGGACATGCTTTCCGACCTTCCAAAAGAGCTTGGTAGGCTTAACCATAGCTTGTGAAAGCTGGTTTATAGCATAGCATATGTCTGGTCGTGTATTGACTAGATACATGAGCGAACCAACCAACTGTCGATAAACAGTGGCATCCACTACCTCTGCCGACGTAGCATCCTCTTTCCTCCAACCACCAGGAAGAGGAGTGTCAATAGGCTTGCAACCTTGCATGTAAAAATTCTCCAGTATCTTCTGGGCATACTTGCCTTGAGACACAAATATTCCACCCTTCCGCTACCAAATTTCCAATCATAAGAAATAATGAAGGAGGCCCAAGTCCTTCATCTCAAACTCCTTTGCAAGATCTACCGTGCATGAGTGTATCAACAGTTCATCATCTATTAGTATCAAATCATCTACACAAAGTAAAATGATCAGCAAATTACCCTCCACCACAATCTGGTATAGGTTTGGATCCACCTCACTCTTGGCGAAACCAAGTCCAGTGAAATAACTGTCTGTCCGTGTGTACCAAGCACGAGGTGCTTGTTTCAGCCCATACATTGCTCTTTTGAGCCTGCACACATGCGACTTGCTGCTGAAGATTTCACATCCTTCAGGCTGCTTTATGTACACCTCCTCCTCAATGACTCCATTGGGGAACACAGTCTTCACATCCATCTGATTAATGTGCCAACCCATCTGCACTGAGAGAGCAAGGATGGTCTGTATGGAAGAATACCTTGCGACAGGTGCAAAGGTTTCTTCATAGTCGATCCCCTCGATCTGTGAGAAGCCCCGAGAAATAAATCTTGTCTTGTACTTCTCGACGCTCCTGTCAGTATCTTGCTTCACTTTGTAGATCCATCTCGAACCTATCACTGATTTACCTTCCAGCCTTGGAACAATCTCCCATGCACTGTTTCTGACAATCGAATCATACTCTTCCACCATTGCATCTACCCATGCGGGATCCTCCACAGCTTCCTCGAAAGAGGATGGTTCTGTCACAATACACTTTCTCATCAGAGACATGTATCTAGTAAATCGGTCAGGTGACTATCTCTGTCTGCACTGTGATGTAGGTGCTCCTACATTTTGCGCTGCATCAAGATTTAGTCGCTTAGCTTCTGTAGTGCGCTTCCGACCTCTGATGTTTGGCGCTGCATGAGTGGTTTCTTCCACTCAAGGAACCTCCTCTTGTGTCTGATCCACATCCTGAGGCTCATATTTAGGAACAAGTAGCTCCTCATCTGCATGCAAGTGTAGCTCCCTCTCAAGCAACAACTTCATGGCTTTCTCCTCATGAAATTTGATATCCCGTCGCACAACAGTCATCCGACTGTCTGGAAAATACACACGATAATTGTGGGGTGTTTTTGTGTACCACACAGATATCCCAACCTCTGCGGTTGGCTCCAGCTTCTTCCTGGCATCCTTCATCACATGAATGCAAACAGGTTAGCCAAAAATCTTCAAATGAGAAATATCAGGTTTCTTACTAGAAAACGCCTCTTCGAGTGTACTCATGTCAAGTACTCTATGAGGACAACGGTTTTTCACATAAACTGCAGTGTTGCATGCTTCAGCCCAAAAGTGTATGGGAAGGCCCTGATCATGCAACATCGCTCATGCAGCACCCATGATCATTCTGTTCTTTCTCTCCACAACCCCATTCTGTTGTGGGTTATGAGGCGCTATGAGTTCTCTTCGAATTCCTTCTGCGCTGCAAAAGTATTTGAATTCGCTAGAGATGTTTTCAACACCATTTTTGCTCCTTAGAGCTTTCACTTACTTCCCTGACTCTTTCTCAACCAGCGCCTTGAAATCATAGAACTTTGAGTATATCTCACTCTTCTTCTGCATGAAGAAGATCCAACACTTACGAGAAAATTCATCAACAAATATCACATAATACCCGTGCTTTGTTGTCGAAGCAACTGAGAAAGGTCCACAAAGTCTGTGTGAATTCTCTCAAGGATCATCATGGCATAGCTATCCTTCTCATGAAAAGTGGTCTTCACAAAGTTTCCCAAAGTACATCCCTTGCACTGATCTGATTGCGCAAGTGTACCCTTGGGAAGCCCGGTAGAAATCTGTTGCAAAATTTTCAAAGCGCCATGGTGAAGATGGCCCAATCTCTTGTGCCACAATTCACCCTCATATCGGCTCACCACTCCTGCTTTTCCTACCATTGTTGCACAACCATCTACCTACAATTAATAAATATTCTTAACTTGAATCCCTATCCTCCTAGTTTGACCCATTTTTTTACTGCGCAGGAAGGCTTTTCCCTCGCTAAAAACAACATCATAACCCTTGTCTTCCAACATCGCCATAGAGATCAGATTCTTCTTCAATCCTGGAACATGCATGACATCCTTCAAGATGAAATATTTTCCAGACTCCCCCTCAAAGGAAATGGTCCTGATACCAGTCGCACTGTATCTACCATCATCACCCATCTCGATGTGCACTTCAAGATCCTTCTCATCCAGATCACTAAAAAAATATTTGTCTCCAGTCATATGGAAATATGCACCACTATCAAGAAACCACACTGATCCCATCACACTTGAAACCAAGCATGCGATTAGCAAAAAATCCAGCTCAAACTACAAGGCTAAGGCCTCTCCAGCTGCAGATCCAAGAACCTACTTATTTTTCTTCTTCTGTGGACAATTAGTGGCGTAATGTCCATGCTAGTGATAGTGAAAGCACTTCACCTTGGAAAAGTACTGCTTCTTGCCTTTCGCACCGGATTGAGAAGGATTTTTCTTTCCCTTCCCTTTCCTTTCTTTGGCAGCCAAAGCATAATTTTCTTCATCTTCATTCTTCGATGAAGATCCATCCCTGGTGTTAGTGTCGGTATCTTCATCCCTCCGTCAGTGATCAAATTCTCTTGTTGCATTGCATGTTAGGTGTCTCACTCAGCCAGCTACATTCCATTAGGATCATGGATCATCTGACAATAGTGGCTTGTTGTACATTTATCCTAATGCCCTTTACCTGCTGGCACATTTCCATTCATCTAGCTCATCTGCAAGATGTTATTTTAGGGGTTTCTACTTTATTAGGTCTATGGTTTCATCAAAAAGGTCTTCAAAATGTTCAATAATAGTTAGCAGGTGCATGAGGCGATCAAATAAAGTTTCAATACCAATGAATTCCATAATCACATGCTCAGAGACTTATTTTTCCTCAAAACCCTGTTTTGAGGAAAAATAGAGTATTATATGTTTTCATGTATAAATTTTGATGTAATTTCAGTTTTTCCTGTGTAAGCAACTTCAGTGGCAACCCTGGTCACCTTACCAAGATTCAACAACTCCATCCCCTACAAGGAAAACCAAAAAATCAAATCATTCAGGTCATCAAAGGTAAAAATGAAGTAAACTTCCCAAAAACAAAGTTGAAAAAGTAAGTTACAATGCAAACACTATAAAAGTGGGTTTTATGAGTGAAAAATCAAAAGCTCTTGTATTTAAACTCATTGGTCATGTTCAAAGAGCTCATTTTCATTCAAAGGAGAAAAATTGAGCAAGAGAAGGTTGTGTTGGAGAAAGGGAGCAAGTTTGAAGCAAAACTGTGCAAGTTCAAAGGTGCGGCGTTTTGGGTTTGTGGCGCGGCGCATTGGGCTGCCCTCCACAGTGTAAAAAATACACTAGCGCAACGCATATAGAAGGCGCGACGCATTGGGTTTGCGGTGCGGCGCATAGAGCTGCAAGCCCGATTTCACCATAAACTCCCTCAAATTTCCAAATTTTGTTAATCCCATGGTGTGCAAGTAAGTCAAAATTCCTTCCATTTCTAGTGAAAAAGTTTTTCTTAAAATTCATGGTGGTTTAGTGTGATAAAAAGCAAACCCTACCTCTTTGCAATTTTGGCTCAAAAAAAATTGCCTAGGGTTTGCATTTGTTTTTTTTCTACCAAGTCCACTCCATCACTCCCTCACTCTTGGACTCCTCCATTCAGTTTTCACTTTCATCCACTCATTCCCTAATTCCCATAATCCAAAAATTCCCTAAACCCCCTATTCCCAAAAAAACTTGTCCATATCATTCCCAAAACCCCTCATACCCTTTCCCTCCACAATCCCTCATACATTCTCATCCTTGGTAGCAGAAAACTAAAAACACCATAAATCTCTTCATACTCATAAAAAAAACTCACACATTAGCGAACATGGAGTCTGATCCCTCCTATGACCGAGATGAGGAGACACACAGTGATTATCCTATAGAAATGCATGCACCAAGGAGACCTCACAAGGGTGGTAAACATATACGAGAGGAGCCTACTTCACTTGCTGAGCTGTAGGCCTGCCCTCTTGCTGTCACATGCTTTCAACACCAATCCTGTTATCAGTTTTGTGAGATGGTAGAGAGAGTTCAATACCATCATGAGTTAGCCAGGTTGTTTGTGCTCCATCTTCAAAATGGCCAAGTCACTCTAGCAGGTGTGACATTTACCTTGACACCGGAGTCCATTTCTCTAGCAACTGGCATTCCAAATGTTGGTGAGCAGTGGAAAAAAAGGCAGCAGATTGACAGAGAACAATATGAGCCTTACATCAAGGTTGGTTATCAGAGACATCTCAGCAGAGTTTTTCCTTTCCAGTATCTGAAACACTCATATGCTCTCTTGATGAAACTCATAATTAAGTATTTCAGCTGTGAGGGCCGGTTTTCTCGCCTATATTCTTATCACATCAGATTGTTGATGCACTTTACTAGGGTGAGAATGATGAATCTTCCCTACTTTATTTGCCATAACATTGAGAATATGACCACCTTAGTGCACAAGAAGACTCCCCAGCAGCAGTATAACAACATATATCATTTTGCACTAATCAAGATTGTGGTCATGCATCAGTTTGGTTTACAGAGCATCTCATGGGAGGATTTCATTTCACATGAGGTCTTCACCGCTCCTCAAGCACCTCCAGCAGCTTTTCATGAGACAGGTGGGCCTTCACATCAGCAGGAGCTTCATGAGACACAAATTGCTAGTGTGCTAGTATTTGTCACCTACCAAAAGGGCGCTAGAAGGTTGTTTGCAGCAGCAAAGTGAGTATTATCTCCACCCGGGGTGGAAGGGGTATCTCTTCCTCCATCAGCAGAGTAGGTACAGGACAAGGGAAAGCGGCCATTACATGATGAGGGGCCTTCAGGAGGGCAAGAGACAGATTTCATTCTTATTCGGGATGATGACACTGATTTGGGCTCACAAAGCTCAAAGCTTAAAGAGATCATTCAGGAGCAGCAAGAGGAAATCCATGGTTTGTATCTCAACCTATAAAGATCCAAATGGATAATTAACTATCTGGAGCAAAGAAAAAAGCAGCTATAGGATCAGAAAACCATTATGGAGCTTCAAAACATACGAGAAAGCCGGCAAGCTGCCAAGAGGAGGAAAACCAAGTTGATACCACTTGAACAAGAAATTGAAGCTGATCGTGAATCTTGGCTCGAAAGGATAAAAATAAATTTTGAAAAGCTGCTGGAGAAGGCCAACAAAGATAAAAACATGTTGAGGCACATGGCCTACCACTACTTGGCGAGAAACAAGGTGTGCAAAGCAAGAATTAGGAACTTGAAGGCCAAGTTGAAGAAAGCATCAAAGAGGCGAAAAGAGCATGATAGACTTTAGATCTTGGCTAAGGCTTCCTTGGCCCAACATAGCTCTTAAGGGAGGACACTCAAACCAAATTTCAAAAATTTTGGGACACTTTTTGTAATTTTTTAATTTTTGGCTCAAAAAATAGACTTTTCTGCAAAATGCGCCGCGCCACCTGCCGCTCACTTTTGATGGAGGCATCCTTTTGAGGAAAAATCAGCATATTTGGATTTTTCATGAAAAAATATTCATGCTCAAAAATGGCCAAGAAATTTTGACAGGTTTTGGGCTTCCAAAAAGGTCAAAAACACCCCAAAATGACCTTTCTGCCCCTTTTTTGACACACAGGAAGTAGTCTTGGGAGAACTCAGTTTTGGAGGGGAAAATAGAGGCCAAATTCACAAATTCGACTTGTGTTGGAAATTAGATAGGCATACCTTTCCAACAAGCCCACTTGGAGTAAATTTGAACACCGGGAAGGCCTCCAAAAGCAACTGCAAAAAGGCGCTATGCATAGGGAAATTAGCGCAACGCATTGGAGGAAATTTGCTCAGTTTAACAAAAAATACTCTGTTTTTCGCCTAGTTTCTTGACAGTTTGACTTTTCTCCTTCTAATTGTCAAACTTATGATGTAATTTAATGTGAATTGATGGATTTTGATGTAATTATGTTGAATTTTCACTCATAGAGGTAGATTCATCCATGAAAAGGTAGTTTACAACTAAATGAATCAATTCACTAGTTTTTAGAGGCAAGTTGTTCCACTGCCTACTTTTTAGTTCTCAGTTTAGAATTTGTCGGAACAGCTCCTAAAATCATGAGCTCGACCCCTAGAGGCTAGGATGAGTTTTTTTTTTCCTATATCTTATGTTTTTTTAGTCATTAGCATGGTTGTAATTTTGGGAAAGCTTGGAGCTTATTGTATACTCATTTCAGCAGTTTGGCTAAGGAATAGACCAGTGGTTTGCAGCACTTAATGGGATTCATGTGGCATCTTGCTTTGGTATTGTGTTTTCTTTTGTAATTGTAAGTCTAGATGTGTTTTATGTATGCCATATCTCTCTTTATTTCATCTTAAATAAATCAAAAAAAGATAAAGGTAGAATACATTGAAAGTGCAATGCTCTACCTAGGGTTTGCTTAGTTATCTATGTTTTCAGCTGATTGAAAAGGATCCCTAAGTTCTTCATGCCATTTTCAACTCCTCATCTGTCTAAAACCTCTCCATCTCACTCAATTTTAAGTACCAAATCACTTTCCTACCTTTCCCCATAGAGATCTCTGCAAAACTGAGCCTCATTCCCTAGGCCCAAATCTGCCTTTCACATTTGAGCCAACAAAACATCATCAAATTCAATCAAACACATCTGTACACATACCTAGCCTAAAATCAGTCATCACGTCAATCATCTCAAGATTTCATTGGCCATATTTTCTGAGATTGACAAGGAGAGAGCCCTCTCCCGACCTGGTAGGGCTAGATACCAGGTTAAGCGTGGTATGATGTTATCCTAGATCCTACCTTTATCAGCCTGAGTTAGATTTAGGCCCTAACACCTGGTACCCTGCCTTATCTCCTCCTGCACAAGATCTGACCAAAGTCGCTCCCATCCTGGCAATTTCTCTCGACCATTGGCAGAGTCCTCGTAGCTATGCCAACTCTTCGGAAGCCCAAGGAGAGCCAAGCTCACCAAGTCTTCTTCATCTACAGTAACCCCCACACTTCCTAGCTCATCCTTGCAATGGACAAACTTCGTGAGGTATTTTGGTATACTGTCACCTTTCTCCATTTTTATTTTCCTGAGCTTGTCTTTAAGCGCCAACTTCCTCTGGTCGCTTCTGCTTTGGAACAAGTCTGTCAAAGCTTTCCACATTAAGAATGGAGTAGCTTTACCGTGAAGGATGGAAACAATGTGATCCTTCACACCTTCCAATAGAATTCTTCGACACTTCGCTACCTTATTTTTCCATGCATCAAGTGCGGTTGCATCGCTAGAACTGGGCTTTGGAATATCAGCATCTATGAACTCCTTCAACCCATTATCATCCAGAACCGCCTCCATCCTATCCTTCCATGCAATATAATTCAAGCTGCCATCAAGGGCATAATCCAATCGCAATCTGTTGAAAGAAATTTCAATGAACGCTCAACTTCGACACCAAGAAAACACTGCAGCAAATTCGAATTCCACCAGCACAAAACTCAACTGCTTCAATAATTACAATCTCCTCCGATCAATATTGCTCCGATACCATGTAAAAATTATATAAATTATGTGTTATATATCCAAGGTTCTCCTGATCTCACACTATTTTAACTTCATGCAAAATACACAATCTATTCCACCATTGATCATTTGCGGAAATAAAATCGAGATAGCAATGCACACATGAAACAATAAAAATTCACACATATGAACACAGTTTTTTAACAGGAAAGCCTGAAGCTGAAAACCCCAAATATCTGTATATAATATATGTCATAGAGATCATGTAGAAATCCTCATACAATGCTGATCATATCAAGCTCTCAGTACAATACAATCACTACACACTAATCAGGCCCGATCTTGCAAATCCATGCACCGATCTTTGCCACCTGGTAGCCTGCCTCTACTGCGTAATCCCTGCTAAAGAATGGCTCTGAATGAAATTTAATTCACCAAAATTGCACTGTGAAATCCTCATTGGCATCTTCACTAAGTGTTGGATGCAATCAATGCATCACTATAGTCACAACTGATAGTCACACTTGCTCTTTCAGCTACCTCTCCACTGGTCTCCACTGAAACTGCCATGCACTGTAGTTAACTGATGTATTCTTCAGTTGATTAATGAGTTATTATTTAGTGAATTAATTAACTAATTAATTCACACCACTCTCACTAGTGTATCAATTAGTTAGACTAGATACAACTAGCTCAACAAAGTCTAACTGAGTTAAACTAAATACAACTCCACCAAATACTTCTATAACTACACCAAACTCTGTCACATGAGTTCTAACTAAAGTCCTCATGCATTAGCTCCAGTAAACCCTCAGGAATAGCGTAATTCCTTCTGTCATCTGTTGTGCCACATCTGTGCACTTAACTGAAGTGCTCCAAGAGAATAAGATAATGTTTAGATTCCAATATTATTAAGAGCTAATAATATTCAACATATCTATTTTTAGACTCACAATCTAAAAATAGATTCCGCCCAATATGTCTAAAAATAGAAGTCCATATATTTTTCCAACTTGACCAACCATCCACAAATATCATCCTGCAACTCATAGAATATGATCGGCATGTCTAAAAATTGACATAGTCTAAAAATAGACTGTGCGCCAAAAATAGCCTATGGGCCCAGTTAGTGAAGGTGACTCTTTTCACTAAGCTCATCATCTTGTTGAATCTCAACACTGGGTAGTAGGTACTGGGAAGAAAAATATGACCTGTCCCAGGAAATGACCTGAAAAGTGTGACTTGTTAGAGAAAGGGGTTTGAGTGATGTTTTTGGCTGAGAGTAGGGATTTTATGGTTATGATGTAGTATTTCCTTTCTGTATGCTGACAAATATTATGGTTTTGTGTAGGTATGGAATAGTTGAGGATAAACTGGAGAGAGAGATACCTGGATGTATTATGATATGAGATCTGAGGGAATCATGTAGTTCACGCCGCATTGGCCAGGTTTGGGGTCCTCAAATTTGTTGAGAACCCATTGATGAGGTCATGAGAGCCCTTTCTAGCCCAGATAGTCAGCTATTGGGACCCAAATCATGAGATATTTATAGTGCAGGGGCACCGGATCGAGCTGAAATTTTAGGACATATATTTCCTGACCGGTCTCCCGCCACTAGGGATGGTGGGAAACACAACCAGTGTTACCGCGAGGGTGAAATTTTTTTGAATTTGTAGAGCTCCACTATCGACCGCGTTTCTATGTGAAACACACGCGGATACCTATTGGAGATCTAGAGAGGCTAGAGACTTGTGCTATGGCCATATACATACTACGAATCCTAGGCAACCGCATGCTCCACCACATCACCAGAAGGAAGATGATGCTGGTTGAGGGTGTATTGAGTGGGACCTACTATAGGTGGGCACAGATGATGTTGTCATCATTGAAATGACAACTGTTGCTGTGCAAGCGGCAGGTGAGCCATGACTATGCATATGGCATAGTGCTTTGCTCACTCTTCTTTGAGAAGATCCCTACACTTCGTCCTTGTATACAGATGCTAGATGGGGGCTTGCGAGAGCCCAGGATGCACTGCTGCAGGAAAATCTTGTGTAGAGGAGGAGGTGGGGTAGTCGGATGGGTGTTCCGACCCAAGTTTTTTGCGCATTGGGATCAGATGCCATTATACATAGATGAATATCCTTGTAGTGGGATGAACTATCAGGGGGACCCCGACTTGCCACTTCCGCCAGGTTGAGCATGGGGGCCAAATGATAAGTGAAAAGTTTCTTTATATTTTATGGTGCATTTAAAATTTTTAGAATATTATATATGGTATTAATTCATTTAATTTTTGGTATGAAGATATAGCACCGGTGAAATTGGACGGGTATATGGGACGACCTGCAGTGTCAGGAGCTATAGAACCTAGTGGATTGAGGGGAACACAAAATGAGGATGCAGTGGCCCTCCTAGAGGATGTCCGCCATAGATGTGAGAAGCTGCTGACTGGTGTTTTTTAGCGTGGTTGTCAAGACCTTGATGACCAGTACATAGAGCCATGTATTGGTCTACCCTCAGAGTGGTGAGGAGTCATGTAACACATAGCGATGGCCGGACAGGGGGTGCGTTATCTACGGGCTATAGGAGTCGAGCCATTAGCTCAGGACCCTCCAAATAGTGATTAGATGTAGGGGCATAAGGTGCCCCCAGTTTTGGTTATCTGTAACATGCTATGGGCATGTCATATGTATCAGAGTTAATGGACTCCAAAACATTGTATATTTGGATGAAACATATTATGGATATGCATATTTTTATGGTTTATGGTTATTGTATTATGTTAAATGCATGTGATAAATGACAATCTAGAATATTGTTTTCAATGCTATCTACATAGTGATTCTGGGCTCTAGGTACATGACTAAATGTAATGGTTTCAAATTCACGCATTAAGAGCTTCACTCGTAAATATCTTCTAAAAAGGATAGGATTATGCACAAGATAAACACCATTCAATTGCATGACAAGTAGCAAAGAATCTAAACGAACATGAAGGTGAAGGATGCGATGGTCAAGGGAATCGGCTAAAAAATATATCACTGCATCATATTCGGCCTAGTTATTGGTGGCAGCACCAATGCATACACCGTTAGAGAGGACAAGTGAATGCAATAGGGTGAAAATGGCCCACACTACTGAGGCTAGATTCGAGGAGTAGTGACTTGCACCATCGGCATAGCCGATATATGGTGTGGATTAGGGATCCATATGAAAGGTGCCACAAGAAAACATATGAGATGATGATGAAAAATGCTGGCAACCTTAATGCAAGGTAGAAATAAAACAAGCACTGTTAGGGGGAATGCTTTGGGTAGAATTTCTAAATCCCGCATACTGAATAGTGGATGGTGTGGGGGAACTGTCTTGGGGATAGCTTGTGCTCAAGTCGCGAAAGTCACCATAGACATGGATGGTGCCATTTTTCTTATGGGTTGGATAGATAAATTCATGGTTGGTAAATGCTTCCATAATGCCGTCATCACAGTAAAAGATGGGGTGACTAGTGGAAGGATGACCACATGACGTGACGAAGCTACCTGAATCATCATAATGAAAAGTGATTTTCACATGTGCATCATCATGGAGGGTGAACAAAGAAAAAATAGATGAAGAATCTACTGATGTGGAGTCCAAGGTGATCACTGAAGGGAGGTTAGGCGATATAGAAGGGGATGCCCCATAGGGGTCTTCCACCGTGGATCTTGTAGATGATGACAGGTAGAGGATAGTGGCCGAAGACTCTGTCATCTTGATGTCTAGAGGTGGTATGTCAATGGGAGTGGAGGTGTCCTCTAGTTCTGTCGAAGCAAAACTTGCAAGTAAAGGATAGGCAGACTCATTGCGCTCCGCCTCGAATTGGTGAACCGCTTCCAAGGAGGTGCAGAAATATTTTGAGGTGAGGAAAGAGGTGGGTATAGTGGCCGTGGAATTCACACAAAGAAAAAGGTTGATTTCTGTGCCAAGTCTTAATTTTCTTGGTTGAAGCTGGTAAAGTAACATGGACTTCTGGGATATCAGACTCAAGAAACACTTCATTGACCATGGGTTTGAGATGAGGCAATTGGGGACAATGGTGGGTAGCATGACCGAAAACATCAAACAAATCACAGGGAGGTGTATGATTTACAGGCTTAGGAGGATCAGGCGTTGTTTTGGCAGCCTTGTACTTAGGTGACTTTTTGCGGGCTTTTCCCCCTTCACCCGAGGATTTCACAACAGGAGTAGATTCCTGCTGATGTGGCTAAGGCACAAAAGCGAAGGGAGGGGTCATAGTGACCGGTTGGATCGGGGTCAAAGCCATTTAAGTTTTGAGCTGACCAGGCGGGGTATTGGCTGGGGGATCAATGTATTAGACTGGGATCCATAGGGTCATGTTGGGAAGGGTCAAGGTAGCAATAACAGTTACCTAAAATACTCTGGAAGGGGGAGAAAGAAACAGTATATGACTGGAGGTATAATGGCCAATTAGAATAGCTCCCAGTGTAATATCCCAAAATAGGGAAAATAAGCAGTATTGGGAATATCTTAAAATATTCCAAAAATGGACTGCTCAGCAATGCATTCATAGAAAAAAACATTTCTAGAAATATAAGCCATAAAAATGAACATCATCACTTGGATACCATAGATACATCCATCTATCATCTAAGTCCAAGAGGAGATCAGAAAGAAATGAAACTAGGTGAGGTAAACAGACCTCCCACACTAGTGTAGCTGGAAAGGACCAAAAGCCCCAAACACTGCTACTCGGAAATTATGCACAAAAGGAACAGCGTAGTTTTAAGATGGTTTCACTCAGAAATTAAGAAGACAAATAGATATAATCATATATCGTACAATCATTCTCCTAAACTGAGATCTAGTCTCCTTATTACAATTACAAGAAAACCCGGAAAGGGTTTCTTGTCATACACCCTGCATACAAAAGTGATCTTCAGAAAATTACTGAATAATCACTGCAAAACTAAAGCATAAGAGTGTAGAAGGCTGAAATATGTATGATCTGATGTAGATACCTCAAGGGATTCCTCCCATGAAAGTTTGAACCTCTAAATCACAAGAAAACACTACAACGGAGCCACTAGACCATCCACTGAAGCCGCCTCCAAAAATAACACATTCCCTAGCTAGAACAATGCTGGGAATGTTGGGGAAATAAGTGGTCTGCTACTACATATCTGAAATGACCTCTAGAACTCTCCAAAAATCTCTCTCAAGTGAAGGGAACCTTCCCCCAATGAGAAACTAGCTCAAAAAGTGGGATTCCAATCCCTTTCACTGCTGCACCCTGCAACACTGCACAATCACCTGCAGAAACTGCGTTGATGAAGTAGGCTGAAGCTTGGCCTGAAAACGTAGTGTGGAAAATGAATGAAAACTCTCCCAAGAGGATCCTCAAGGGAAGAGGTGGGATTCCCACTCGGGAACACCCGGTGTAATGTTCCTAAATTAGCTAAGCTAATTGGAACATTATAATTTAGTTTTATTTTTCATGTTTATGAATAATAGACTAATGGAAGATATGCGACACTCCTTAGATCTAAAAATAAATACATGCTCAATGTGAACAGGGTTAAATATGAGCTGGTTGCATAAAAACCACTTGTGTATGAATACGGTAAGCTATTTGACTGGGTCAAAAGGACCAAATCACAAGACAGTCCAGGTGCATTGAACCTCCTAGGTGATCAGCGCAATTCTAGAAGGAGGAATTCAATGTAAAAGGGGTTAATGAAATTGAAGTGGTTTAGGGTTTTTCACATCCCATTTTTATAAAAAGGAAGGAGAGGGCTCAAGGAAGGGTTGTTGATGATATTTCAAATTTGAGGTTGCTTGGGCAACTCGAGTTATCTTGGCTGTTTAGCCAAAGAGAAGAGGGTTTCCTGTTTAGGAATCCTCTCTCCTTCCATGGAGTAGCTCTTTGGAGGAGGATGTGCTACATTGATCCACTATTCAACATTTGGCCAAGCTTCTACTTCCAACTACAATGAAAATCCTATTGAGGGTTTGATTTCCTTTGTAAGTTGCAGCAAGTGGGATTTAGATCTTTTTAGATCTAAAGCATTTCAATACTTCTTTTCAGTGGAGGAGGGTTCTAATACATTGGAGAGATGTATTGAATGATTTGAGCTTCATTTCAGATCTTGGCATCAGGAAAATGTGTTCTTCATGGTATATTGTGTAGTTCCTTCCCCAGATCTGCGTTATTGCTGAAGGAGCAGTGTTGCAGGGTTTTTGGCATCATTTTGAAGCTAGATCTCTGATGTGAAGGAAGCCTCCTTGGATCAAGGGTGATCCTTGGATTGGCCAACCAATCCAACTATATTTCTGATATGATTCATTCACTGAAGTTTTTTCTTCAGAAATTCTGAATCATTTTGTAAATCTGCTGCAGTAAAACTCAGATCTGCTCCGACATTTTCATGTATTGCTAAAATCCCCAAGGGGAATGTAATAAAGAGCCCTTTGGGCATTTTGATTCATTATAGATCTCTGTTTTCATGTAATTATCAGTTGTATATATGTAATATAATAAAAATAATCTTTAGCCTCCTTTAACTAATGTGGAAGGGTTTCTGGGTCATTCTCTTGTATTGCAGCACCTCAATCTTGAGGGATTTTCCATGTAAAACCGATATTTAACCTTGATTAATGCTTATGTCATGTTAATAAACTAATTTCCTGATTTTGAATAATTTTTTACATCTTACACCTTCATAAAATATGCTTCCCTTGCTTCAGTAAATTTCTGCATCTTCCAAGTCATGGGAAATCAGGGTTTTTAAGCCTAGTTTGGGGAGGAGGAGATGTTTAACTTAGCTAGACTTATTTTTTTGAGCTAGACCTATTATAACATATCCCAAATCCATGACACTTATTTTTACGCATATTTCTGAATACAGTCATTTTAGGGCATGAAAAACTACTTTTCCTCACCTTTTTGAGAATACAAGTTGAGTAAAGGTTTCTGAAGCATTTGGAATTGATTTATGAGTGTTTATAAACACTTTTTATGATATCCTAATCATACATCCCTGAAAAATTCGTTTTTCAGGCATATCTTGCTGAGAAAACAATTTTGGGAACATTATAGTGGTATCAGAGCATGATCTTTGGCTCAGCCTGTGGCTTCAAGAAAAAATTTTGAATCCCTAAAGCAAGAATATTTAAAGCTCTATAGACAGAGTCTGAAGATGGCCAGGTAGCCTCTGGATCTCATCCTTTTCTCAAAGGTGACATATCCAGTAAATGCCCCTGCAGTCAATCTCTGGAATAGAACCTTGATACTCCTGAAGAGGGAAATTAACAACAGTATCAGAGAGGAGAAGAGACAGAGATCAGAAAGATGAAGGATATGAGTTTTACCTCATCATATTTCAGATCCAGGAAGGGCCTCTTCAAAGTGGTTAGACAGAAGAAATAAGGAGGAAGAAAATGAAACCCCTAGAGGGTTTCAAGAAGCAGAAAGTTGCAGTGAGACCTGCAGAAGGTTTCAAGAAGGAAAGGAAGATCCATGCACTTCCTATCCTCACAAAGAAGGAGAGATATATATAGAAAAACCAGAGCATGGCTCCACCACTTGAAATAATGATGGGTGAGAAGATCTCCCTGCTCCCTTTTCAGATCATGAAGGGCCTCGAAGAAGATCTCAAGGAGATTGAAAAGGTGGAGAATTGTACCAGTGCTGTCACAACCTTGGAGGAGCAGCCTTCATGTTCAGAAATGGAGGAATGCCACATAGCTACAAAAGAAGTTTTTCTTCTATTCACCAAGGTATGATTAAACTTGCAGGGATACTTTTAAGGATGGAAAATTATCTTGAAGTTTAAAAAATTGGCGAATCTCACTAGTCCCTAATATACAAACTATAAAATGTTTATTGATGTATGTGTAAAATTATTCAAATTTATAATGATATTATATACATTGTATATATAATGTTGGCGATTTTTAAATTAAAATAATTTTATATTGTAAAATTTGGGTGAATCATTTTTATAAAAAAATGGAAATTGGCGAATCTTTTTTTTTGGAAAAACTATGGAAAATTAGCCCACCTGTGAATATTAGCCCCTAAAATTTTGTATGGATTAAAGTTTCCTTTATGCTTATTTCAGCACATTATATGAGGATATCTACATCTTTGCATGCTACTGATTTAGAGCAACAAAGTTGCATTGCGCTATACAAAGGTGGTGATGAAGAGAGGCTTGCATTTCAATATCCTATGGAGTGCAGGAACCTAATTTGGGATGATGGTATCCCTCATGGGAGGTGTACCAAGATGGAGGATGGAGAGCAAGAGGCTAGAAAGCCACTTGCAGATTTTTGATACCAGGCAGTAGGAGGCTTGGTTGCACTGGCTGCTCTTGGAAGAGTTTGATCATCACACTCTTTCTAAGGGTATGTGACAGGATACTTGCATCATGGAGTAGCAAAGAGTATGGGCACATTGTGTTGGCATAAAATTTTTCATGTCAAGCACCATGTTGTCACTACATGGATGGGATGATGGAAGTATGAGAAAGCAGCAAAGGATTTTGTTGCTTGGGATGTTCTTGAGAGAGCAAGGGCAGATTTTCTCTCACAGTTTTCATGATGTTGCAGAAGTCGAAGATGGCACTATCATAGTGCAAAGGGGTTACTCCTTGACCTTAGATGTTCAAGAAGGACTTTCTTCATGGGAAGGACTTCTCATATGTAGCAGCATTATGGGAGATGCCTTTGACATTATGCATGTCAAAAATTGGAGCTATGTGTTGATGGGAGCCTATTTGCATAGGCCAACAACGTTGTCACTTTGGAGCTGGGATTTATTGATGGAGTATTCCCAGGATCACTTCTCATTCGGTGCACATGGTGAGAAAAGAGGACATGAAGAAGATGAAGTGGTAGATGGAGACATCTATTACTGTGGTGTGCTTTTCTTGACTTGGGTTTCCAAGCAGGAGGAGAAGGACTTTCATGCAGCCTTTGTTTCATTCCCCTTCATGGGATTGTGCCAAACTATTATTGAGGATTCATTCATGAGTCCATGTATGTTCTTGCTTCCAACATATGTTGAGAGCTTTTTCTTGCATTCTCTTACCATCTCTTGGTAGTGCATTTCTCCACGAGAGGGCAAGATATTTATTGAGCTCCATGAACTTCAATGGGCCAAATTGCATGATGGAGACAACCATCTATTATGTGGCCTTGGGAAAAGATGTTTTCCTTACATGTGGATTCTTTATTCATATGATTAACTATGTCACAGGATGAAATTTGCCATATACTCTTCTTAAGCAGCAGTTGAGAAGACTGCATTGTGAGGATTTGGGGGACTCTTGGTAATCTCTTGCATCACATAGAACTTTTAGTATTTCTCTCATTATGATGAGGATCATGTTTTCTTTGCTAATATTTCCATTATGTCTTTTGAGAGCATGATTGAGGAAGAGACACATGAGATGAGTGTGTCCTTTTGGGAAGGAGATTCCCACATTTGCTACAGCACATGTTCTAATGGGAACATGGGAAAAATTGTGGCCACCATAGCCAAAAACTTGTTTCTTTTGGAGGTGAGCCATGTGTGTGATGGAGTACCTCATGGTGATACTCTTCTATCCATCACATATGAGGCATTTTGGGCTGATTGGTTTTATAGCGTTGGAGGGAGGAACTTTGCAGATCTAATCCTCATGATGCCACTTGAGGGCAATGTACTTGCAGCCCAAGATCAGTTTGCACGCTACACTTATCTTAAGTGGAGAGGAGAATAGCGTGGGGTAGGCTATCTTGTCTACCATGTGTATAATTTCAGCCCACCTATTTTGCAGGAGCTCAAGGTGGAGGAACATTTTCATAGAGTTGCCATGTAATGAGGTGACTCATTTTTGGTGGATGATTGCTTGAGGATGGAGAACTCACATGGGCGATTTTATTTCCCAATAAACTTCAGATTCCATGCCTCAGGGAGCCTCTAGGAAGCACCTTATTTCCTTCTTGAGTATTTCACTGTTTCATGATGTTAGCTATTCAGCTAACTTGCATGCTTGGGAGGGGCAATATGGAGATTCATTGTTGACACAACATCTCATTATTTGGAGGAGTTAATCATATGGGGATGCTACAGTAGGAGGAGGAGACATATTTTAGTTCTATCCTCACAGTTTCTTGAGGACAAGAAACATCTGGGAGGGGAGGACTATAATGTTCCTAAATTAGCTAAGCTAATTGGAACATTAGAATTTTGTTTTATTTTTCATGTTTATGAATAATAGACTAATGGAGGATATGCAACATTCCTTAGATCTAAAAATAAATACATGCTCAATGTGAATAGGGTTAAATATGAGCTGGTTGCATAAAAAAAAATTGCGTATGAATAGGGCTAAGCTATTTGACTGGGTCAACAGGACCAAATCACAAGACAGTCCAGGTGCATTGAACCTCCTAGGTGATCAACGCAGTTCTAGAAGGAGGAATTCAGTGTGAAAGGGGCTAATGAAATTGAAGTGGTTTAGGGTTTTGCACATCCCATTTTTATGAAAAGGAAGGAGAGGGCTCAAGGAAGGGTTGTTGATGATATTTCAAATTTTAGGTTTCTTGGGAAACTCGAGTTCTCTTGGCTGTTTAGCCAAAGAGAAGAGGGTTTCCTGTTTAGGAATCCTCTCTCCTTCCATGGAGTAGCTCTTTGGAGGAGGATGTGCTGAATTGATCCACTATCCAGAATTTGGCCAAGCTTATACTTCCAAATATAATGAAAATCCTGTTGAGGGTTTGATTGCCTTTGTAAGTTGCAGCAAGTGGGATTTAGATCTTTTCAGATCTAAAGCATTTCAGTACTTCTTTTCGGTGGAGGAGGGTTCTAATCCATTGGAGAGCTGTATTGAATGATTTGAGCTTCATTTCAGATCTTGGCATCAGGCCGATGTGTTCTTCATGGTATACTACTTAGTTCCTTCCCTAGATGTGCGTTATTGCTGAAGGAGCAGTGTTGCAGGGTTTTTGGCATCATTTTGGAGCTAGATCTCTGATGTGAAGGAAGCCTCCTTGCATCAAGGGTGATCCTTGGATTGGCCAACCAATCCAAGTATATTTCTGATATGATTCATTCACTGAAGTTTTTTCTTCAGAAATTCTGAATCATTCTGCAGATCTGCTGCAGTAAAACTCAGATCTGCTCCGGCATTTTCATGTATTGTTGAAATCCCCAAGGGGAATGTAATAAAGAGCGCTTTGGGCATTTTGATTCATTATAGATCTTTGTTTTCATGTAATTATCAGTTTTAGATCTGTAATATAGTAAAAATAAGCTTCAGCCTCTTGTAACTAATGCTGAAGGGTTTCTAGGTCATTCTCTTGTATTGCAGCACCTCAATCTTGAGGGATTTTCCATGTAAAACCATTGTTTAACTTTGATTAATGCTTATGTCACGTTCCTAAACTAATTTCATGATTGTAAATAATTTTTTAAATCTTACACCTTTAGAAAATATGCTTCCCTTGCTTCAGTAAATTTCTGCATCTTCTAAGTCATGGGAAATCAGGGTTTTTAAGCCTAGTTTGGGGAGGAGGAGCTGTTTAAATTAGCTATACTTATTATTTTGAGCTGAAATTCGGTATGTGAATCCATTTTGATCTTATATAACATATCCCAGAGCCATGACCCTTATTTTTACACATATTTCTGAATACAGTCATTTTATGGCATGAAAAGCCACTTTTCCTCACCTTTTTGAGAATAAAAGTTGAGTAAAGGTTGCTGCAGCATTTGGAATTGATTTTTAAGTGTTTATAATTTTTTTTTATGATATCTTAAGCACACATACCTGAAAAATTCGTTTTTCAGGCATGTCTTGCTGAGAAATCCATTTTGGGAACATTACAACCGGTGCTAAACAGCACAACAAACCTACTAAACAGCAAGAGGAAGCAAAAAGCCTGAGAAGAAAAAAATAAAATAAAAAACATGAAGAATAATCCTTCCATCCTCTTCCTTAAATAAAACATGAGTTTTCTTGCCCTTGGCCCCACTCAATTAGTTCATCTCCATCAAAAGATTCATCTCCCTCCAAAATTGTGTTATTCTTTCTTTGATTCCTGCTCCTCCACAACTGCGTTGTTGAATTATTCAAAGTGGACTGAACCAACCTAATATTATCCCTGTTCACACGTGGCGGTTTTTTATTAAGCTGTAAAGAGTGTCTCCTTTCACACTTGGAGTGTTTTTCTTCCTCCTTAGGAGACTTATGGGCTTTTCTACCCATTTATTCACCGGTTAGAGATGCTGCTAAATCTAATGTTCCATTTAGATTTGAGGCTAAAATTTGGGAACATTACAGTCCTCCCCTCCAAAATATTTACTTGTCCTTGAGAAAATGTATAGGGAGAGAAAATTTCTCCCCTCCTCCTCTTGTGGCCTCCCATCAATGGTCTCCATCACTGCGTCAAGATAATCTGTAATAAAACTGCCATCCAATGTTTCCTCCCAAGTGTGAAAAACCAAATGGTCTACATCAATCATAGGTGGAGAGTGTGAATGGAAACCTACTTGCTGTCCCATGGCCTCCACAAAGTAGGAGTGATGACCAACATGGTGAATGAGGTCCTCCCTCACCCATGCTATCATCCAAATGAAATGAGCCATCCTAGGTAGCTCATCAAAAGAATCATGTTGGGGTTCCCATTTTTTGGCTAGATTGGCAAGACCAAAAGATGAGACAACATCAAAACCACTTTCAGACTTCAGGATCTAGCCCTCCTGGGTCCAGAGAGGGATCTCTCTATGATATGTCAAAGGTGTATGTCTTTGAGGCTCAATGTTTAATGATATTAGGCTAGTTATAGGCACATGGTTTGTTTGTTTGTTTGTTTGTTTGGTTGTTGGTTATCAGGAAATAAGGTTTCAATGTAAGACAAGGATGAGAAAAGAGGGATAAGGAAGAGGTGAAGTATTCCAAGAAATATTCAAAACCATTGGGAAATGGAGTCAGGAAAGGATTTGCTTGCTACTCAATAGGCAGGCTTTCAATTGGGATATTCATCTAAAACATAGGATCTTCAAGACGATTATGTGGTATGGAAAGTAGGAGGGGAGGAGATAACATAGATTCAGAGCACAAATTTAAAGACCAGCTGGTCGCATAAGGATCCTAGTGGACAGGGCTAACTCTAATCCCCAGTGTTCCCAAATATTCCAACTAAATCCATAACAAGAAACATCTAAGAACTGAATTCATTTAATTCATACATCAGAGAGCAGGCAATGACATCCACTACACTGGTTAAACCAACTGAAATCATTTCTTAGATAATACATTCAGAAGAGAAACATTAAAGGCAAGGAGAGCAGAAACATGGGGTACCTAACAAGGGTAAATCCTATGCCAATATTCTGATGCAAGCCAGTAGAAATGAAATGAAATGAATGTAAAAACAAAGATTAGGAAAACATCACCGCTGCTTCAGATCACGATCCAAAGAAATGTGTTTGTCGTATTCAATAATACCAATCAAGTACAACATTGCCAATAGCTGAATACTCAGTCTGAAAACATTTCCTTCAACCTATCTTACAACTTTACACAGAGACTGTGTCTTAAAAGAAACTACTTGCAATTCTCTGATAACTAATCAACAACCTATACAATGAGTTCTTCATGAATTTATAGCTCTGGAGGAGAAGATGAGTTAGGTGAGGAACTAAATGCAATATTAAACTTCTGAAAAGAAAGAGGGCCGAAGCCCATTCTGTATAAATCCTGTGCATTAATCTCTGGTGTTCCTTGGGTGAACGAATGATCCTTTTCAGTCTTCAGACTACCATGATATAACTCTGATGTACTCTGACTGTGGTAATTTGTGGTGTTATTGGTGAATAAACAAAAGATAAAGAAATCTGCCATACCGATGAAGTAAATGCTCTGATAGTATCAGAACTGTTTCAGGGTAGAAAATCTCTCCAGAACACGGCATGGATTGAACACTACGTGGGCGCTCTGTCCTTTATGGAGGAAAAACATTCTGTTGCTATAGAAACCCCTGATATACATTGATTTCTGCATGCTGTACTTTCTGTGTGCTCCTTAGGTTCACTGATCTATTGCTTTGCCTCTAAACTACTGTATTAAGGCTCAATCCTCCAATACTGAATGCTGAAGTTATTGATCATTAGCTGGTTCTTTCTCCACCATTCCATAAATGTCTTGATCTGCAAAGTCTGGGCTTTAATGGCGTCGGATAGATTTCTTGCGAAGATTAAACTGTCCTTGGGTAATATTCATGATGCCGCTACCATTTCCGGGCATTTCTATTGTTGTACCAGCTTCCAGATTTAAATCTGTCTGCGCAACACGCCATTGAAGTAGTACATGTGAACCATGGATTTTTTCCACCTCTGATAGCCCTGCAAAAACACGAAACCTATTAAGAAAACAATGGATAGGATGGTGGGTGCAGCGGATGACTGAAAATGGTCGTGCAAATAGTGAAATGGCGAAAAAATGGAGAGGAATGATGGAGGGAACCTTAGCGGCGGAACGAAGAGGAGATTTAAATGAAAAACCTTAATAAACCCGACCTATGGACAAATATATGAAACACGATGGGCGAATGTACGGCGAGACATGTGGAGGTGACATGGTGGGACCGAGCGATGACGGAATAGTCAACAGCGGGCAAACGAATCTGGACCGTCTGATCCCGGCGGAGATCGACGGTGGAAAACATGTCAGAGGGAAATAGACCGTGGGCCAGGGGTACAGAGGCCATGGATTAAAACCCATGCAACTTCGTTGAGCGATGACCGTTGGATGGGCGATCGCAGATTGGACGACTGACATAAATATCGCTGCGCATCCCATGCCGAACGTTAACGCGCGATGGGCAAGCGATTTTGAAACCGTACAGGAGCCACGCGTCGATCGTTGTATGGAATCGCTGGCCAAAAGGAAAATACCACCCGACCTCCATAAGCGGTGTGATGGAAACCATATGGTTTTGGAACAGTGAAAGCGGGCGGGGACCACCGTGACAGGCGAATTCCGCATTGTCGGATCTGTACAGATCAACGGTTTAAATCATGCCCGATATGGATGAGCTACGGACCGTTGATCTGGTGATTTAACGGATGACAGAGATGCGACGATGGGCGGTGAACGAGTTGCATGGTGCAAGCTGCGGGGGTAGCAATCACCATCCATTCTGTGAAGATCAACGGCTGCTGTTGCCTTCGATACGAAATGCACTAAGTGCTTTTAGCTTTGGCGCTTGGTCATGGCACGATTTTACATGGAGATAAAGGTTATGGGGCTAGAAGAGAAGGGGATGAGGCCTATTATATGGTTCGAAAGTGGGGTTTTAACCCTTTTTAATGTATTTTGAGGCCTGAGGAGGGTAACAATAGAGAGATAGAAGGAAATTTTGAGGAAACAAAGGGAAAGGGTGGGACTTGATGGAGATTTTGGAGGAATTTAGGAGGTTGATGGGGATATTAGGGGGAACAAAAGGGGATTTATAAGAAGGGGAAAAAAGGATAGAATGGGGGGAAAAATAAAGCCTTTTGGAGCATAATTATTTATCAGCAAGTCTTATTGACTTAAATCAGCAGAGGGAAACAATCACAAGGTAGGGGACTTGAAAAGGCTGCAAGGATGATGTGTTTTTCAAGGGAAATGCATTCCTTGCATGCTTACAGAACAAACTAGCCCCTTGCTTGCTTGTCAAGAAATTTATAAGGGGCTAACAGTGGCTCCACATGGGGATGGCTTCTTCTTGAAGGAGTCAAGAATTCAGAGAATAGATCTTTGGAGTAGGCCAGTGGCCTGCTGCTTGGCACATCCCTTTCTTTCTTAGATCAGCTGCCACAATATGAAAACAGTACATCAGCAGAAAACTTTCTCCAACAAACTACCTACCCACACTACAGTCCTAACATTTTTTCTTCTTCTAGGGTGCATTTGAGCTAGCAGACCCTTTACATCTTTTATTTTTTTCAAACAGAAAATAAACCTATTCTAAATCTACCCTTATTACTCCATGAGACCAGATTAGACTGTTGGCCTCATATGTTTCTCTACCTAAGCTAATATCTGCTGGGATTAGACTGTCCATCAGATCTCTTCTCTACATTCCAAGACAGGAAATTGAAAAACAGTCAAGCCAGGATTAGACTGTCTGACTTGCTGTGGGTCCAAGGCATAAAGACAGTTGCACATGGACAAAATTTGCAGAAAAATTGAAAACAAAATTGTGAAGGCTTGAAATTTGAAGCTTGAAACATCCTTCTTTCCTTTTGTGACTCAAGATTTGAGCATGTTAGAGTCACTCCTTGTCTTCATTTTAGCTCTAGTTTTGGGCATGTTAGAGCTGATTCTTATTTCTTCTTTTCTGGTCCAGATTTGGGCATGTTAGGACCAGCTGTTTTACTTTCTTTGGCTCAGGTTTTGAGCTTATTAGAGCCAATATTTTTCACATCAAATGTTCATGTTTTAAGCATGCCTGAACCTCTCCTTTTCCTCTGTTTTTTGAAACATTTTCTTTTTTGTTGAAAATAAAAACTGCAATGGTATGTACAACGGGAACGAAAACTGGAAATTGAAAATCAACAGAAGTAGTGTTTGAGCATCCTGCCATTGATAGGACCCCCAAACAGCTTTGTACCATCTAATTCTTGTAGGAAGAAGGCATTTGGACCCACAGTGGCCTGGATGATGTATGGACCTTGCCAAAAACTGTCAAACTTGTTGTGCTTTCCTTTGTCCTCTCTCCTTGAGTCCCATTTCAGCACTTTATCCCCAATTTTGAAATCAACAGCTTTGGTTCTCTTGTCAAACAATTTCTTTATATTCTCCTAACATTTCACTGCTCTGTTGTAGACTTCTTCCCTTGATTGCTGGAGATGAATTTTCTGGTTTATTCTCCTTAACATACTGTCTTCTTCTGTTTGAATCTCCTGGACCAGCTTGATCACTGGTATCCCAAGGCTGGTAGGGAATACTGCTTCTGTACCATAGACAAGCTGAAATGGTGACATGCCAATGGAATTTTTTGTTGTAAGCCTGTCAGCCCACAAGGCATGCACCAACTTGTTATGCCATGATTTTTTGTTCTCTTGTAACAGCTTCTTGATGATGATCACTAGGCTCTTGTTTGATGATTCAGCTAATCCATTACCTTGAGGGTAATAGGAAGTTTAATGACCGAGTGCTATTTGATACCTGTGACAAAAATCAACCATTCTCTTGGATCCGAAAGCACTAGCATTATCAGTGATTATTTTCCTTGGGCAGCCAAACCGAGAGAGGATGTGACCTTCTAGGAAACTAATGATGACTGAATCTGTGGCATTCCTAGTGGGTATGGCCTCTATCCACTTATTGAAGTAGTCTGTGGCTGTTAGGATCCATTTGTGTTGTGCAGAAGAAGTAGGGTGAATCTCCCCTATGAAATCTAGGCCCCATTGCAGAAAGGGACCTTCAATAGTGATGGGTTGTAGGGGTAAAGGGAGGAGTTTTCTTTTGCCTTCAAAGATCTGGAATTTGTGGTAGGAAACTATCATTTTATGGACATCATTGAAGAGTGTGGGCCAATAGTAGCCAGCTCTGAGTATTTTGTTTGCAGTGTCTTTCCAACTCAGGTGGCCCCCACATTCTCCAGTGTGGAATTCTTGTTTGATCCTCTCTGCCTCATTTTCAGGCAAACATTTAAGCAATAGGCCATTAGGATTCTTCCAGTACAAGTTTTCATTCAAAATGCAGTAGTTTCTAGCTTTTAGCTTTAAGAATCTGGCCTTGGTCTTTGATATTTCGGGAGGGGAATTGAGGTGTGTAAGCACATATAAAATTTCAGAATACCAAGGGGAGCTCTAAAATTTTTCCTTAACAGTGGGGTCATGCAATTCTTGTTGCTCATCCAAGGTATTTATCATGTTAATGTCTAGGGCTTGTAAGTTCAATTCAGCCATTAATTTAGCTAAGCCTTGACCTTTAATCAGTTTGGTGGGTTTTACCTCAAGGTCGTATTCTAAGATCACAACAATCCATTTGCCCCTTTTCCCATCTAGGTCTTGGGACAATATATCTTTGACTATGATGTTGGGCACATAACCTATGGTGTGATAATGCAATATGTACACCCTGAAGTCTTTCAAGGCCTTAATCAGAGCATAGGCCTGTTTCTCCATTATGTTGTATTTCAAGGGTGCGTCTTTGAGGGATTTGATGAAAAAGGCAATTGGCTGCTCCATTCCCTCTGTGTTTTTCTATAGCAAGACTGCAGCCACTATGTGCTTAGAGGAAAATGAAAAGATCAGGAAATATTTTGAGAAATCAGGGCTGATCAGAATAGGAGCTTGGGTGAGTGCAAGTTTTACTGATTTAAAAGATTGTTTAGCTCCAACAATCCATTTAACCCCTGCACCTTTCTTCAGCATGTTAGTCATATTTCTCAGCTGTTCAGCCAGGTTGGGGATAAATCTCCTAAGGAAGTTGATTTTCCCAATGAAGGACTGTAACTCTCTGATGTTTCTTGGGTGTGTGATCTTTAGTATTCCCTCAACTCTCTGTGGGTCTATCCTAATCCCTTTTTCAGATATAATGTGGCCAAGAAGTTTTCCTTCTTGCATCCCAAATACAGTCTTTTTAGGGTTCAGTGACAGACCAAACCTTCTGCATTTTTCAAACACTTTTCTCAGATGTTCAAGGTGTTCTTCTTCAGTCTTGGAGTAGACTGTTATGTCATCTAAATAAATAATAATAAAGTGCCCTATCTCATCTGAAAAAGTTATATCCATCACTCTTTGGAAGGTTGCACCAGCGTTCATCAATACAAAAGGCATCTTCACATACATAAAGGTACCCCATGGAGTGGTAAAGGCTATTTTGAGTTGATCTTCTAGGATTACTAAGACTTGGTTGTAACCTGAAAAACCATCTAGCAGGGAGATCCTTTTAGAGCCTACTACCCTCTGAAGAATATGTTCCATCTTTGACAAAGGGTAATTGTCCTTGAGTGAGGCTCTATTAAGATTCCTGAAGTCTATACACAGCCTGATTTCCCCTGTTTTCTTTCTCACAGCCACTAAGTTTGATACCCAATCAGAGAACCTCACAGGCACAATTATACCTGCTTCATACATCTTCTTAATCTCTTTTTCAATTGCAGGCAATTGTTTTGGATTGATTCTGCAGAGTTTTTGTCTGAAGGGCTTCTAATTTTCTTTCAAGGGTATTTTATGCTGAATGATGTTTGTGTCATATGCCTTTAAGTCTTCATAACTCCAAGCAAACACATCAATGAATTCCTTGAATAGATCAATGTATTTTTTCTTCATGTTTACATGCAAAGACTTAGCCAGTTTAATCATTTTGGGCTTATCTTCAGTGCCTATGTTGCATTCTTCCACATGAGAGTCTGCATGTTCGATAGTGAGATTTTTTGCCACATCATCAAAGTCAAAAAGATCTTCTAGGGGGGCCAGGCCTCTGGGTATATTCTTATCTTTGGCCTGCAGCACCTCCACTTCTTCACTATCTACGTTTTCACATTTTCCGTTTGAATTTCCAGTTTTTTCATCTAAAGAGTTTATTTCTATGTTACAGGGTGTTTCCTCCTCATTTGAGGATTCTTCACTTAGGCAGCTACTGTCAGATTTGGAGTTTGAATCAGAAAACTCAAACTTGTTTCTACCTATCAGGAAATCTTCGATCTGTTTATCACCTTCAAAAACCTACCAATATTTTTCATTGTCTAGCACAACAGGTTTGAATTTGGTTTGAATGATGATTTGATGATCGTTGGGAGTCTTAGGATATGAACTAGCTAAGCAAGCTAGTCCGTTGGAAATGACATTTTGGCCCCTAGGAACGAACGCTAATTCGTATTCAACAAACATTTTTAGCAGATCCATAGTGTCATTCCTATATGCTCTCAACCCAGGATATTTCGCTGTGTATTCACCATTCACCTGTTTAATAATCAGCTCAGAATCTCCACGCACATTTATCCTACGAGCTCCTAATTTTTTCAGCAGAGTTAAGCCTAGGATTAGAGCCTCATATTCTACAATATTGTTTGTACATTTGAAGTGCAGGTTGCAGGCATGGCTCTCTGCGTAATCACTCTCTGTGTTATGTATCCACACTCCTACCCCATCAGTTCTTCTTGTGCATGACCCATCGAAATTCATTTCCCACAGGGATTCATCCTCGTTTTTGTTATCATCTCTCTCCCTACAGCTAGGTTCACCATTATATTGCATTATAGGGTCCGCACTGGGCTGTGGGCTGTCTAGTTTTTCGTTATGGATGTGGAAGTCAGAGAGGTGACTAGTTGGTTGATTGCATTCTGTTTCTGGTTCACTTTGCGTTGTCGTTTCAGTGCACTGTTCAAGATTTTCTATGTCTTCATCTTCTGAGTCTAGGGTAGCCATTATGTTAAAATCTATTGGCTCTGTTTCAGCTTGTGTACCTTTGCTTGTATCTACATTTTCAGATTCTAGTCCTCCCAAAGAATTATCATTGCAGAAGATAAAGGAATCCAGATCTGTATGTACAGAGTATAAAAGAGAGTTTTCAGGTTTTTCTGGGCTACTTACTAGGAATTTCATTTGTGCTTCCCTGTACAGTCTCCTAAGTTGGCCAAAAATTGGGATTGTGGCATAATCCCCATCCATCTGCATTGTTCCTTGCAGCTTGGCTCCCCATGATCTTGATAATAACATGCGATACTTGGGTGGCACATCTGCCACCACAACATCCATGACCATACACTTGGCAGAAATCTAAGTAAAGCTCACACATAAATCTTTGATCAGGCCAAGACACTTTACTCTACTAGAGTCAAATGAATATAGGTCTTTATAGGGACGGGTTATCTCTAGGCCTAATCTTTCCATTACTACTTTAGGCATTAGGTTGTGTGATGCCCCAGAATCATGCATTGCATTATGGAGAATCTTATCATGGACATTAAGACTGATATAAAAATGGGGCACTACCCCTTCCTGAAACTTTCCTTCTATCTTTTGACCAAACAGAAGGGCAGGTTGATCATCACTCAGATTTACAGTGTCACTGCTCTCTCCTTAATTTAATGCTTTCAAAATTTGGCCTTTATATACATCCCAAGTGGCCAGCCAAGAGAGTGGGACAGAGATTTTAATTTTTGCAATCTCACTCTCCAAATTGAAAGTGGATTGACTCTTGGGAATGCTCAACTATGTTTTGTTAGCCACTGCCTTAGTGGCTGAATCAATGTGCTGATTCTCATTATGTACAGTGTTTGTGATAGTTTTATCAGGAGCACTAACTGCAGTGCTAGTGCTGCTAGCTGGTTTACCTTGTGTATCAGTGTTTTGGTTGTCCTTTTCCTTGCTCCTTCTAGAACTCTCAGCTACTGATTTGTTAGTTTCAGCAGTTGCTTTAGAAGTTTTCTCAGGCATTTTCTTGATGGTGACCTCAGAAGCTTTGGGTTTGACAGTTTCTTGGCTCTTTTTACCCCTGAGTTCATATTTTTCTCTGACCTGCATCATGGCATTTTCAAATCCTAATCTGTAATCCTCAGTTTCTAACCATTCCTCGTCCCACCGAGAGGGTGAGGGCTGATCTTATTCTGAGTAACAGTTATGGATTGAATCTTCTGTTTCAAACATGTTTATTGTGTTTCCCTCAGACTCTTCTATGATTCCCTCATCTTCATCAAGAAAGTTCTCTTGGAATGGGGGAATAACTTGTTGATTTGATTCTCTTTGTCTGTTGGGAGTGTTATTGTTCCTTCTAAAGTTTTGGTTCTAGTTCTGGTTTTGGTTTCTATTCTGGTTACTAACTGTGACAACCATTTTTTCCATCATTTGTTGTAACCTTTCCACATTTTTAGACAATTTATCATAATTTGGATCAGATGTAGAAGCTACAGTGTCATCTCTATATGTTACCCTTTTCTCAGATCTCAGTCCTGCTCTTTTCTCAATCAGGTTGGCTTCTATATTCACTGCTCCTTTTTGCATGTCTTCCAATGTGTTGTAATATTTATCCCTAAGCTCATAGGCCATTTCAGCATCAAAGCCTTCAGGGTATTTTTCTAGAGCCATGCCTTGTGTCGGTTTCATATGTGGAGGGAGGGCATTGTAAATGCTGTTAAACCTCATTGTGTAATCATGGACACTTTCTCCTGCGTTTCTTTTTAGGGTCATGTATTCTGCTAGGAGCTGGCGAGGATTCGCCCTAGTTTCCCATTTGTTTATGAAAGTCTAATATAAACCCGAAAAATCATTGATGCTACCTAGAGGTAGGCCCTTAAACCATTTCTTCACATCACCCCCTAAGATCTAGGAAAAGATTCTCATTTTGACTGTATCATCATCTATTTCCATGTAGCCAAAAGAATCTTCCATCTTATCTACATGTTGTTGGGCTGTGATGGACTCTTTTGCAGTGAAGTGTGGGATCTTTGACTGATAATCATTTGGTAAGGGTACTAGACGCTGAGGTAAAACTAAAGGTGCATACCAGGCTGCCATAATGATGTTTTGATGAGGTAAAGGGTTAACTTGGGCAGCTGGTATATGGATGACAGAGATATTATGACCAACAGAAGACAAATGAGCAGATATAGGGTGACTGAGCCCCAAGTTTTGTATGAAGTGTGTATCAGGAGGTGTAGATGGGGGGGTCTGTCTATTCCCAAGGTTTCTACCACTTTACTGTGGCGAATCAGGAAGCTCAGGGTCTGGCTGGTCTAAGATACCGAATGACCTAGTTCTAGGTAATCTAATAGGTAGGTCTAGGTCAAGGTGAAAGTGTGATAGAGCTGTAAGATCTTCTGGTACATAATTAGCTCTATAGATGTGGCTGGAAATAGTTGGTCTTTTAGGTGTAGGAGCTCCCTTGAGGATGCTCTCAGGATTGTCAACTATTTCAGGTGGGTCTGGGTTAGGGTAAGCTCTTGTATGAATGGTTCTAGAAGCCAGAATGTTGTTATCTGACCAAGCAGATTGACCCTAATTGTTACTTCTACTGTGGTTGATGTTGTAACGGAGGCTGTTCTCCCAGTGAAGTCTAATGTGAACCAAGATAATTAGCAGGCCTACTGATCACCAGTGGAGTCTTTAAATCGTTTAGGAGCTATGGAGTCACCAGGTGGAAGGTTTAGGATGTTTTTGGAAGGTACATTTTCCACCATAGTGCTTATGAGATGTCCTCTTTCAAGGATATCTTCCAAACACAGCAAACTCTAACCAGAGATTGACTGGGAGGGCTTTTACCAGATATGTCACCTCTGAAAGAGTGTGAGATCTAGAGGCTACCTGGCCCTTTCCAGACTCTGTCCAAGAGTATGGGAAAACACAACAAATGGTATAGAGGTTGATGTGAGAATAGGGGTGTTTAACTACCAACCTAACTAGAGATTGTAGGTTTTCTAAGGCTTATGATATAGTAAGGTGAGGAAAACTCAGAAATTCCCCAGTGGAGTCGCCATTATGTTGGGGTTCCCATGTTTTGGCCAGATTGGCAAGACCAAAAGATGAGAAAACATCAAAACCACTTTCAGACTTCAGCATATAGCCCTCCTGGGTATAGAGAGGGATCTCTCTATGATATGTCAAAGGTGTATGTCTTTGAGGCTCAATGTTTAATGATATTAGGCTAGTGTTGGGAAAAATACTAAGAGGGGGGGGGGGGGGGGGGGAGGGGGGTGAATCGATTATTCTTTGCATATTAAAAAAAATTTTACTTTTTCACTCTCTAAAACCCATACGCTACTTTCCTTTAGTAAACTCGCGTATACACGCGGATATCCTTCATACAACTCGCGTATTAGCAGAGATCTAAATATGCAGATATTTATTAACTTAGTTCTTTTCACTATTCATTCATCTGATGTTATGTTAACAGTAAACATGTGTAGTAACAACAGAATAAACCATCACACAAAGCATCACACATGAACACCAAGATTTTTAGGTGGAAACCCAAGTCGGGAGAAAACCACCGCTGCAGTTGCTCAGCCTTCAATATTTTATTATAGACAAAATATCTTACAACATATGTGCTGGTGCAGACTCCTACCAGCACGCAGGCACCCACCTGCGCTCATTTACCAGCCTCTCCTGGAAGGGAGATCCAACCCCCTAACTCGTTTACCAGCCTCTCCTGGAAGGGAGCTACGACCCCCTGCTCTCGTTTACCAGCCTCACCTGGAAGGGAGCTACAACCCCCTGACTGAAGGCTACAACCCTCAGCACCTTTATGGACCACGTTTCATCAATTTTCACATTGGATCCAAAGCTTCCTTTAGGACATAACTTGCAGGCCACGTTTCATCATATTTTCAGACTAGACCCACTCCATACTTTTAAGCACAGTCAAACATGAAACTCATACATATAACTGACTGTCAGATATCAGTAAACCAGCAGAACAGATCAGAAATTTCTTACCACAGACTTCAGCAAACCCTAGTTTGCATACGCGCTTTCCTTTCACTGATGTCGCATATATACGCACTTCCGTTCACATAAACCAGCGTATACTTCTGTACATATTACAGATCTAATTTCATTGCGCATACACGCTTTCTCTTCAGCGAAGCCGCGTATATATGCGCTTCCTCTGCGGAAAACAAGCGTATGGTTCTTCAGACATTTAGGTCATTGCAATTCTTCAGAACAGATACATCACACAGATGTTTACCCTTTACCTCAGACAGATGTTCGCTTCCTCACAAATCTAATCATTCCATAAACGGATCTAGCAAATACAAGTACATTTCAGATCTAGATCCCCTTCTTCATCATTGGTGCATCATACATTCAGATCTATCATTCAACTGTAACCCTTTCCATTCAGATATACTTCAGAGAGAAGTATTCATTAAAGCTCAGACATCTTGCATCCACACTCATGATTTTCACAATGAATTTCTTCTCCTTATATAGGTTTACCGTTTTTCAATACCATGAGCCCCTTTTTCAATACCATGAGGCAAAACAATACCATGAGCCCAAAACTACATTACTTCCGATGGTATTCCTGGACGGGGTCATTTAGACGAATCATTACCCAATACAATGGGTCAATACCATGGTGGTTACCCCTGGTTTTGCACTTTATGAGCGCTTTTTCCCATACGCGACTTGGCACGTACTTTACCGCGTGCATACGCGACTTCTCCTAGGCAAATCCGCATATGCCTTGAGACATACTCTTTTCATCATAGATCTAGCACATATTGAATTCTTTTCTTCATTACCTTCTGTACTCTCTGTAGATACATCAGATTTTCATCTTTAAATAGGTTCATCAAGACATATTCTATCAAGCACAACTTCATCAAGTAAGTTGCCATCATCTTCATCAGGTGGGTTGCCATTCAAGAACAACTCTCTACATCATATTGTCAACAAACATCATATCACATCAGATTTACATCATTTACCAAGTCCATCAAGTCAAGAATAACTTCATGAGGTGTATTGCCATCAAGGACAACACATGCCAACAATCTCATGTCTTCATCTTCATTCAGTGGGTTTCCATCAAGGACAACACTCTGCATCATATTGCCAACAATCTCCCCCTTTGGACTTGATGGCAACCACGATGGTGTTTGATCATCACAACAGATAGGTACATTAAGAATACAATGACACCATGTCACTCTCCCCCTTTGACATCAAGGGCAAAGGGCGGATCAAAAACCAACACACTCTTCCCCTTTTCTCCTCATGTGGAAGAAGCGTTCTGCAGATCTGATATATACTGAAGTGACCAAGCTCCCCCTAAATTCATGCTGAAGTTTCAAACATATTTTCCAATGAAGTACATGACTCTATGAAATTCCTATCACCAATGACTCATACTTACATCAAAGATCCATCCAAGTGGATTTACATATGAGACTCAACTACCCAACCAAGTGGGTTTACAAATTTGACTCAGCTACCCAACTAAGTGGGTTTACAAAATTTGACACAGCTACCCAACCAAGTGGGTTTACAAATTTATCAAGTCCTTACATGACTGAATATTACAATTTTACACCATGGATCTCTACATGACCTTTTCATCAAACTACAAATATAACTTTAAGACTAACACCAGAAAGACCTCAAGAAAGAAAACATATTCCAGAACCATCATAGTGCCAACAATGCATTATACTCAGCAAAGCTAATGCTCCCCCTGAATCTGTGCATCCAAGCATCCTTTCCATATGACAAAGGCTCCCCCTTAGTTTGTGCATCCTGAACACTTTTACCAAAAAATCATCAAGGCATCTTTATCAAAACATTAGAAAAGAATTATGAGAACTGGAACACCACCAGAGATACCAAACAGTATCAGAGATACCAAACAGCACTGCAGCTGTGCTGAAGAGAGCTGATTCCAAATAGAAAATTGTCAGCAATCAGACATACGCAGTTTTCTTTGCAAGAAATCGCGTATATACGCGACTGTGTTTCAGGAAATCCGCGTATCCAATGCCATCTTCTAAATTTAAGCAGATTTTTTCTTCTTGTGAGAAAAATACAGTGTTCAGCTTCTTTCTGGGATATTTGAATGCTTCCCTGGACTACAGATAGATAGAACAGTGTAGTTGTGTCTTCAAGCGTCATCCAACGGTTGTAGCATAAGCACATTAGTAACCAAGCCTTCAGATTCTTTGTCACATCAATACAATCTTTCCAAGAGAGATTATCATACCAGAATAACATCTTCAAATATGTGTCAAGCAATCATCCATGTGGTCCAATACCATCAAGATCTTCAAGATTTAACATGAAGTAACATATGTAGGCAAAAGATCTCAACCATAGTAACAAACTCTGCATGATCTATTCTTATTTATGAATCAAACGACATCCAACTCATCCATGTGTGAGCACAAAAGATACTTATCAGCAACCAGGGCTCAAAATCTCATCATAATAAACCATGTACCAAGTCATCATCATTTGAGCATGAGTATCACAAAAACCAAAGAATTAGCAGTCATATTGCCAACAATGCAATCATTAGTATTCAACCTGCTGCTCCCCCTGAACCAGTGCTCCTTCTTAACTTGTGCAACCTGAATACGTTCATCAGTAAGTCATCAGCAACAATCTCTGCATGAACTGCCCTTATCTCCGAATTATAAGACTTTCATCTCAACAAGACTCATCCACAATCTTCAACATAAGAAACCATGTATCATATCATCATTATTTAGAACTGAGAAACTAAGCTGATATTTAGTCAATAATACAGTTATTAACAGTCAGACTGATGCTCCCCCTGAACCTCTGCTCCAGATCTTCAGCTATCATATAAATTCTCTTATCATCAATGCATACGCGACTGTGTCTTCTGGAACTCGCGTGTATACGCGACTTTTGTTAATAGAACCCGCGTATGGAAAGTGAAGCATAGAAATTTTTCACATTCCTTCATCTCCCCCTGAACTTGTACTTCTTGTACATGTCTTCTTCATATCAGATGCTCTGTCATAAATACATATAACCAGAATAATCAAATCAATCATGAGAGACATCATACATTGCTCCCCCTGTGACGATACATTACTAAATCTCATAATGTATCCCACATCATTCCTGCAGTCAATCAGAGAAGTAAGCTTCAGAAGCGGATGACTGCAGTAGGGTCAAAATTCCCTACGTTTTTGATCGGTCCTCCATCTTTTTCCAGATTTGTTTGAACTTTCTATTTGTGTGCTGGAAGTTATCCAATTTCTCATATCTGTTCAACCTGCATTCCTTTTCTACATGTCCATACTTGTTACGAGAATAACATCTCATGTGTCCAGAGAAATAAGCATAAGAATCATAATGAGTATTTCTAATCTTCCTCCTTTTACAATCAGCTGCTTTATGTCCATACTTGTTACATGAAAAACAATATCCCCTGAAGAAACCAGAGTACCTTTCTATGTAGGATTTGTTAGTTTGTGGCTGAAATGATCTGCTCCTGCAATTTGCTGCAACATGCCCATAATTATGACATTTAAAGCATTCAACTTTATTGACTAATTTCCTTTGAGATTTCATCATTGTTGGTTGACCTTTTGTTTCTTTCAACACTTCAGGTTTTGCATTGACATCCTCTGAATTTTTAGCACTTCCTTGTGAGCTAGATTCTCCTTTAACAGTTTCATGGAAACCAAGACCAAGTTTGATAGCAGGAGACCTTTGATTACTCGGAATATTGTCCAAAATGTTAGTACTATCTTGAAACCTCAAAAGTTTAACCTTTTCTTCTAATTTACCTTTGAGAATGTTTACCTCAACCTCCAAGGCTTGACATTGCTTCGTCAAGCTTTCTTCTTTCCTTCTTCCATCTTCTACTTGATCCTTCAGATTTAGAATCTCTTCTTTCAACCAATTTTCATTTTCTTCACATGTTTGTTGCAGCTCTTCATTCTTCTTATTTGATTTTTCAAGATCTTCTTTGAGAGAGATGATTTCTGCTTCAAGGTCTTCCTTTTCAAATGGTTGTAGAGGTTCCTCATTCTTCTGACTTGATGCTTCAAGATCTGCTTGCAGAGAGATGATTGCAGCTTCAAGTCCTTCATTCTTCTTGCTTGATTTTTCGAGATCTGCATTTAGATCGTTGATTTCTGCTTCTAGTTCTTTAATTCAATTGGATGCATAAGTATGAAACCTTTGATACTTATCCACCTGTCCATTCAGCATTTCTATTTGTTCTTTCATTTGAGAGATCATCTCTTTGTAGATAGAATCTTTCTTATCAATTTCCTTTTGTTGTTCTTCAACTTTGATCTTGATAGTTTCTTCTAGATCCACAACTTTACTTTCACTATCTTCACTATTGTTTGCACAAATAAGAGTATTCCAATGACCCCAATCACTATCTGATTCATCTTCTTCAATTTCTTCTATACAAGTTTTTTGAGATATCTTCTTGTTTCGAGTAGCCTTCTTCTTTTGCTTCTTTGCCATGAGTACTTTCAGATCATGGTCAGAATCTTCTTCATCTTCACTGGACACTTCATCATCATCTTCATTTGCATAATAACTCTTCCTCTTTTCAAATTGTTTCCCTTTGCCATGTTTCTCTCTATAAGGACATTTAGTAGCATAGTGACCAACTTTTCCACACTCAAAACATTTGAAAGGAAGCTTACCTTTGAATCTTCCAGTTCCTAGTTGGAGCTTTCTCACGAAATTCGCTTCTTCTTCATCGGATATATAGCTGGATTCTTTGACAACTTCCTTTTCTTTTCCTTTTGCAGATACCTTAAAAGCAGCTTCTCTAATTTGAGAAGGACCTCCTTGTCTCATTTCAAAGGCAGTCAGAATACCATGTAATTGAACAATAGTAAGAGTTTGCAGATCTTTCCTTTCTTCAATAGCTGAAACTTTAGACTCAAATTTTGAAGTCAAGGATCTTAAGACTTTTTCAACTAGAGTAGTATCGGTTATGGTTTCACCCAAATTTCTCATTCGATTTACAATATCATCCAGACGTAAGAAGAAATGGGCAATGTTCTCATCACTATGCATCTTCAAATTTTGATATTCAATTCTAAGAGTTTGGAGTTTTTCACTTTTTACCTTTGTGTCTCCTTCATAGCTTAGAATGATTTTGTCCCATATTTATTTTGCTGAATGTAGCTGCATCACTTTAGCAAATTCTGGTTTAGAAATGCTTCCTAATAAGACATTTACTGCTTTGGCATTGATTTCATACTTCTTCCTTTCCGCTGCATCAGTAGGAATACTTGCTGGGTATTGATAACCTTCTTCCACGATTGCCCATACATCTGCACCAAGACTTTGCAAATATGCTTTTGTTCGTACCTTCCAGAATATCAGATTGCTTCCATTGAATAGAGGTGGCTTTATAGACATTACTCCTTCAAGACTTCCCATTGCGATGGATCTCCTTCAAGCGATCAAGCTTCTGCAGAAGAACCTGCTCTGATACCAATTGTTGGGAAAAATACTGAGAGGGGGGGGTGAATCAGTATTTACTGCATATTCAAAAATTTTTACTTTTTCACTCTCTAAAACCCATATGCTACTTTCCTTTAGTAAACTCGCGTATACACGCGGATATCCTTCATACAACTCGCGTATTAGCAGAGATCTAAATATGCAGATATTTATTAACTTAGTTCTTTGCACTATTCATTCATCTGATGTTAAGTTAATAGTAAACATGTGTAGTAACAACAGAATAAACCATCACACAAAGCATCACACATGAACACCAGGATTTTTAGGTGGAAACCCAAGTCGGGAGAAAACCACCGCTGCAGTTGCTCGGCCTTCAATATTTTATTATAGAGAAAACATCTTACAACATATGTGCTGGCGCAGACTTGACCAGCACGCAGGCACCCACCTGCGCTCGTTTACCAGCCTCTCCTGGAAGGGAGCTCCAACCCCCTGACTCGTTTACCAGCCTCTCCTGGAAGGGAGCTACGACCCCTTGCTCTCGTTTACCAGCCTCACCTGGAAGGGAGCTACAACCCCCTGACTGAAGGCTACAACCCTCAGCACCTTTATGGACCACGTTTCATCAATTTTCACACTGGATCCAAAGCTTCCTTTAGGACATAACTTGCAGGCCACGTTTCATCATATTTTCAGACTGGACCCTTTCCATACTTTTAAGCACAGTCAACCATGAAACAGATACATATAACTCACTGACAGATATCAGTAAACCAGCAGAACAGATCAGACATTTCTTACCACAGACTTCAGCAAACCCTAGTTTGCATACGCGCTTTCCTTTCACTGATGTCGCGTATATACGCACTTCCGTTCACATAAACCAGCGTATACTTCTGTACATATTACAGATCTAATTTCATTGCGCATACGCACTTTCTCTTCAGCGAAGCCACGTATATACGCGCTTCCTCTGCGGCAAACAAGCGTATGGTTCTTCAGACATTTAGTTCATTGCAATTCTTCAGAACAGATACATCACACAGATTTTTACCCTTTACCTCAGACAGATGTTCGCTTCCTCACAGATCTAATCATTCCATAAACAGATCTAGCAAATACAAGTACATTTCAGATCTAGACCCCCTTCTTCATCATTGGTGCATCATACATTCAGATCTATCATTCAGTATATTGACTTTATTCAAGATATGATCAGGAAAGTGTTCATTTCAAGCCTAAGACATCTTGCTTATGTGTAGTTTTCATAATGAATTTTACTCCTTATGGGCTTATACCTCAGTGCACGAGCCCTTTCAGTAACATGGTAGACAATACCATGGATGAAGCCAACTAAACTACTTGAGTGGTATTCCTGGACGGGGTCATTTAGACGAATCATTACCCAATACAATGGGTCAATACCATGGTGGTTACCCCTGGTTTTGCACTTTATGAGCGCTTTTTCCCATACGCGACTTGTCACGTACTTTACCGCGTGCATACGCGACTTATCCTAGGCAAATCCACGTATGCCTTGAGACATACTCTTTTCATCATAGATCTAGCACATATTGAATTCCTTTCTTCATTACCTTCTATACTCTCTGTAGATTCATCATATTTTCATCTTTAAACAGGTTCATCAAGACATATTCTATCAAGCACAACTTCATCAAGTAAGTTGCCATTATCTTCATCAGGTGGGTTGCCATTCAAGAACAAATCTCTACATCAAATTGTCAACAAACATCATATCACATCATATTTACATCATTTACCAAGTCCATCAAGTCAAGAATAACTTCATCAGGTGTATTGCCATCAAGGACAACACATGCCAACAATCTCATGTCTTCATCTTCATTCAGTGGGTTGCCATCAAGGACAACACTCTGCATCATATTGCCAATAGCTAGTTATAGGCACAGGGTTTGTTTGTTTGGTTGTTGGTTATCAGGAAATAAGTTTTCAATGTAAGACAAGGATGAGCAAAGAGGGATAAGGCAGAGGTGAAATATTCCAAGAAATATTCAAAACCATTGGGAAATGGAGTCAGGAAAGGATTGGCTTGCTACTCAATAGGCAGGCTTTCAATTGGGCTAGTCATCTAAAACATAGGATCTTCAAGATGATTATGTGGTATGGAAAGTAGGAGGGGAGGAGATAACACAGATTCAGAGCACAAATTTAAAGACCAGCTAGTCGCACAAGGATCCTAGTGGAAAGGGCTAACTCTAATCCCCAATGTTCCCAAATCTTCCAACTAAATCCATAATAAGAAACATATAAGAACTGATTTCATTTAATTCATACATCAAAGAGTAGGCAATTACATCCACTACACTGGTTAAACCAACTGAAATCATTTCTTAGATAATACATTCAGAAGAGAAACATCAAAGGCAAGGAGAGCAGAAACATAGGGTACCTAACAAGGGTAAATCCTATGCCAATATTCTGATACAAGCCAGTAGAAATGAAATGAAATGAATGTAAAAATGAAGATTAGGAAAACATCATCGCTGCTTCAGATTATGATCCAAATAAATGTGCTTGTCGTATTCAATAACAATACCAATCAAGTACAACATTGCCAATAGCTGAATACTCAGTCTGAAAACGTTTCCTTCAACCTATCTTACAACTTTACACAAAGTCTGTGTCTTAAAAAAAACTACTTGAAGTTCTCTGATAACTTATCAACAACCTATACAATGAGTTCTTCATGAATTTATAGCTCTGGAGGAGCACATGAGGTAGGTGAGGAACTAAATGCAGTATTAAACTTCTGAAAAGAAAGAGGGCTGAAGCCCATTCTGTATAAATCCTGTGCATTAATCTCTAGTGTTCCTTGGGTGAACAAATGATCCTTTTCAGTCTTCAGACTACTATGATATAACTCTGATGTACTCTGACTGCAGTACTTTGTGGTGTTATTGGTGAATAAACAAAAGATAAAGAAATCTTCCATACTAATGAAGTAAATGCTCTGATAGTACCAGAACTATTTCAGGGTAGAAAATCTCTCCAGAACACGGCATGGATTGAACACTGTGTGGGTGCTCTGTCCTTTATGGAGGAAAAACATTCTGCTGCTATAGAAACCCCTGATATACATTGATTTCTGTGTGCTGTACTTTCTGTGTGCTCCTTAGGTTCACTGATCTGTTGCTTTGCGTCTAAACTGTTGTATTAAGGCTCAATCCTCCAATACTGAATGCTGAAGTTCTTGATCATTAGCTGGTTCTTTCTCCACCGTTCCATAAATGTCTCGATCTGCAAAATCTGGGCTTTAATGGCACCGGATAGATTTCTTGCAAAGATTAAACTGTCCTTGGGTAATATTCATGACGCCGCTACCATTTCTGGGCATTTCTATTGTTGTACCAGCTTCCAGATTTAATTCTGTCTACGCAGCATGCCATTGAAGTAGTACATGTGAACCATGGCATTTTTCCGCCTTTGATAGCCCTGCAAAAACACGAAACCTGTTAAGAAAACAATGGTTGGGATGGTGGGTGCAGCGGATGACTGAAAATGGTCGTGCGACTGGTGAAATGGTGAAAAAATGGAGGGAACCTTAGCAGCAGAACGCAGAGGAGATTTAAATGAAAAACCTTAATAAACCCGACCTATGGACAAATATATGAAACGAGATGGGCGAATGTACGGCGAGACATGTGGAGGTGACGTGGCGGGACCGGGCGATGATGGAATAGTCAACAACGGGCAAACGAATCTGGACCATCCGATCTCGGTGGAGATCGATGGTGGAAAAATTGTTAGAGGGCAATAGACCATGGGCCAGGGGTACAGAGGCCATGGATTAAAACCCACGTAGCTTCGTTGAGCGATGACCGTTGGATGGGCGATGGCAGATCAGACGGCTGACATAAATATCGCTTTGCATCCCATGCCGAACGTTAACGCGCGATGGGCAAGCGGTTTTGAAACCGTACAGGAGCCACACGTCGATCGTTGTATGGAATCGCTGGCCAAAAGGAAAATAGTGCCCAACCTCCATAAGCGATGCGATGGAAACCTTATGGTTTTGGAACAGTGAAAGCGGGCGGGGACCACCGTGATGGGCAGATTCCGCACCGTCGGATCTGTACAGGTCAACGGTTTAAATCATGCCCGATATGGATGAGCTACGGACTGTTGATCTGGTGAGTTAACAGACGATGAAGATGCGACGACGGGTGGTGAACGAGTTGCACGGTGCAAGCTGCGGGGGCGGTGATCGCCGTCCATTCTGTGAAGATCAACGGCTGCTGTTGCCCCCGATACGAAACACCCTAAGCGCTTTTAGCTTTGGCGCCTGGTCATGGCGCGAGGTTACATGGAGAGAAAGGTTACGGGGCTAGTGGAGAAGGGGCTGAGGCCTATTATATGGTCCGAAAGTGGGTTTTTAACCCTTTTTAATGCATTTTGAGGCTTGAGGAGGGTAACGATAGAGAGATAGAGGGGAATTTTGAGGAAAAAAAGGGCAAGGGTGGGACTTGATGGAGATTTTGGAGGAATTTAGGAGGTTGATGGGGATATTAGGGGGAACAAAAGGGGATTTAGAGGAAGGGGAAAAAAGGATAGAATGGGGGGAAAAATGCAGGGATACAAGGGGCGAAATAAAGCCTTTTGGAGCATAATTCTTTATCAGCAAGGCTTATTGACTTAAATCAGCAGAGGAAAATAGTCACAAGGTAGGGAACTTGAAAAGGCTGCAAGGATGATGTGTTTTCAAGAGAAATGCATTCCTTGAAGGTTTATAGAACAAACTAGCCCCTTGCTTGCTTGTCAAAAAATTTATAAGGGGCTAACAAATCATCAACCCCAGTTTTATACAATGTTTTGGGGCTGCATGGAGAGATTAGATTTTTCCATCCAATTTTTTTCTCCATCCATTTATGGTAAACATAGGGCTGCCTCTATCCTTGGGATGAAATAACATGGCCTTCAAGAATGGCCCAAGCTACCTCACAAGATAAGTCAACCATGAAGTGCCTCCTCCAAGAATGCAAGTTCACCCAAGTGCTCCTCCTACATGAAGGAAAGAGGTGTGTTGTGGCAATCATGGTGTGCCCATTTTTTCTCTTGAAACATACAACATGTAAAATAGGGAGAATCATACTCCCAATGGGCATCTCCATCTCAAATTACACTCTCCAAACAAAGCTTCCCATGTGCACAAACATATCAACAATATATGGAAGAAAAATACTATGGAAACAAGCTGTCAAATGACAACCAAAGAGTGAATCAAAGTTCCACACAAGGAACCAGCGTCGTGCATTCCATGCCTGCCTCAAAAAAAAAAAAAAGTGCTTCACCAGCCACTTTTTTTCTACCACAGTCATCTCATAAGATGGAAACATGAAGATACAATGTGGTGTCAATGGTGCACACCAAGAATCATGTGGCTTCCCCCACTAACCACCAAAAAGATAGCTAAAATCAATGCTACAAGTAGCTGCAAGTACATCATCATACAATATGTAAGAAGATATAATTCTTCTTGATACATCATGCTGCTCAAACAAGGAAAAGAAATTTAATACAAAATGTGAAATTATACCTCCTCCATTATGTACTTGAGATCTTGAGCTGAAATGGCTCAACTAGAATCTTTCCCTCACCTCCAATGAGTAGGGAAGTGGCTGTGACCTCCTATCTATCAGCGTCCGGGCTATGCATCTCTCCATATGCTGAAATGTGTCATGTTGGATGCCCTCCCAAGTGAAATCCTCTGCCAAAGAAAGGTATGCATCATAATGCATGGAAAGGAAGTCCTCATTTGCTGCAAGTAGCAACTTCTCCTTGAGACTAGAAGCTCTAGTCAAGAAGACTCTGCCATGTGAATAGATGACCATATCATCCACCATATACTCATCATTTCTATCTGGGTCATCGAGAATCATCCATGCACCAAGATCCTTGGAGTACTCTACTAAGATCTGAGATCTCCAATAAGGAGCAATCCTCCTAAGAGACAGCGCTGGTGACCTGGCATGTGAAGCTCTCCTCATGTTGCTGCCTGCTACTTTGACATTCCCCATGCCAAATTCCTCCTCCAAACCTTTCACCTCTCCAAAATCCAAGAGTGGTGAATCCAAAGACAAGATGTCTTTCATCAATTCTAGATCTGGTGGCATCCCAGGTGGAATACCTCCATGTAGTGAGACATCAATGTCAAGAGTGGACTGTACATGTGGTTGGAAAACCTTGCCCTTGCCTTCACAATGTAGTACAGTCTGCCCCCTCTTTGCATTAGCTCTCTGAAATAGAGAAGGGTGTGTGCCTCTCATCAAATGATGCTGCCCTTCCTCCCTACCTTCTCCTCTCATCTGCAATGCTTCATAATCATGTTGCTCACTGATTGTGCTTTGACCTCCATGTATGAGATCCCTGGGAACTTCTTGCAAGGATACAAGAATCCATTATGCTGGAGCATGTGCTCCTTCTTCCTTTGCATGAGATACTAGATGTGCTTTAGATGTGACAGTGTTGTTGCCCTCATCTTCATCAATGTGTATGGGAAACATCTTAACAATTGGACCCTTTTGTGAAAAATAGATCCCCATGCCCTCTTGTTTAGGATTATGAGCTAGAGGTATTGCCTCTAACAATGTGTAATGCAAGATTTTAGCTTCTCCTATGGTTTTCTGAAGTGGAGTCTCCCCCATCACATGCAAGGTTTTTGTTTTCTCAAGTTTGTCTTGCTCATTTGTCTTAGGAAATTTTCCATCAAACCTTCCCACTAATGTTTCAATGAATCTTGCATAAGAGGAAGTGTTTGCATTTTTCAAAGAAAAAGATTCAAAAATACACCAAGCATGGGCCTTACCTCTGAATTGCAGCGCTGCAATTCTGATGGCTTCTTCTTCAGAAATGTGGTGTTGTTGTAAATAGGAGTCTAGCTCCTTCACCCAAGCTCCAGCTGAACATGTAGGTGACCCTGCAAAAGTAGATAGAAGAAATCTATTTTCATCCTGCTGATTTCTCTCCTCCAACTAGATCTTTTGAAACTCTTGAAAATTGGTATGATCTCTAAAACTCTCAGTTTGAGATTCATACTCCAAGTGTTCCTATTAGGTATTCTTCCTCCTCTCATCCATCTCAAGATAGATCTGGGCACTTGTCTGCGATGTGCATCATGGTGTGTAGATGCATGCTCACACACACCATGTGAAAATATAGATTTAGCTCTAGATCCAAAATTCTTTGGAGATCCCATCTCCATTCTCATTTTCTTCAGCTCTCCTTGAAAACTCTGCATATATTTTGGAAGAAGCTTTGTAAGCTTGTCTTCCTTACATACTGAAGCCTTCTCTTTTCTGTCCATCTCTCCTGAAAGTGTAATGGCCTAAGATTCATAGGCTGAGCTAATATTGAAGCTTTTATACCACTTTAATATCACAAAATAGGGAAAATAAGCAGTATTGAGAATATCTTAAAATATTCCAAAAATGGAATGCTCAGCAATGCATTCACAGAAAAATGAATTTCTAGAAATATAAGCCATAAAAATGAAAATAATCACTTGGATCCCATATATACATCCATATAGCATCTAATTCCAAGAGGATATTAGAAAGAAATGAAACTAGGTGAGGTAAACAGACCTCCCACACTAGTGTAGCTGGAAATGACCAAAAACCCCAGACATTGCTACTAAGAAATTATGCACAAAAGGAACAACGTAGTTTTAAGAGGGTTTCACTCAAAAATTAAGAAGAAAAATATATCTACTCATATATTGGACAATCATGCTCCTAAACTGAGATCTATTCTACTTATTACAATTACAAGAAAACCCAGAAAGGGTTTCTTGTCATACACCCTGCATACAAAAGTGATCTTCAAAAAATTACTGAATAATCACTGCAAAAATGAAGCATAAGAGTGTATAAGGCTGAAATATGTCTGATCTGATGTATATCCCTCAAGGGCTTCCTCCCATGAAAGGTTTAACCTCTCAATTATCACAAGAAAACACTGCAACGAAGCCATTAGACCATCCACTGAAGCTGCCTCCAAAAATAACGCATTCCCTAGCTGGAACAACACTGGGAATGTTGGGGAAATGAGTGATATGCTACCACATATCTGAAATGAGCTCTATAACTCTCCAAAAAGCTCTATCAACTGAATGGAACCTTCCCCCAATGAGAAATTAGCTCAGAAAGTGGGATTCCAATCCCTTCCACTGCTGCACCCTGCAACACTGCACAATCACCTGCAGAAACTGTGCTGATGAAGTAAGTCGAAGCTTGGCTCGAAAACATGATGTGGAAAATGAATGCAAAATCTCCCAAGAGTCTCCTCAAGGGAAGAGGTTGGATTCCAGCTCGGGAACACTCGGTGCTAAACAACACAACAACCCTGCTAAACAGCAAGAGGAAGCAAAAATCCTGAGTAGACAAAATAATAATCTAAAACATGAAGAATAATGCTGCCATCCTATCCTTAAATAAAACATGAGTTTTCTTGCCCTTGGACCCACTCAATTAGTTCATCTCCATCAAAAGATTCATCTCCCTCCAAAACGACATTATTCCTTCTTTGATTCTTGCTCCACCACAACTGTGTTGTTGACTTAGTCAAAGTGGACTGAACCAACCTGATACTATCCCTGTTCACACATGGAGGTGTTTTATTAAGCTTTAAAGAGTGTCTCCTTTCACACCTGGAGTGTTTTTCTTCCTCCTTAGGAGACTTATGGGCTTTTCTAGCCATTTATTCATCGGTTAGAGATGTTGCTAACTCTAATGTTCCATTTAGCTTTGAGGCTAAAATTTGGGAACATTACATCTAGATGGTTAAGGCTAGGGGGAACTATTCCATGAGTAAAAATAGGATAAGGGACACCAGATACAGATGAAGGGCCTTGAGGATGAGGTCCCGAAGGCTGAGTCGAAGTACTAGGAGTAGATTACAAAGGGCTAGGCTACTTACTACTCAAACCAGACTGTTGGAAGTCGGACCGAGACAATTGCATCATGCAAACATTCGATGAGCTAGGGCTAGGGATAAGAGGGGGGAGACTATGGAATGAACCAAGTAAATATGAATATTTATGGACTCCAGGTGAGACATTGGTCGAAGTTTCGACTATTTGTTTATTGGCCACCGAAGAAATAATGGACTTTGGAGAGGTCTGAGACTTCAGTTCATGATATCTTAGTTTATTTGTAGTGATGATATTTTTGTTGTGAGGAAATCACATCTTATGGTGAAGTGTAGATGGGACAACAAACATCTAATAAGTGTAGCTATCACTCAATAAAATGTTGTAGTCTAAAGGGGCATCAATGACTTCAATGTCAACACAAACATTTTTCCCGCAAGAGTAATAGGACAATTGCGGAACACGCCAAGGGGTTAGGAAGAGACACCATCCCACGCACGGAGGGTGATAGTGGAAGGGGCTAATATGGGTGATCCGATTTTTTTCCAAACAGAAGAAAACATCACGCAGGTGGATTCCCTCTCTTCAATGATACATCGAGAGACATTGGAATTTCAGATCTTGATAGGTATTTGGAAGGCAATGGATGCAGGTAAGGGTGGATACTATGAATTTTCAACATCAAAGACAATCAAACGATTATATGAAGGATGCATACCACCCATGGAAGTTAGTAGAGCTTTACGTTGTGAAGGGCACGACTGGAGGATTTCCAGCATTGACATGGCGGCAGGGGATTGCTCCAAGTCATCTACTATACTATAGGTGTGGGTGGATTTACCGGAAGCAGCGTTTCAGCGTAACTCTACTTTGGGGTGTTGTCGATCATAGAGACAGCCTTGAGTTGTGAAAGACTAGTGCCTAGGACATATTATACAATAAGGAGCTTAAGATATAATTCGACATTTTTTAACAGCATGAGGCTCTTTACTACTTCAACTTTTACAAGGGGGTGTAATATAAATGGAACCAGAATATTCTCGGATTCAACAAAATAACAGGATGTTGCAGAGGCAAGGAGTGAGTCCTTAATATAGATGCATCAGACATCTTAAAGACAACTTTCTTTAAGGAGGGCTGGGTTCTAAAATTCTTTACAGAGATTTAAAATTGAATGAAGTTTGCTGCGTAGAAAATATAGAAAGGATATTAACTACTAATGAGAGGGAATTCCATAAACATATCTGAACATGAGACGGGCTTAAAATGATAAGAATCCATACATGTCAATAGCTTTGAAAGAACAACATCTCACGGCATTTAATATAGAGGAATAATGAGTGAAGTGATAAGTGAGACAACATACCATGCCTGAGCCATATTTAAAGTGCTTGACCAGCTTAATATAAGTATCAGTGGTGATAAATTTATATAAAAACTAGTGAGCCACTCGCATTCCAGAACATGATATAAAAGAAGTGGAAGCAGTGAAATGAACAGTAAAATAATATCACATAAGGAAAGGTTACCGTTACACCATTTTTTGGTCATCTAACCTATTATCATTAGATGGACCCAAGTACACCATGTAAGACCAATTTTACCCTAAGTAAAATTGCTTTCACTATGTAAAATAACTTAATAAAACACATCTATTAGGTTGTTTATGGTCTAAACAGGAAACCCCAAAAGGAAATATTAAACAAACCTATATTTGTTTGATTTTCCTCAAGGAATAATTAATTAAACAATAATTTAATTATTATTCCTGGTCATGTTTAACCCAAAACAAAGAAATTAATTAGATGAATCTTTCTTTATCTTATTATTTTCTAGGAATAATTTAATTCCTTGTTAAATATGACTAAATCACCCATAAATAATTAAATAAATCATTATTTATTTGATTATCTTTCAACCACTTCCTTAAAATGATAAATAAATCATTTATTTATTTATTATTTGCAAATAAAGGGATTTGACCCAAGTCAAATACTTTTTCCCTCCAACAAATATAATAAAATATTCCATAAAAGGTGGATCTAGATTTGGTTAACATTATTTTAATCATGCACCAAGATCTAGAATGACCAAATATTTTGTTATAAATAGGAGGGTTTTTCCTACCATTCTTCACCTTTTGTTGCCTATTAGATCACTCTAGATCTAAACTCTTGGTCTGACTTTGAGCCATTATCATTGTCATATTTTCCATTATTTGCTGTGTGAGCTCCCTTTGAGTTCTATCTTTGTCTGGGTTTTCTACACCAACAGAAGAGAGAAATGCTAGATCTGAAGTGCTGAGGACTTCCAAGAACCCATCCCATTGAGGAGAATTGGAAACATCTTCTTGTTTTCCTCTCAGGTGCCCTTAATACAAAAAATTCTTTCAAAAATTGTTCTTGTCTTGTCTATTGGATATATGGAGCAAAACCTTCTTTTTACTGCTTAATGTCTTTCTATGCATAGATCTGGTTTTTGCAGCTCTTGTCTTAATCAACTAACTGCAGATCTGAAGATATTGGCAGCCACATTTGATGTTAGGGCTATTATTTGTGCGTAGCTAAAGTGGTCTTTTTTCGTACACTTCGACAAAGGATTCATACTAACAATTGGCGACTCCACACAGGTTTTCAATTACGACCGCTGTCGTTTTTCATATTCCTGCATATCCAGCTACTTCAGCACCTAGGGTTTCTTTTCAACTTCTTTTTTTCCTATTTTCATGTTGTTTTTCACCTATAAAACCCTAAAACATTAAAATTTCTAACTTCCGCGTGTTTCTGGCCCTATTGCGCAGGTGACAGACATCAACCGCAACTGAGACGACAACTTTTCCACAAATCTACCGCTGGGACAACCGGAGTTGGAAGTCGCACTTTTTAGCCCAAAAACTGCGACCTGGAGTCCATGTCACACTTTTCAGCCTCTTTTCTGCGACCTGAATAGGAAAACAGGTCAGAACCTGTGACCTGTGCTTTTTTCTGCTGTTTTTTTGCAATTTTTCTGGGTTTTGCTGAAGCTTCTGTTAGGGTTTTCCAGCCTCTGTCTCCGCCCGTTTGGACCTGTTTCTGATCTGTTTTGCTCATCTAAGTGGGAACCTAGCCCCCTAAGGCTTCAGTACCCTCCACTTTTGGTGAAAGAGTTTTAGTTGTTTCAGCTGTCTGTTTTTTCAGAGTTTCAACCTTCCCTTTTTCAGATCTGATACCTCATTCTCAAATCCCTTTAAATCAGCTCTTCTTCCTTTCAAATCACCTCTTATAGTTTTGTTTGGACCTCCCTTTAGGACCTCCTCCCTGTCCTTTCCGCTTTTTGCTGATTTCCTCCTTTTTTCCAGCCACCTTGCCTCTGCCTCTTGGCTGTGATCTGCACCTCTTTTCAGCAGCTTTCTCCTTGAGATCCCTGTCCCTTTCGACCCTAGATCTATTGGCCTCTTTTTAGTGTGTTTTGACTAGATTTTTTCCCTCTTTTAGATTATTTTTGAGAGACTCACCTTCTTGGGTTCAATCGCTGCACTAGTAGCTGTTAATTTTCTGTTATTTCAGCATTATATACTGTTTTTGCAGCATTATTTTCAGTTACGTAGCACACTTTTTCTCTTACTCTCAAAACGAAAAGGGTTTAAAAATTAAAATTAACACACGCCACACACTCACCCTAAGCGAAGAAGAACCTGGTTTACACCGCCAGGCAAAGACTTTAAAATCAATTTACACTGCACCTTTTTTCCCTTGTTTCGACATTGTAATCACTTGATTCTGCACCTCCCTGCCTTTGTGGGTCGTTCTTCTTCACCTCATGCCGTGTTTGTGTTGTCACCATTGCGCCCCCAAGGCGCGCCTCCCGGAGACTTCTTGGCCTTCACCCTCAGTTTCCGATCGATCGACCTGCTCCATCCCGCCGTCGTCGAGCCAGTCCTCCTCCGACTCCGCATTTCTACTCCTCTTCTGATTCATTGGGTTCTCCTTTTACTTTTGGTCCTCCCCCTGTCACCTTCACTATGTCTGGTCCAAGGCCTAACGCTAGCTGTAATCCCGGACCTAATTTCAGAACTATTACTAGCAGAACTGCCACAGGAACTACCTCGGCTGCCCCCTTGCTACTGTACATCGTAGGCCTCAGCCTCCCCGATTTCAATCAGTTGATCAATGACCCTATCCGCCACGATGTTGGTTGGCCTGCTATGCCAACCAAGCTCCCCTCCAAAATCCCTAAGTTTGAAGGCCTTGCTGGAGAAGATACAACCAACCATGTCCGATCTTTCCACATGTGGTGTTCCTCCAATTCCATTACCGATGATTCCATCCGTCTTCGGTTGTTCCAATGCACGCTTACCGGCGAAGCTTCTAAATGGTATGTTGACCAAGCCACCTCTTCCCATACCACCTTTGTGACCATTTCCCAAGCCTTTTTATCTTATTTCCAGCTCCCTCTCCGATACGATACTGGTACGGAGCTCTTGACTTCCTTCAATCAAACCTCTTCGACCCGCCTTTCTACCCATGTCCAGGAATGGCAAAGAAGACGGAGCTTATGTCGAGCCCCCCCCTTCGAAGATCATGTTTATATGGACTGGTTCCTTCGCACTCTCTTAGCTCCCATCGGCAAAGATGTCGCCTCCCATTTCCCTCAAACCGAAGAAGTCGCCCTCCAAATAGCCTTGAAATATGACCTGATCTATGCTCAGTCTGGTTATGTTTATACCGTCCTTCCTGACCTCCCCAGGTCTGGAGGCCCTAATGCCCCGGGGGCCTCTCATTCCGCCGACAGTATCATTGGAGCCCTTTCTCATCCGCATGCTCAACCTCCTATTGGCTATGGTCTCCCTCAGGGAGGGGCCAGCACCTCTAACACTTTTCCCCCTCCAGGTAGCATGTATCCAAGATACAGCATGCCTCATCCTTTTTCCCAACCTCCTGCTTACCTCAATGTTGCCCAACCTAACCATTACCCTTATCCGCAGCTTGGTGCGCCAGCTCCTCCAGCATATGCGCTTCCACCTCCCTTTCCTCCTCCAACCCCACAACAGCACCTACAACCCCCTCCAGGGCAAGTATTTACACAGCAGGGCGCGACTAATCCCCCTTCTTCTCAAAGAAGGTGGAGAGGAAATCAAAACTAATCTTCCCCTGGTACTTGTGGACCCAATCCTCAAGGTATTGACCCTAACACTGCTAACCAGCAACAGGGCACTCAGCCCAAGCCGGACAGGCCTCTTTGCACAAATAAGCCTTGTTCGTGTTGCGGTGTTTATGGTCATTACACCCACGATTGTCCCCTCTTACCACAGATGTGGCAGATGTGGGAGTCTCAAGCTACATTGCGAGGACAACATGCCTCCCCTCATGCTCCCCCTAATGTGGCCACTACTCAACCAGCTGTGTTTACTGATCCTTTCCCTCAGCAAGGATTCGTGGCTGCCCAACCACCTGACCGACAAGTCGCCACTCAACCTTCCCATTCTGGTTCCTTCGATTACCACATCCTCATGATGAACTCTGATCCTTCCCCAACCGTCGACCTTCACCTCCAAACTCGGTCTCGCCAATACCCCAAGCCTTCCGCTCATTCTGCATCTGAGTCCCCTTCTTCAGGTTCTACAGAGCCTCTTTCGATATCCAATGGTCCCTTACATATCCCTCAACCCAAAGTTGAGGTTCATACCAAGATTCCTAAGGGACCATTACATCGAAATGCTACTTCTGGTTGAGCTGCTCATTCGTATAGCATAGTAGATGATTTGGCGCAATCTCCTGCTGCCATTTCCACATTGGAACTCCTCCAGTCGTGCCCTTCCCAAAAGAAGGCTCTGCTATCTGCTGTGGGCGCTGTAGATCCTGCTGATGACCAAATGATTTTTTTTTACGCCCATCAATCAGAACATCCTCCTCTTCTTGCTTCCGTCGCCTTCTAAATCCCAGTCAAAATCTGGAATGCCAACGTTTCTCGGTGTATAATTGATGAGGGGGCATCCACCTGTGTGATGTCTGCTTCAGTTTGGAAGCAACTTGGATCTCCTGACTTGGCCCCTTCCACGATCACCCTTCGAGCGTGGGACGGCCACGCCTCCCAGCCCATTAGCCTTTTTCGTAATTGTCCTATCACCCTTTCCGGTAAGACTATTTGCGTTAACATCGAAGTCATCGACGCCCCTCTAGACTACAACATTCTATTGGGGTGAAGCTACACCTATGCCATGTCTGCCGTCCTATCCACAGTTTTTCGCAAGATGTCTTTTCCTCACAATGGAAAGATAGTCACCATCGACCAGTTGACTTATCATGAGCCAAAGTCTCAGACCTCCCCTGAGACGACCATCTCTTCTGTAGCCAATAAGCAAACTGTCGATTCCTTAACCAGTGTTTCTCCCGGCGTCTACAAAGACTCCTCCCTGCTTGGAACTTTCCCTGGTCCCCCTCCTCCTCATATCTCTGATCCCAGCTTATCGAACATTTGCATGATGCAATCATCTCGGGCCGCCCTTCAGCGCCCCACTTCGGCTAGTCAACAACCTTCGACTCAACCTAGCTCACCGCAACCCGCTTCTAGCCATTCATCTCAGCCAGACGGACCTCCTCCTTTTGGCCCACCTCCTACAGCTGGTATCCCTGAGCCCCTCTATCCTCATGGGTCGGTTCCCCCAGGCCTCAACCATCTCAGAGCCGTCCCTCCTGGTCATTATCCCACTGGTCAGATACCTATCCTGGCTCCCCCTCCCGGAGTCTATACGGTCCCCGTCATGGCCACCCTCTCTCTCCCTAACCTGACCCTGGGCATACCCGTCTGGTGCCTTGACCCTCCAGCCGCTACCCCACCCGGTCACCCCAAACCCTACCTTGCTTTGACACCGGTTCAACCGGTCCCCCTCGCTTCCTCCGTTACCACCTGGCCCCCCGCACCTCCCCAGGACCCTGCCCCTGTGGTGACAGCTCCAGGAAAGAAAGGCAAAGTTCGCAAGGGGGCAACCAATCAGGACCCAGCTGCCCCGACGAACCCTACCCCTCCTCGACCGCCAAAGCACGCTATCCAGTGCGCTTTGTGCGATATTGTTGGTCACGCCACCCATACGTGTCCTGAATTTCCACACCTCAAGATCCTGGTCAACGAGATGTTTCCCAACTCTGATATCCCTGAATTCTATGTCACTATCCTGGATTCTATCCCGAAACTCAAAACATTGCACACAAATCACCCTTGTGCTTTGTGCGATTTCCATGGCCATTACACCCACCTCTATCCCCGCCTTGATGAGTATCGTTCCTCCTTAGACATGTACCACCAATTCAAGGCTATGCACGATAAGATACCTTCTCACTTGTCTGCGAGTTCTACTTCGATAGGACCAGAGGATATTCCTACTCCCATTCACATTCCTCCTCCCTCTATCGAACCAACAGAGCCTTCAATCACCATTTTATACCAATCATCATCCTTGAGAGATAATTCACCTAACCTTCGACCTGAAGACACTCTCAGTTCCCCCTCAGTTGACCTTGGATCTGTTGACGTTGCGCATGTGAGCCCTTCTCCACAAGATGACCAGTCACACATTACTACATCATCGGGTGATCCTCCTTCCTCCAGTCTCCCCATATTCCAGTCCGATGAAGACATTATGGAAGCCATGACCAACCCTGACTTTCCGTGGGATGATATGCACCATCGTGCATACTTCCTCCCACAGCAATCCCATGACCAATATGTTGTGGAAACCAAAGACTTCATTCCCAATGTAGTCGATTGGTTCAAAAATCCCATCCCTGCGCCTGATGCTTTCGAATAAGGAAACATTGCCAATATCTCTCCTACCATTAAAATCGACGTTTCGGTCAAACCGAGAATCCAAGAATATATCACCTTGGGTGCCCAATGCACCCCCGAAGAAATTGAAGCTTACACTAAGCTTTTCAAATAATTCCGCGATATTTTTGCTTGGTCCTACTCCGAAATGCCCGGACTCGATCCCACCATCGTCGAACATCATATCGACACTTGGCCGGATGCCAACCCAGTCCGTCAAAAGTTGAGACCCATTAATCCTTCCAGACACGATGCTATCAAAGCCGAAATCGATAAGCTCAAGCAGGTTGGTTTCATTTATCCCATCGAATACACCACTTGGGTGTCCAACCCAGTTCCCATCCTCAAGAAACAAGGCACCATCCGTGTCTGTACGGACTTTCGCAATTTGAGCAAAGCTTGTCCCAAAGACAACTTCCCCACACCATTTATTGACCAAATCATTGATGAGTGTGCAAGGCATGAGGTTCTATCCTTTATGGATGGTTTGTACGGATACAATCAAATCGTTATCCGTCCCACTGATCAACTTAAAACCGCGTTCATCAGTCCGTGGGGAACTTTCGCTTACCGAGTTATGCCATTCGACCTTAAAAACGCCGACGCCACTTTTCAATGGGCCATGTCTTATTGTTTCCATGACTTAGCTCATATTATCCTTGCTTATTTAGACGACCTCACTGCGCGTTCTAAGCATCGAGTGCAGCACCTCCACGATCTGCGTACCGTCTTTCTCCGATGTCGCAAGTATAATATCCGCCTTAACTCGTTGAAATGCGTCTTCTGCATCCCCGCCGGCTGTCTCCTAGGTTTCATAGTGTCTAAGGACGGTATCACTCTTGACCCTTTGAAATTTCAAGCCATTCTTGAACTTCCCATTCCGCGTACCTTATGCCAGCTACAAAGTCTCCAAGGCAAAGCTAATTTTCTTCGACGGTTCGTTCCTCACTATGCCACCACCGCACATGGGTTCCTTAGACTCCTCCAATCTAACATCCCATTTGTATGGGATACCTATGCTCATGAGTCTTTCGATGCCCTCAAGCAGGCTCTCACATCCGCTCCCTTGACCCGCCCTCTCGACTTTGATAGGGAATTTATCCTGTACATCTCCGCTTCCACCTATTCGGTCACTGGAGTTCTTATCCAGGAAGATGACAACGGTATCGAGCATGTGATCTACTACGTCAGTAAGAACCTTGTAGGACCCCCTGTTTCCTATTCACACGAAGAAAAACTAGCGTTGGCTGTCATGTTCTCGGTCCAAAAACTTTTTCATTACATCCTCATGCGTTCCACCAAGGTTGTGACTAATTCCAACCCCATGGATTTCCTATTGAGTCGCCGCATCCTCACTGGGAAGTACGCCCGTTGGGTCATCATCCTTCAAGAATTCGACCTCGAATTTGTCACACCAAAAATTAAGAAAGGTTTAGCTCTCGCTGAACTCATTTCTGAATTACCTACTAGAACGCAGGATCCCCCAGTTAATGATGATTTCCTGATGAGCACTTATTCGCCATTACTTTGGACGATCCTTGGTACGGCGATATCCTCACTTACTTGCGAACCCAAAATTTCTCCATTCACCTTGATCGTGACGCTCGACGACGTATCCGACACCAGACCCCCCGCTACCTTCTTATCGGTGACGACCTCTATTGTCGTGGTATAGATACTGTCCTTTGTCATTGTCTCACACACGCTGAAGCTGAACATGTCCTCAATGCCTTCCATAGCGGTGCTTACGGTGGCCACCTCTCCGGCCTCGCTACCGCTCAGAAAGTCATGCGCGCTGGGTATTTTTGGCCTTCCCTCTTCAGTGATTGCATTGAGGCATTCAAACACTATTCCAACTACCAACATTTCGGCCCTAAGGCTCGAGCTCCCCAAGCTCTCCTCCATCCTGTCATCACAACTGGTCCCTTTTGTAAATGGGCCATCGACTTCATGGAGTGTCGCCCGCCATTCGCTGGTAACCATAAATATATCATCGTCGCGGTTGACTATTTCACAAAATGGGCCGAGGCTATGCCAAAATTTAACAACACGGCAGCTACCGCCACCTTCTTTTTCTTTAATCACGTTATCGCTCGATTCAGAGTTCCGAAACAACTAGTCTCTAACCATGGCCGAAATTTTGAAGATGAGATATGGTGGGAGCTATCCTCCCTTTTGGGTTTTGAGCACCAATATTCCTCTTCCTATTACCCCCAAGGTAATGGCCAAGTTGAAGCAGTCAACAAAATCCTCAAGACCATGCTTCAACGAATGGTGAATAAGCATGAAACCAACTGGCACCTTTTTCTCTTCCCTGCTTTGTGGGCCTATCGAACTTCTGTTAAAACCGCCACCGAGTTTACTCCTTTCCACCTCGTTTTTGGAGAGGAGGCAGTCTTACCAATCGAGTGTGAAATCCCTTCCTTGCATCTGGCCATTGAACTTCTCCCTGACACCCAACCTCTAGAAAAACGACTTATCATGCTTGAGCACGCCTCCGAAGACCGTCGTGTTGCATTGCAAACCATGGAAGCGGCCAAGAAATGCACCAAAGCTCAGTATGACAGAAAAGTCCAGCCTCGTACTTTCCACGAAGGTGACTTTGTTCTAGTATATGACCAGGCCCATGATGTCCTTGGTCATGGGAAGTTCGAATCATTATGGCTAGGCCCTTACATCATCAGTAAGGATCTCGGTGAGGGGGCATACCTCTAAGAGGACTTCGAAGGCAATCCCCTTCCTAATCCTTGAAATGCACTCTATCTTAAGAAATATTACCCTTAGCATTTCCCTTCTGAAATGCATGTTTTATTTTCTTTTAGATAGCCAGCATATTTTTCGTTTTCATCCTTTGACACTTCACCAAGACACATTTTGTCCCCAAGGGGTCACTCCACCTCCCCCAAAACATCGAATTTCCTCACTTATAACACCTGTAATTGGGGCACCACTTTGGCCCCATACTTTTCTTTGTTCGTTTTGATTTTCGTCATGAGATACCATCTTGTACTCATGTTTTCAGGGTCCCCCATGGGCTCTTTTCTATGTGGCAGCACCATCGAGTCACCCTTGTTTAGAGCATCCAATATGAGTCATCATCGCATTCATGGAGTCTATCCCAAGTCCCTTTGTACCCCGCTATAGTCCTCCATCCTTCATTGCTTGATCCCTCTCTTATGTCGCACATTATGGCCTTCGGTCCCACTATCCCCTATCCCTCATGATATTGTGTCAGGCGCTGCCATGTCATTCATGCCCTTTATGCTCTAGCAAGGGAAGTCGTCCATTCACTACTCAGTCCCCTCCTTTCCACCATCATCATTGGTATTAGTCTGTCTGTCGCTCTACTATTTTCTCTCATGCCTTAGTTGAGGATCTCTCATTGCCTCACCTATGGCGGACCTCCTTACGTCGACATCGGCTCCTTCATTCCGGAAGACAGGTCTAGAGGGCGGTGTACTTTGGTTCCAGCTTCCACTCTTGTTCGATGCCTCGGATCAGGCAAAGGGATCTCTCATTTCCCTTTGACTTGATTGTTTCTCCACTCCAGCTCCTTTCAGCGTGATCAAGATCTGTATACTTGATGGTTCAGTGATGTAGCAGCAGCTCTTGGTGTTTCCCGGGTGTGTGTGAGATGTCTCAGCCCTCATGAGGGGGTGGCCCTGCAGGTAGCCCCCCACATGCCCCAATGACCTCTTCATTGCAGCCTTCGATGCAGCTCCATATATTTGATGATGTCGGCCTTAGCCGCTTGCAGCGCCTCTTTGATTTGCATGTATCAGTTAGGTTTTGTGAGTCCTTCCCCGCTTATAGGGGGCATTTGGGTTGTATTTGTATCTCATGTACTCATATATTATTGTATAATTCCTGGCTGTTATCCTAGGCACATCATGTATGTGGGATTCCTCATTGTATTCTTATCTGGCTCATGTTTATGCCAGTTGTACTTTATGGTTCGGTCCCTTGTTTACTGGACACACTATTCTTTTGTACTTTGTCTCGGCGGGCATAGGTATGCCTCCCCCGCTGCCTTTAGCACAGGTACCCTTTCATAAAAAGAGACTTGTTGCACCTGTAAGTCTCTTCTCCTCAGGGTCTAGTTCTTCAACACATTAGTCTACCTCACATTTCTGTCTCTGACTTCCCTCTTGATGTCTGGTGATTGAGTTCTTACAATGTATTTCGGTCATACGAATTGCTCCTAACACTCGCACGCTGGGGGGCAATCTGTTACACCATTTTTTGGTCATCTAACCTATTATCATTAGATGGACCCATGTACACCATGTAAGACCAATTTTACCCTAAGTAAAATTGCTTTCACTATGTAAAATAACTTAATAAAACACATTTATTAGGTTGTTTATGGTCTAAACAGAAAAACCCAAAAGGAAATATTAAACAAACCTATATTTGTTTGATTTTCCTCAAGGAATAATTAATTAAACAATAATTTAATTATTATTCCTGGTCATGTTTAACCCAAAACAAAGAAATTAATTAGATAAATCTTTATTTATCTTATTATTTTCTAGGAATAATTTAATTCATTGTTAAATATGACTAAATCACCCATAAATAATTAAATAAATCATTATTTATTTGATTATCTTTCAACCACTTCCTTAAAATGATAAATAAATCATTTATTTATTTATTATTCACAAATAAAGGGATTTGGCCCAAGTCAAATACTTTTTCCCTCCAACAAATATAATAAAATATTCCATAAAAGGTGGATCTAGATTTGGTTAATGTTATTTTAATCATGCACCAAGATCTAGAATGACCCAATATTTTGTTATAAATAGGAGGGTTTTTTCCTACCATTATTCACCTTTTGTTGCCTATTAGATCACTCTGGATCTAAACTCTTGGTTTGACTTTGAGCCATTATCATTGTCATATTTTCCATTATCTGTTGTGTGAGCTCCCTTTGAGTTCTATCTTTGTCTGGGTTTTCTACACCAACAAGAGAGAGAAATGCTAGATCTGAAGTGCTGAGGACTTCCAAGAACCCATCCCATTGAGGAGAATTGGAAACATCTTCTTGTTTTCCTCCCAGGTGCCCTTAATACAATTTTTTTTTTCAAAAATTGTTCTTGTCTTGTCTATTGGATATATGGAGCAAAACCTTCTTTTTACTGCTTAATGTATTTCTATGCATAGATCTAGTTTTTGCAGCTCTTGTCTTGATCAAATAACTGTAGATCTGAAGATATTGGCAGCCATATTTGATGTTAGGGCTATTAGTTATGCGTAGCTAAAGTGGCTTTTTTTCGTACACTTTGACAAAGGATTCATACTAACAGTTACACACTATAAAACGTTAAGACTAGAATCCTCACTTTAAAGTAAAACTCCTTCTTCCTGAGACCCAACAGGCTCTTCGCATTTCTATTAAGATTTCAACAAAAATCATACAAAAATTCTTTCACAACAAAATTCTTTTGAAAATCTATAACCCGTTTTTCTCTTCCGATATTGCTTATATACAGGCCTCAGTACATGAGCGAGAAGATATTTTTGGGAAAAATATCTTCCTCGCGTGCCAGAAATTAGTTTGAGGTCTTTGTCAAAATAACCAAAATTTTATGATGAGGAATAGAGGCATCTCATCATTTGCATCTAGGCACTGGGCCATTTTGAAGCAAAATATTAAACAATAGTCTGGTAGAAAAGTAAAATGCTGGAGTGGAACATAAATTCCACTTGAAACTTAAAAGTAATTAACTAAAGTAAAAAGTAAGAAGGCCACTAGGGCCGAATCATGAGTTGACAGTATTTCACTGATGAGAAGGGGTTGAGGTAGTCGCTGACACTGATGGTGGAACATTTGCTGACGAGCTGGCGATCTAGCTGGCGAACTGAGTGCATCTTTGTTGGCGGTCCGCTGAAGGTTCAGGCATCGCCGTGAATCCTTCCACCTTGATATAGGCCTCTGTAAGGGCATCGAAACCTTCCTCGGTGGGGATCTTGTGTTTTATCAGATGAAGGAGAGTGAATTCTTGGCGGAGCGATGAAACAATTGTCTCAGCTTTTAACCGAGCGGTTTTATCAGACAATATATCCGTCCGGTCTCTTTCTTCCTAGAGACGTGCTTTATATTCTGTTAACGGCCATATCATGAAAGGAGTGGTTGGGTCCCAGCAAGATGGAAGTCCAGCTGTTGTGATCTCAGCCCAAACTGCATCGAATCGATCCACATTTGCTGCCACCTATTGCAGGGCTCTCGAAGCTATAACTCGGGCGGCCTCCTTGTCGATGATTTTCTGGCATTCAAAAGCCTCCATGAACCGACTTGGTATGCCATGCTTCTCCACCTCATCAGATTCCAACTCTTTCAAGAAAGAAATATAGCTTCTGGCATGCTGGGCTCTGCTGGGCAAGTTAAGGTCTGCCTCCTGAAATTTCCTGTTGAGATAGAGTATAGCAGATTTGGTTTCCCCAATCATTTTCAGGAAACCCCACTGTTCTGTCACCGCCGAGATGATCTCTGACCAAATTATCCTTCTCGCATCACTGAGGGTGATATTACCCTTCAGGCGGCTGTTGAGTTTATTGATGGTTTTCTGCTGGTCAGCCTTTTCCTTCCTTTCCTGTTCGATTTCCTTCTGCAATGTCTCTATCTTTCTGGTATTCTCAGCCAGGGAGGTCTCCAAATTGGTGATTCTTAGCCTCACGGTTGCATCTTTCTTTTCTAGTACAACATTTGCGACCTTTGCTCTAGTTAGCTACTCGGACAATGAACTAGTCTTCGGTGGAGTGGTAGTTGGCACACAACTGTGCGTGTCCCAAGTCGTTTGTAGCTCTGTCAACTTGCCCTGAATAATATTTATTGTCTCTGCCATTTTTTCTTTTTCCTCTTTCTCGTTTGCCAGTGAATTGGCCAAGTATGCTTTTTATTTCTCCGCCTGTGCCAATTTAGCCGTCTGAACATGGTGGGATGCCGGTATGCTGAACTTGCATTTCAATGATGCAACCTCCTTCTACAATTGATCTATCAAATAGCGATGCGGGTTGGATTCTCCAGTTTCCTTTCCTTTGATCGACTCCATGAGGCTGTGTATTTGATTTGCCTGGGCGCGGGAATTTTCCTGTTAATTTTTAGTGTTGTCCTCACCTGTGCATGCTTAGTCTCCAGCTTCTTCAATGTGATGGTGAGCCTCATTACCTCATCCTTCAGCATGTAACCAACCACCTGGAACAGGTTGCATTTGTCAAGGGATAGTACCTTGGCAATGTCAATTGCATACTTAAGCACCCTGTAACTATTGGTACCTGCATTAGGATCCAAGATGGCCTCAGCCACAATACCAGATGTTCTGTGTCCACATTCATGGAAGCTGAAACCCTGGTATGATATTTTTCCACATAGCCTTCCAGCGTGGCCTTGTACTTGTCCCTGATCACTCTGTTTTTCTGACTCCTTTCAATTACAATTGGTGAAGCATTATCGCCAATTGCCTGTGAGACCTCAGAGTAGTCGAGGAGGTGATACTATCTCTCAGCACTTTGAGCCCCGCTTTGCTTCCGTCTGGTTGGTCGTATGGTACAAATGGCTCAAGCAACTGTTCTTCCCCTATGACCTCTGCCTCGCTTGAGACTATTTTATGCTTTTTGCGGAGGAGGGAACTTGTTCCTGAGGGTCCCACTTCTTCTTCTTGGCCTCTTTTGGCTTCTCCTTCTTCCCTTGTGGCAGATGAATCTGTCTCCAACTATGAAATCAAAGGCCAAGTTTCAAGATTAGCCCTCCACTCTATAAACGGTCTCGACTCATGTGTATAAGGAGTAGACTTGTTCCTCCTTCTTCTGTTAGAGATAATCCCCCGGGGATCATAGGCCTAAGCCTTCCCCTGTCTTAAGTCCATGCCTTGCAACAGCTTCTCAACAACAGGAAGGGTGTGTCTTGAATTTACAATAAACGGGCCAATAGTGAGGGAGTTTCACGATTTGGTCATATTTGAGAGTCTGCCGAATATACTCCAGAGCGTAAACTCGTCGAGCAGGAAACACAGGTAGCTGGTAAGGGGGGGCCTCGGCTCCATAGACCCGAATTTCAGTATGCTTGTCAAATAGATACCAATTCCCAGTGCTCTGGGTTTTACTAACTTGTAGCCAGCTCTTCATTTCAGGAAAAACCCTGGGCGAGGGAGAATCATGGATGATAGTGTAGACAATAGGCATGAACTCATTTAGAAACCTGGAATAACCCACCCCATTTGGTAATAGGTGCACTATAAAGTTCCAGTCGAAGACTGGTCAGGGTTGAGAGTTTACCTCGTATACCCTATCTAAACCCAAACCCTCGAACTTATCAGCATGCTGATATAAGAAGAGGTAGAAGACCATCGAAAAAAAGTGGAAGTGACTAGTTTCCGAAAGCTCTTGGAACTAGGTCTGAATGTTAGCAGCCAAGAAGCCAAGGATATCTAGAACTACCCCTTTTTGAGACATTAACCACAAGAAATAAACACATGCCATGGAAACTTCCCCCAAACCACCTACACCTAGAAGACCTGCGATGAGGGCCAGGATGGGCTGCACTTCTTCTTTGAACAGACTCAACGGGAAAGGCTCTACAGAAGGAAGAGACATAGCCTGGTTTCTGGTTATAGAGGAAATGAAGTATTCTTGCTACTCCCATGGAAATTTAGTGAACTTGGAGGTTAAAGCTATTTCATTGAAACTGGTATAGATGGTGCTAGTGGGAAAGCAGAAGGCTTGCCTGATGATGTCGGGAGAAAGAGAAAAAATCTTATTCCCCTAATCCGAGGTAAACATGCCTTGACACTCATCGTAGGCATCTCTCAGCCAGCAAATAAAATTGACCAACGGGTAGACTGGGGGGGTAATTTGATGATATAAACCTGATACAACCACCCGATATCGATCCCTATTCTCGACATGTCGCCTAGAAAGCTCGGGTTTTATACTGCTGATGGGAAAAGGGTATTGGGGATCACAGATTTTGGCTTGTAGGTCAATGAAGGGTTGAGCCCAGGAGGGTTTCTGGTTTCACAGACCTAAGGAGTCTCTGGTTTAGTTTTCTTGGGTGTGCCCCTTCCCATGACTGACATACAAAACTTTTAAAAACGAAAGGAAAGCAGAGGGAATATGAGGGACGGAGTACCTGTGCAGTATGAATTTGCTCGGGAAAATGACGCGGGGGTACTGACAGTGACCGGGTAGACCTGGCACTAGCTCCCACTTAGTTTATACTGTAGCTGGAAGACTTGTAAATTTTATTGCAGTAAAATACGGGAGGACCGTTATCTAAGACTGAAAGTTCTGAGGTAAAAGGCGGAGAGGTGAAATAAGCAGGGTAAGTGTCGTAAGGACACTGATAGTGGAGCACGTGGCGTATAGGGATTGGGTGTCAGATGGAAGCAGGTGAACACCGCATGCCAGGTTTAATACTGGTACGAGCCTCGTTACTTACTCACCTAGAAAGTTACCTTACCTTTCTGCTGCATAAGCCATCCGGTTCTTGAAAAATACTCTTCGTAAGGCTGGTTAAATACATAGCGTACAGGCCTCTAGGGCCCGCACTTCACTCTGCCACATCACGCTTAGCTTGGGTCCACCCCATGCTACATCACCATAACTCTGCAGGGGTACGGGTCTCATCCCCCTTCCACTCCTTGACCCCCTCAGAATTTCCCATACGGGGAGTTCCCTCACGTGCATATTATGAAAGCGGAAAGCCTTTTAATAATTTTGTTTTGCGTCCTTTACCTTTTTTCTTTATACCTTTGCCTTTTTGCTTTATATTTGTACCCTTTCCGAACATATGCTTCGTTTTTAGGCACGTGACTTGTTTTATCATCGTTTCCCTTCAACCATTCTTTTAATGTTTCACCACCCGTCATGCATTTGATATATGACTACTCAAGGGTTACCTTAAAAATTGATTGATGTTAACTAATTATCAACATTGGCTCCACCTAGGAACGCCACGTTCATCCATGAGCGTGTCGAGAACTTTGCAGAGCACCTGTTTGTCTTCTGTATGGACATCACTCTTCATCCCTTCCATCCTTTTAATTTTCTTCTTCATGATTCATCAGCACACACACATCATTCAAACAGAGATTAAAAAATAAACTAATATACAATATGATACATCAAGCTTTCTCAGCCTGAATCATAATTGGAAGTAAGGTTTGAGGAACTGACCGTTTACAGGGGCATCAAGAAAATCTCCCTGTAAATTTTCCAACCTGAAAGTATTGTTGCCGCCTTGCTCTACAATTTTAAAAGGGTCGAACCAGAGGGGGTCGAATTTACCGTGTTTCCCTTTATCAGCCCTTCGAATGTCCCATCTGAGCACCAAATCCCCAACCTGTAACTTCCTGTCCCTGGCATGTTGATCGAAAAGATCCTTCATTTTCTCCTGATATTCAATCAGCCTCTGGCTTACCTGATTCCGCGTTTCTTCTAACTCCACCAGCTGGTTGATTCTCCTAGTCACATCATCAGGTTCTTCTTGGCATTCCTGCATGAATCAAGCTACCTGTAATGCTAACTGTACAGGGAAAAATGCTGCCCTCCCATATACTAATTCATACGGGGACTTCCCGGTTGCTCTCTTGCTGGTATTCCTGTTGGCCCACAGAGCGAATTTCAGCTAGGAGTCCCAATTTTTCTGGTTTTTGTTGATAGTCTTCTTAAGTGCTCTCACCAGTGTTTTATTTGAAGACTCTGCCAGGTCGTTTCCTTGTGGGTAATATGCTGTAGAGTGACCTAGTGAAATATTATACTGTTGACAGAAGCTGACAAACTTTGCAGATTTAAAGGCCTGTGCATTTTCTGTCACAATCTTGGCAGGGAAATCAAATCTAGATATAATATTTTCTTCCATGAATTTTATTACCAAAGTATCTGTTTCATTCCTAGCGGGTATAGCTTCCACCCACTTTGTGAAATAATCTGTGGCAGTTAGTATCCACTTATGCTGACCACTTGATGGAGGATGTATTTCGCTGATAAAGTCAATTCCCCACTGCTGAAATGGTTCATCTACATGAACAGGGATCATGGGAAGAGGTGCTAGCTTTTGTCTTTCAGCAAATCTTTAGCATTTATCACAAGCTCTGACCTAGGAAAAGACATCTCCAAAGAGTTTGGGCAAGAAGAAACCAGCCTTCAGGATTTTGTGAGCAGTAACCCTCCAACTGTAATGGCCCCCACAGATTCCTTCATGAAACTCAGCCATTATACTCTCTACCTCTTCTTCTGTGAGACACAAGAGTAGGATTCCTGAGGGATCTCGCCAGTACAGCCGACCGTTTGCAACCACGTACTTCTGCAACCTCAACCTCAATGTCCTGTATTTAGCTTTGTCACAACTGGGCGGGCAACTGAGTGTTAGGAGATATTCCACTATCTCCTTGTAACAGGGGCTGATGAGGTACTTCATATGTGTCTTCTGGGAAGCTATCTCTACTCCCTGTGGTTCTTCTTTCCTCTCAGACTGCTCATTCGCCATCATGGACAGAGTTATACCCAGAACCTGACAATTTGATTCGGACAAGATTTGGCTAACCCTTGTCCCTTGATTAGTTTGGTAGGGCGGATGTCTAGCTCATACTCCTGTATTTTGGCGATCCATTTCCCTCTTTTTCCTTCACTATCTCCCTGGATAAGGATATCCTTAACATCTGTTGTGGGCACATACGCAGTGACATGGGACTGCAAGACATACATACGAAAAGCTTTGAGGGATTTCACTAGAGCATATGCTTGCTTTTCCAATATGTTATATTTCAGCTCAAAATCACGAAGCACCTGACTGAAGAAGGAAATAGGCTGCTCATACCCTTCTTCATTTTTCTGCAATAGAACTCCTGCCACTGTATGAGGTGATGCAAAGGAAAATATCATAAAAGGTTTGGCATAATCTGGCCCAGCTAACACAGGGGCTTCCACAAATGCATTTTTAATCCTGACAAAGGCCTCTCGTGATTCTTGTGACCACTTTACCTCATTATTCTTGTTCAGCATGTCAGTTATATGCCTAACTATCTCAGCATAGTTAGAGATGAACCTCCTCAGAAAGTTTATACGGCCTGGAAACACCTGAACTTCCTTTTTATTTCTGGGGAGGGAAATTCCATTTATGACTTCTACTCTCTTAGGATCTATCTTTACTCCATCTTTGGTTACAATATGTCCCAAAATCTTGCCCTCTTCCAATGCAAACAAAGACTTATGTGGGTTGAGGGATAGGCCATACTTTCTGCACTTCTCGAAGGTTCTGCGCAAATGTTCAATGTGCTCTGCATCATCTTTTGAAAACACAGTAATGTCGTCGAAATATACCACCACCAACTTATCTTGCTCCCCAGTGAAGGCAATATCCATGGCCCTCTGAAAAGTGGCCCCTACGTTAATCAACCCAAAAGGCATCCTGGCATACATAAACGTCCCCCATGGAGTGGTAAAGGAAGTCTTCTTTTGATCTTCTAGTAGTACAACCACCTAATTGTACCCAGAGAATCCATCCATCATCGACATTCAGGAAGCTCCTACCACTTTCTGCAAGATGTGATCCATCTTAGGCAGTGGATAATTATCCTTTAAGAATGCTCTGTTCAGATTCCTGAAATCAACACATAGCCTTATTTCTCCGTTTTTCTTCCATACAGGGACTAGGTTTGCTACCCACTCAGAATATCTCAATGGTACAATGATTTTGGCCTTCAAAAGTTTCTTAATTTCTTTCTCAATCGAGGGTAGCAGCAGGGGATTTATCTGTCTAAGCTTCTGTTTATGTGGTTTTTCATCTCCCTTCAATGGAATTTTATGCTGCATTATGCTGATATCGAAGGTTTTTAGGTCTTGATAAGACCATTCAAACACCTCTTTATATGACTGGAATAATTTCTGGTAGAGCTTTTTATATTCCCTTGTGACCTTCTTGGACAACTTCACGATTTTAGGGTCAGCTTCAGTGCCAAGATTCAGATCTTCTACCAGATTCTCCTCTACAACTTTGTTTGACTGCAATGGAAAATAATTCTTATTAAACAACCTTTCTAAGGGCACTAGTACTCGAGGAATGACATTTCCTTTCAACAACAGGAATTTGTGGCCAGCCACCTTTTCTTCCCATTTATCTCCTGAAGTGTTTTCAACCTCCTCTTCTTCACAAGTATTAATCTCCATGTTGGAAAATTCCACAATTGTTTCTAAGAATCTCTTCACCCGTTCTTCATCTTCAAACACTTGCCAATGTTTGATATTGTCTAGGATTGATGGCCGATAACGTACCTCAATTTCATATCTCAAGAGAGGATTCTGAGGTGGACGGAAAGTACTGGCAGCCACTACCAGGGAGTCTGCCATCCTATTCTGCTCCCGTGGCATGAACTGGATATTGAATGCCAAGAAGAAGTTCTCCACCAGATCCCAAACTTCATTCCTACAAGCCCTTAGCCTAGGATGTTTGGCTTGGCACTGATTCTTCACTTGTCTGACTACCAGTTCCGAATCTCACAGAACCTTTAGACTTTGTATGTTCATGCTCTTGGATGTCTGTAGCCCCAGTAGAAGTGCTTCATACTCGGCCACATTATTGGTGGCTTCATACTCCAGCTTGAAAGACAAAGGGACCTGTTAGCCACCTATAATATTTTGTTATACCAAAAGGTGGCTAAAACTTTTTGGAGCCTCCAAGAAACAAATTTTATCACTAAAAATTGTTGGCTCTTGAAGTCTCTTTAAGGCCTCATGCCTCTGTCCCAAATCTTCATTTACTATTGCCATTATTATACTCAGAAATTCTGCTGATTTCATAAAAAATACTGCTGCAAGACTTTCATTTTCCCCCTTGTCAAACCTTTATCTGCTCCCCTTTTCCTCCATAAAATCCCCCTTGTTTTCATGATTTCTTCTCTTTCCCTCATGAAAAAACACTTTTACAAAGTTAAAAGACTCACTCTTTAGCTTTGCCATAACCCCCATTTCCATTGAAAAACCATGAAAAATGCATAGAAAAACAAGTGCTAACTCTATAAGCGCTCATCGCAAATCGCAAATCACGGAATCACGGTTTTATCTAAAAAATCTCATCGCAAGTTTCTACGATGCGATCCATCGCATATCGCAAATCGCATGTTTTTTTGTTTAAACAGTTTGATCCATCGCAAATATTTGCGATGCGATCTGATCGCATCGCAAATATTTGCGATGCAACCGCTCCAATCGCATTTTTCCCCAGCGCTCATCGCAAATCGCAATATCGCATTTTCTCTCCGTCGCATAAATCCGCCATCGCATTTTCCACCTTTTGCGATTTACGATCGATCCCGCCGGGCCCACCATATGATACCCCTGCCTTTCATATAAAAACGCTTTTTTCCTTTGTAAAGTCAAAAATGATATATTTTGTGGTTTACAAAGGTTTTGCCCATTACATCCCGCCGCTGCATCTCCGCCGTCGATCTGCACCCTCGCTCCATGATCCAACGACCCTGCTTCCTCCGGATAACCTCCAATGCAGTTTTACCTATAAACACAGGATTTCATAACTTTCGTTTGTATTTTGCAGGGTTTAACATTTTCCGCTATATTCAGAAGGAAATTCGAAAGATGACGGTGACGACCCTCCCTCTTTTGATTTGTCAAAGGAAATCGGCCACAGGGTGCAAATTCATGTTTTCATCAGTGTTTCATGAGGCATTGATGCCATATAACCCTGCGCAGCCCTGCACACCAGAAAATGTAGTTAAATTGGGCACCATTAAAGAGTATCAGTGTCGAAGACAAAATATACCAGAAACAGGGCGTTTGAAGACCAAAACATAGATTTCAAGTTAATTAAAAGGTGTTTTGGGAACGACGAAGACATCTGTCAAGCTGAGAAAGCCTCCACCGCCATAAAAAGAGGCTAATTGAACCCTCCATAGCTCCAAAAGACACCAACAGCCTCGCAGAAATTAAAGATCGCCGAACAATTAATGCAAATCAAAGAATATTATCTCTAATTGTCGGCAAAACCATTCTGGAAGTTGAAGAACAGTCGGGAAGTAGGTCTTTTCAATCATTTGGCCTCGAATGACACAAACAGAGTTATGAAGTAGAGTTATAAACGATTATATTCCCACCTTATGCCTTGCCTGGTTCCCAAAGGCCAGGAATTGCATTAATTGCATAATTGATAATACTTGACCCCTGGGAAATCCTCCCACCTCTTCATTCTTCTATAAATACTGTCATATAAGATGAGAAAATGTTGGTCTCTGGAAATCTGAATGCATGTAATAGTTATTCTGAAGCTACTGATGCCCTGTCTTGTAACTGAAAGATACACAAGCTGATATGAGAATTTCAAAGCTGTAGAGACCCACCGGGCTTGCAGATTGTAACTGGTTTGAACATCAATACAAGCTGCTGATTCATGGAATCCTCAATTATGTCAATGGTGATGTGCTCTTTACTGTTAATTGTTATTTTTCTTAATGTTTTCTCTGTTCACTTTCTCTGATAAAGAGCAGCAAAAATAGAGTTAGGATGTATTCTCCACAGTACCCTACTCTTACTGAAAGCTTTACTTCTATGTTTTCTTCATTTGAATGTTCTCTTTGAAGAGTATATTAATGCAGGTTAGTTTAAAAGTACTTCCATGATCTAGATTGCTCTTTAAAACGAGCCTTCCCTGTGTTTTCCTTAGAGTATATTAATGCAGGTTAGTTTAAAAGTACTTCCCTAATCTAGATTGTTCTTTGTGATTATCATCTGTGTTTCCTTATCGAATATGCTGAAAGCAGGCTAGTTTAAAAGCACTTACCTGATCTTAAGCAGTTCGAGATGTTTTTTAAATGTTTCTGATTGAAATTACTTCAATGCAGGCTAGTTTAAAAGCACTTACCTGATCAACAGAAATACTTTTATGTTTCCCCTTAAGTACATGTTGAAAGCAAGCTAGTTTAAAAGTACTTACTTGATCTTAGACTGTGCTTTGTCCTTCCTTTTGTTTGATCTTTCACTTCTTATCTATTTCATTCCATAAAATCACTTTAAAATATCCTTTGATATAAGTAACTTGCCCCATGGATCCTTCTTGAATCTTGCTGCCCAATTAAATCCTCCTATGACTCCATAGCCCAATGGGTTAAAACTGTCTTTGCCCTTTTCTGTCAACTGAATCATTCCTTCATTGCAGACATTTTCACCCTTATTTAGAACTTCCTTTCATCTTCATCATGTCTTTTCCCAACCAAAAACAAACAAATCAAACCCATGCTCTTCATAACTAGCCTAATATCACAATTGCAGCCTTTGAAGATCACATATTTTAACTCATTTATAGAGAGATCCCTCTCTGGATTCAAGAGGGCTAGATCCTTGAATCCCAAAGTGGTATGATGTTACCTCTGTAGTTGGACTTTTCCAATCTTGCTAATTACAGGGTGCTAACAGGACCCATTGGCCTGCAGGAGAAATCAATAATACCCCAGCCCCATTACCTTCTCTGGAGTTTGCCCCATCAAAATGAAGTGTCCAGATTTCTGATTTAGGACTCTCTATTGACTTCTCTGTCTTGATCTGGTAAAATGATGGTTCATGAGCGTACTCTTGATCTTCTTCCAACATTAAACATGAGAAATCTCCCTCCCTGCTATAAACTGGAGAATTAACTGAGTCATCTTCCTTGGTAACTGTCTTGACAAATCTGGTTTCCAGGTACAGCCTCCTCTCTTGACCACCAAAAACAGGGATAGTGGCATAGGTCAGGCCCAACTTGATTGATCCACCAATTTTAGTCCCCCAAGATCTTTACAGTAGCATGCCAAAGTAAGCTGGAATGTCAGCCACCACTATGTCCATCACTACACTTTTTGCTGGGATCTGAGCCAAATTGACCACTAAGTCCTTTATCATGCCCAGGCACTTAACTCTTTTGGAGTCAAATGAATAAAGGTCTTTGTATGGGTGGGTGATCTATAGTCCTAATTGTTCCATGACCGAGAGGGGTAAAAGGTTATGAGAGGCTCTCGAATCTAACATACAGTTATGCAGCAGCAGGTCATGTATTACTAAAGACACATAAAAAGGGGGAGTAGCAGCATCTAACTCCTCGACATCTGGGCCAAATACAACCATAGGTCTTTCTTCTGGAAGGTTCATACTGTCTGGAATATGTATTACTTCTGGGGGTAGCATGAAGGATGTGACCTGGGACTAATATGCAGGTTGTTTTAACAATTCAGTTAAGGGAACTGGGATTTTTACCTTCTCAAGTTCCTTTTGTAAAATGAAGGTAGAGGAGGACCTATCTACTGACACTTCTTTTGATTCTTTGTCTTTAGAGTCTTTGTTCTAGGGGAGAGGTTTGACTTCTTTTATGATTTTCTTGACACTAGGGAGTGTAGCTCCTTGTGAAGATGATGGAATCTGATCAACAAACTGCAAAGATTGGTTAAAAGGCCTCTTACCTTTTTCTGGGGTCCTTTGAGTTGTTGCCTCTTTCTGTACATGTGCTTCCTCTTGAGGTGTATCCTCCTCCTGATCCTGAGTGCGAGTTCTCTTCCTAGAAGATCTTAGGTCATATCTTCTATTGAACTGAGCTTGCATGAAATCGACGAACTTCTTGCAGTAGTCATTAATCTTAGCTTCTTCGGTGTCTTCATTAGCTTTCCCTTCTGTGTATGCATGCACCTCCACTTCGTCACTTTCATGTAGGGGGCATTACACTTCATCACTATTTGAGAAAGAAAGGTATGCTTCCTCTTGCTCATAAGTGGTGTCTTCGGTAGGACCATCTACTTGTCCTTCCAAATATAGAGGATGTGGTACCTGGTCTTGTTGCTCCTTCCTTTCCCTTTGCAGTATCTGCAAGGGTGGTTTCCTATATTGAGGATTATAACCTCTATTTGGAGAATTTTGGAAACTCTTGGAGGGTGAATTCTTGGCCTCCATTTCAAGTTTAACCAAATTACTTGACAAATTATTGATCATCTTGTTCATCTCCTCAATCCTGTCATTTGCTGAATCTCTATCTTTACTTGAGGTGGATACCTCTTCTTTTCCCCTTCTTCTAGTATCATGTTCAGGTTTTCCCTTGGATTTACCAGTAGAGGCAAAGTTTGCCTCAAGCTCCAGTGCATCTATCTGGGCATCATCCAGGGTGGCTGGCTTTCTTTCTCTCAGAGAGAAGCTGAATTTTGAGTCAAAAGCTGCCACGAAAACAACCTTGGCAATGGTCTGATGAGGCTTCATATCTGCAGGAAGGCTCAGGTACAACTTGTTAAATCTCTTAATAAATTCGACCACCCCTTCATTATGAATTTTCCTTAGTGTATTAAACTCAGTAAGACAATGTCCATGATCTTTCTTCTCTCCCCATTTTCTGAGAAAAGTGTCCTCCATTCCTTCCCATGTGGTGACAGAATGGTCTCCCAGTGTCTTGAACCATTTTCTGGCTTCACCATCAAGATATTACACAAACAGTCTTAGGACTATGTCAAGTTGTTCCACGTTAAAATTTTCTGTGAAAGAACAGAAGACCTCAAGGTGTTTTTGAGCTTCGATCTCGTTTTCCCCATTGAAACGGGGCAGGATCTTTAGTCCTGTGGCATATCATTCAGCACTTGAGGTAATGCCAAGGGGGCATATTTATTCAGCAAGAAGCCCGGAACATTTTCCATTAGAGGAGGAGGTGGAGGTAACAGAAGGGTTTTATGTGTAAGAGGAGGGGAAGGTGGAAGTGAGGTGTGAATGACAATGGGAATGTATTGAACAGCAACTTGGGGTGATGAAGAAAAAGGCGGAGTATTAACAGCAGATATTTTAGTGACTTATTTGACTTCTTCAGCCTCTGGATTGGGATGGAACGAATAACGAGTGGTATCTATTAACTCAGCCTCGTCCTTAATTTGGATGTTTCCCAGAGGAAGACTGTTTGAGTAATAACCGGTTTCTCCCACAGCAGAGTCAGAACCATGGACTTGAGCTACTTGAGAAGAGGAGGACGGAAAGTATTCTAAGGAAAATTGTGGGATCTCAGTATGGATGAATTGTCTTTCCCTCCAATTTCTACTATGTATGATTCTCTCTGGGTCAGACACAGAGGATGTCTTTGGCTGAGACATATCTGACCTCAGGTGTGGCTTCTAAGGAGCTAGGACTGCAAATGAATTTACCTAAAAAATGAATGTGGAGTCACCAAGGTGAGGGATATAAAACTCTCAACTCTCCATGCTCACCTAATTGAAGAGTGAATAAGGTTTTGTCGAGGCCCGGGGATTTTAATTTCTCTCAACTTCGTTCCCCGACAATGGCACCAAAAAGATGTTGTCAATCCTAGAGACAGCCTTGAGTTTTGAAAGACCAGTGCTTAGGACATCTTATATAGTAAGGAGCTTAAGATATAATTTGAGACATTTTAACAGCATGAGGCTCTTTAATACTTCAACTTTTACAAGGGGGTGTAATATAAATGGAACCAGAATATTCTCAGAGTCAGCAAAATAACAGGATGCTGCAGAGGCAAGGAGTGAGTCCTTAATATAGATGCATCAAACAGCTTAAAGACAGCTTTCTTTAAGGAGGGCTAGGTTCTAAAATGCTTTACAGAGATTTAAAATTGAATGAAGCTTTCTGCGTAGAAAATACAGAAAGTATATTAACTACTAATGAGAGGGAATTCCATAAACATATTTGAACATGAGATGGGCTTAAAATGATAAGAATCCATACATGTCAATAGCTTTGAAAGAATAACATCTCACGACATTTAATATAGAGGAATAATGAGTGAAGTGATAAGTGAGACAACATACCATGCCTGAGCCATATTTAAAGCGCTTGAACAGCTTAATATAAGTATCAGTGGCGATAAATTTATATCAAAACTAGTGAGCCACTCGCATTCTAGAACATGATATAAAAGAAGTGGAAGCAGTGAAATGAACAGTAAAACAATATCACATAAGGAAAGGCTACACACTATAAAACGTTAAGACCAGAATCCTCACTTTAAAGTAAAACTCCTTCTTGCTGAGACCCAACAGGCTCTTTGCATTTCTATTAATATTTCAACAAAAAGCATACAACAATTCTTTCACAGCAAAATTGTTTTGAAAATATGGAACCCGTTTTTCTCTTCCGATCTTACTTATATAGAGGCCTCAGTACATGAGCGGGAATATATTTTTGGGAAAAATATCTTCCTCACGTGCCAGAAATTAGTTTGAGGTCTTTGTCAAAATAACCAAAATTTTATGATGAGGAATAGAGGCATCTCATCATTTGCAGTTAGGCACTCGGCTGTTTTGAAGCAAAATATTAAACAACAGTCTGGTAGAAAAGTAAACTGTTTGAGTGGAACATAAATTCCACTTGAAACTTAAAAGTAATTAACTAAAGTAAAAATTAAAAAGGCCACTAGGGCCGAATCATGAGTTGACAGTATTTCACTGATGAGAAGGGGTTGAGGTAGTCGTTGACACTGGTGGTGGAACATTTGCTTACGAGCTAGCGATCTGGCTGGCGAACTGAGTGCATCTTTTACTGGCTGTCCGCTGAAGGTTCAGGTATCGCTGCGAATACTTCCACCTTGATATAGGCCTCTGTAAGGGCATTGAAACCTGCCTCGGTGGCGATCTTGTGTTTTATCAGATGAAGGAGAATGAATTCTTGGTGGAGCGATGAAACAATTGTCTCAGCTTTTAACCGAGTGGTTTTATCTGACAAGATGTCCGTCCAGTCTCTTTCTTCCTGGAGACGTGTTTTATATTCTGTTAACGGCTATAGCATGGAAGGAATGTTTGGGTCCCAACAAGATGGAAGTCCAGCTGTTGTGATCTCTACCCAAAATGCATCGAACCGATCCACGTTTGCTGCCACCTGTTGTAGGGCTCTCGAAGCTATAACTCGGACTGCCTCCTTGTCGACCATTTTCTGGCATTCAAAGGCCTCCATGAACCGACTTGGTATGCCATGCTTCTCCACCTCATCAGATTCCAACTCTTTCAAGAAAGAAATATAGCTTCTAGCGTGTTGGGCTCTACTAGGAAAGTTGAGGTCTGCCTCCTGAAATTTCCTGTTGAGATAAAGTACAGCAGATTTGTTTTCCCCAATCATTTTCGGGAAACCCCACTGTTATGTCACCACCGAGATGATCTTTGACCAAATTATCCTTCTCACATCACTGAGGGTGATATTACCCTTCAGGCAGCTATTGAGGTCATTGATGGTTTTCTACTGGTCGGGCTTTTCCTTTCTTTCCTATTCGATTTCCTTCTGCAATGTCTCTATCTTTCTGGAATTCTCATCCAAGGAGGTCTCCAACTCGGTGATTCTCAGCCTCGCAGTGGCAGCTTTCTTTTCTAGTACAACATTCGCGGCCTTTGTTGTAGTTAGCTGCTCGGACAACGAACTAGTCTCTGGTGGAGTGGTAGTTGGCACACAACTGTGCGTGTCCCAAGTCGTTTGCAGCTCCGTCAACTTGCCCTGAAGAATAGTTATTGTCTCTGCCATTTTTTCTTTTTCCTCTTTCTCCTTCGCCAGTGAATCGGCCAAGTCTGCTTTTTCCTTCTCCGCCTGTGCCAATTCAGCCGTCTGAACATGGTGGGATGCCAATATACTGACCTTGCATTTCAATGACGCAACCTCCTTCTGCAATTGATCTATCACATAGAACTGTGGGTTGGAGTCTCCAGTTTCCTTTCCTTTGATTGACTCCATGAGGCTGCGTATTTAATTCACCTAGGCACGAGAATTTTCCTGTTCATTTTTTAGGGTCGCCCTCACCTGTGCATGCTTAGTCTCCAGCTTCTTCAGTGCGATGGTGAGCCTCATTACCTCATCCTTCAGCATGTCACCAACCACCTGGAAGAGGTTGCATTTTTCAAGGGCTGGTACCTTGGCCATGTCAATTGCATACTCAAGCACCCTGTAACTAGTGGTACCTACATTAGGATCCAAGATGGCCTCAGCCATAGACAATACCAGATGTTCTATGTCCACATTCATGGAAGATGAAACCCTGGTATGATATTTTTCCACATAACCTTCCAGCGCGGCCTTGTACTTGTCCCTGATCACTCTGTTTTTCTGACTCCTTTCAATTACAATTTGTGAAGCATTATCGCCAATTGCCTGTGAGACGTCAGAGTAGTCGGAGGAGGTGATACTATCTCTCAGCCTTTGAGCCCCACTTTGCTTCCATCCGGTTGGCCGTATGGTACAAATGGCTCAAGCAAATGTTCTTCCCCTATGACCTCTGCCTCACCTGAGACTATTTTCTACTTTTTGCGGAGGGGGGAACTTGTTCCTGAGGGTCCCACTTCTTCTTCTTGTACTCTTTTGGCTTCTCCTTCTTCCCCTGTGGCAAATGAATCTGTCTCCATCTGCGAAATCAAAGGTCAGGTTTCAAGATTAGCCCTCCACTCTATAAACGGTCTCGACTCATGTGTATAAGGAGTAGACTTGTTTCTCCTTCTTCTGTTAGAGATAATCCTCCAGGGATCATAGGCCCAAGTCTTCCCCTGTCTTAAGTCCATGCCTTGCAACAGCTTCTCAACAACAGGAAGGGTGTGTCTTGAATTTACAATAAACGGGCCAATAGTGATAGGGAGTTTCAGGATGAAGCCCTTCTTAGCAGGGACAAAGTGGAGTTGGTCAGATTTGAGAGTCTGCGGAATATACTCCAGAGCATAAACTCATCGATCATGAAACACAGGCAGCTGGTAAGGAGGGGCCTTGGCTCCATAGACCCAAATTTCAGTATAATTGTCAAATAGATACCAATCCCCAGTGCTCTGGGTTTTACTAGCTTGTAGCCAGTTCTTCATTTCAGGAAAAACCCTGGGCGAGGGAGAGTCATGGATGATAGTGTAGACAATAGGCATGAACTCATTTATAAACTTGGAATAACCCACCCCATTTAGTAATTGGCACACTGCAAAGTTCCAGTCGAAGACTGGTCGGGGTTGAGAGTTTACCTCGTATACCCTATCTAAACCCAAACCCTCGAACTTATCTGCATGCTGATATAAGAAGAGGTAGAAGACCATCAAACAAAAGTGGAAGTGACCAATTTCCGAAAGCTCTTGGAACTGGGTCTGAATGTTAGCAGCCAAGAAGCCAGGGATATCCAGAACTACCCCCTTTTGAGACATTAACCACAAGAAATAAACACATGCCATGGAAACTTCCCCCAAACCGCCTACACCTAGAAGACCTGCGATGAGGGCCAGGATGGGCTGCACTTCTTCTTTGAACAGACTCAACAGGAAAGGCTCTACAGAAGGAAGAGACGTAGCCTAGTTGCTGGTTATAGAGGAAATGAAGTCTTCTTGCTGCTCCCATGGAAATTTAGTGAACTGGGAGGTTAAAGCTATTTCATTGAAACTGGTATATATGGCGCTGGTGGGAAAGCGGAGGGCTTTCCTGATGATGTCGAGAGAAAGAGAAAAAATATTATTCCCCTGAGCCGAGGTAAACGTGCCTCGACGCTCATCGTAAGCATCTCTGAGCCAGCAAATAAAATCGACCACCGGGTAGACTGGGGGGGTAATTTGATGATATAAACCTGATACAACCACCCGATATCGATCCCTATTCTTGACATGTCACCTAAAAAGCTCAGTTTTTATACTGCTAATGGGAAAATGGTATTGGGGATCACATATTTCGGCTTGCAGGTCAATGAAGGGCTCAAACCTGGGAGGGTTTGTAGTTTCACAGACCTGAGGAGTCTCTAGTTCAGTTTTCTTGGGTGTGCCCCTTCCCATGACTGACATACAAAACTTTTAAAAACGAAAGGAAAGCAGAGGGAATATGAGGGATGGAGTACCTGTGCAGTATGAATTTTCTCGGGAAAACGACGCGGGGGTACTAACAGTGACCAGGTAGACCTGGCACTAGCTCCCACTTAGTTTATACCGTAGCTGGAAGACCTGTAAATTTTACTGCAGTAAAATACGGGAGGACCTTTATCTAAGAATGAAATTTCTGAGGTAAAAGGCGGAGAGGTGAAATAAGCAGGGTAAGTGTCATAAGGACACTAACAGTGGAGCATGTGGCGTATAGGGATTGGGTGTCATCTGGAAGCAGGTGAACACTGCGTGCCAGGTTTAATACTAGTACAAGCCTCATTACCAGCTCACCTAGAAACTTACCTTACCTTTATGCTGCATTAGCCATCAGAGAACCACTACACACTAGCGGTGTTGTAGCGGCTATAACAAATGGCAAACCACTGGTAGAATCCAGCATCTCTGTCGATATCACAAAAATAGTCTGAGTCCAGATAGTGATGCAAGGGAATATTGAACAAGTTCTGTGGGGACCCTTTGAATTACTTTGGCCTTTATAGGTCTTCCTAGTCCTTGTGCCTCAGCTAGGTCTCGCTAATCCGAACACATCAATAGAGAGCTCACAGACACAACTAGCTTGTTGATGATGTGAAGAGCAAGGCAGTGGGTTTATTATTCTCAGGATTTTTAAAGTAAGTTTCCGGTGTTGCTTCGCTACCAGCAGGCCTGGACAGTACCTCGGCGAAGTCACTTCAAGAAATCACAAACGTTGCTCCGCTGCCAACGAGCCTGGTCAGTACCCCGGCGGAGTCGTTGCATTACCTCTCTGCGCAGGAAGCCTTTCTCGATCCTTTACAATTATTTGTTTCATGTGCTTACAACACTTATTTTCATGTGCTCGTGGCACTTATTTTCCTCGGGCGAAGGGATCCCGAATTATTTTACGAGCAAGAGAGGTTGTTTCTTGTTTTACAGAAACTGAAAGATATCCTAATTTGGGTTTTCCCTTGTGAAAAAATTTCACATCCCATTTACCACAATAGGCGAAGCGTGCAAAACAGATCATTTTAGGGTGTCCAAGACGATGTTGGGCACAAGGATTAGGCTACGGGTATGGGCCATTCAAACTCATTAGGTCTCCCACAAGCAACCAGCTCGTATCTCCCCGGCTAAAATAATTTTAGACTCATAGGCATCTTGTTGAGAATGCGACTTCGATGACTCGTCCTAAGAGAAAGATGCCTCTTGAGATAGCCACCCCAACCTCATGCAAAATAACGGGGTTACTGTTTCAGTAATCAGGGCAAAACAAGACCGCAAGGTGATAGGGTTGCAATGAGGGCTCATGCAGTGGCAGGCGATATGACAAAAATGATGTGAGAAAGAGAGTGTATGACGCAATGTAATAAGCGAGGCTCAAGATGCAATGCAACGCCGTGTGCGAGAGCGATCAACCAGTTGTAAGTGCAAATACAGGAAGTGATTATTTATGCAACAACCGGTAATTGAAAAGGAAATGAAAGGAAAATACTTGTAACATGATGATGCCTAAAATATTAATCGTAAACAAAAATATAAAACACGCTTTTAAATCATAAAGTAAAAATTTGGCAAGTAAACCTAATTAACTTTGAACTAAAATTTTATTAACAGGTTCTAGCTAGCCTACACCTAAATCCTAGTTTAACCCATGAGGTGACCGGGCTATGTAAAATCATTTTTCCAGTGAAGCCACCACATTAGTTCGCATCCTGAAACGACAACAATGATGAGGATCAGAGCTAGTATCCAAAAAAGTGCTGTGACAACAAAACTTACCTGAGGAGCAGGTGCAACGGCAAGACGATCATAGATACTTACCAAAGAACATGCCAGAATAGATTGTGCAAGTTGAATCCCACTCTCATCTTAATACACAACAATATGTTCTTGAAACTCAACATTTATAAATGACACACATTCATTCATGCACAATCCTAGGTCTGATGGGCGCTAGGTAAGCCACCGCCTATTTTCAGGCACATCAATCGGATAAGGTTGGTCGAGCCAACCAGCAACATCATTGTGGTGGTGAGGATGATTGATTCTACGGGGTGGAAGAAAAAAGTAGCTGCCAGGTGAATTATAGATGTTTTCACATCCAGGTGCAGAAACCATAGTTTTGAAATACTTAGCTCGGGGTTGCTCTTGGGTTTGGTCAAGGGTATGGGGATCAGAATCCACTTTCAGTGTAGGTTGAAATTCCTCACCACCTTGAACAAACTCTGGAGCTTCGAGCGGGGGGCTTACCAACCTTAATGGTTTGGTGAGATCAACAGGAAAATGAATGTGATCATGGATTGCGGTGAGTTGAAAAATGTCAGTGGGCTTTGTATCAATTCAGTCAAATGTTTGCACACTAACAGATTGATAACCCAAAGTATCAAATTCTCTAGATTTGCTAGGGTGGGGTGAATTTGATGCGGTTATGCTGGGAGGAGCATGGTTCTGGGGGGTCGGCCTTTCAGAAATGGTCGACAGAAGCTGAAGCGCTTTGACTTTCTGATGGGTACTTGAATCTTCCCGAACCGAGTCATCGAATTTTGGTGTCTCTATATGGTCAGCAAAGAGATGCGAGTGACCTTCCTTGTCGGTATGATTGAATATGTTTTCAGATAAGGAGTGATCGCTACAACCATCGATTTAATCAAGTTGGGTACCTGGCATGTTGGGCTCCCCGGGAGTTACCGACTGGGATGGATCAATAAATAGGACATCTTGAGGTTGCCCAGACAGAAAATCATTCCTATGGCTGTCTAAATATTCTGAGTGAGAAAGATCAGATCTAAAAGATTCATCGATTTTGAAATGTGATTGTGAAACACCATCTGCGTGCTTATGATTTTCGCCAATACCAGTATAAGGAAATTTTGAATGTCTCGAAGAAATTACTGGTATGGCAAGGTCATGAAACAAACCAGGGAATAAGGAAAGAACAGATTGAGTCGCAAGGGCATTAACCATACAAGGCATTTCAACACGTGCATCCGTGTCATTTAGAGAAAACAATGATCTGGCAGGCCTTGTAAGGGAAACGACTGCATCCAGGATAGGAGTCAATTCATAATCCGTATGTGAATCAGATTTAGGATTGTGTCCAGGGAAACATCGAGTGCACTCGAGGTAGGTTTCATGAACCGAGAGAGATAATGAGCCACTGGGGTTTTCAAACTCTGATTCGACATGGTGCATGAAAGAATCAAAGTCAGAACAACCGTCGACTTGCGGGTCGTCATAGGGGACACTAGGCTCAGGCTGGGTTGCTAACTGAAATTGTTCAAGGGAAACGAGAATCACATAGCTGAACTGTTCGCTTAACAGCTTCCAATCGACATCCTCTTCAGGGAACTCAAAACAATAATGAACAAATCTGATAGAAAATTCATCTAGAGGTTCCCGAGGTTCCATTCTGATGTCATTTAGCTTTATCAATACACTTTGAAAATCGTACCTATGAAAAGCTTGTTTTAATTCACTAGCGAGTTGTTCAAATGAATGGATGGAAGCTTCCGGCAATGTGCGACACCATTTCTTAGCGCGACCTTCGAGAGTGAGGAAAAAAAGCAAACAAATTAAACCTTCATCATCAATTTCATAGCACTCACCAAAGTCACAGAAATCTAAAAGGTGTTGGGTTATGGACACCTCATTTTCACCGTCAAATTTTAACTGGGACAAGTGATACATAAGTTCATCGGGGATGAAGTATCAAGGCTCATGAAACTCCGACAAACATCTCGGGAGAATGATTTGGGAACGAGCCATTACAGATATGAGATTAAATGTAGGCTCTCAGGGCTCAGCTTGTCATCTGGCCCTCCTTCTAGCGCCAATTCTGTTGACGGGAAAATCTGTCCCGGCCAATAGCAGGGGATCTCCCCGGTAAAAGGTCCCAATTAGACCTTGAACCGTTTGGAGTAGGGATCCCGTCCGGGGTGTGGGTCCGGCTACCACTGATTTCTCCTTTGCTTAGGGTCTCGCTTAAACTCTATAAAAAAGTGGATACACACCTAATCAACTGATACAAGACATATGATTGATGAATTAAATGTACATACGACACTATGAGTAGCAAGAGAAAATAATAAAGCATGAAGACCGAAGGAAGTGTTGTTGGCAACACTTCATTAGGTTCATTCTTGTAAGTTGTTCTGACCATGAAAGAAACAGTTCCTCATGGCGAGAACACCTTTCAATTCCTAAAGGTTTTAAATGATAACACAAACACGGATAAACAAAGTCATCAACATTCGCTAAGAAGGTGAAATAAACTCAACCACCATTAACATACTCAGCAAACTGTTATGTAACTATGATGTGAGTTAAAGATACAGTTCCCTTAACCTAAAGATGTTCAGAAACTGAAAATATAATACTCAACAGTGCTCATACATGAAACAACACCAGATCCACAAAGGGATTTTTCAAAATGCTTGTATTCCTCATTAAATGTATAATCTACTGGTAATACAATGTACTCAGCTCGAGTCCCAAACAAAAGATCCATTTACAAGCTCCCGAAGGAGTATTTATAATACAAAACCTGCCCTTTGGGCTTCCTTGACTTTTCATCTTCTTGGCCGTTGGGCTGCCTTGCGACCCAGTCTTTTCTGCGACCTGTGACCTGAGCTGTTGTTGTGACCTACGACCTGACTGGGTCGCGAGGTCGCGGATTGTAAGAAAATGGCCAAGGTGCGACCTTGCGACCTTGCGATTGGGTCGCAGGGTCGCGGGGTTGCGGATCATGAAAAAGGATGAAAATGTGATTGTGCGACCTTGCGACTAGGTCGCTGGGTCGCGGGGTCGCAAATTTCGGGAAAAATCAGAAATGCGACCTTGCGACCTTGCGACTAGGTCGCTGGGTCACGGGGTCGCAAATTTCAGGAAAAATCAGAAATGCGACCTTGCGACCTGCTGGGATTTGCGACCTCGCGACCTCGGCAGACATGCGACCTGCGACCTCGTGACCTCGATAGACATGCGACCTGCGACCTCCTGGGATTTGCGACCCTGCACCATCCGCGACCTGCGACCTGCGACCTTGGGCAGATCAGTGAGTTCTCTGGAGTTTTGCCAGCATCTACTTGTTTTGAAAATGTCCCCTTGTTTGCTGGGGAAAACCTTGGCTATTATGTGCAAACAGAGAGGTTCCTCCTGCAATAAAATAACACAGGTCACATGTCGTCATGATGGAATAATAATAATGCTAAGGGCATTTTAATCAATTGTAAGAATGAAAATAATAACTTATACCCCTATGTGGTCAGATACTGAATCATCAGAGAGAATGGCTAGGGTAAGCTTTCTCTGTGCCCTTTCTCTGTCAGGATCATCATCTTCCCCACGCACAAGGTTCTCTTCAAGTCTTGGATTAAATTACTTGATAGGCACGAGTTTCTTCATTCACGTTCTCAGTGTTCGCTGTAGGTCTTCATGCTCATCGATTTTTCCATTCATTAGAGGAGCAATACTTGTCATCTTCAATCGAAGAATTCTTCCCCTCTTGGTTGCAGCAACGCTGTTTATTGTTGCAATAATGAACGCAGGATGTTTAACGATGTAATTGATAAGCCTCCGCGACTGCTGGTTTTTCAACCCCTTTCTCTTCTAATGCTGATCCATCGACGGATTAGTAATTTTAACCATGCATCAAAATTAATAACGAACAACGTCTGTCTCCACGGTGGTAAGTCAGGTTGTGAGCAGACAAACACCATTGCCACGCTAAATTCACACAATGTCAACAAAACCAGTCTTCCAACGAAAATCTCATACGTCAATTTGTTGGATGCACATTTAGATTTGAGTTAGTCATTTCACGTCCTCTTTGGCAGCACAGATATGAACCATGTTTTGGTCATGTCAACGAAATTCGTTTTAACTTGCAGCCTTTTCCATATAATGATTTAACACCGAACGCCAGACCTCCTCGAGTCAACAAATTTGATATAATTTTGAAGGTGGAACATTTATCTTGTAACAAAATATTTTTCATCTACCATATTGAAGGATTTGTCATTCTAGAAATAACGCTCCATAGCTGTTACTGCGCTAGTTTGATTGAGCGTTTCACCTTTTCCTGGTGCATCCTATGATAATGGCAGATCTGACACAGCTGAAACCATGCGCATGCATTTTGGACGGGATTATGTTGCCATTATTACTATCTCATTCACGCTGGATGATATCGAACGCTGCCTGCCTCCGTCAAAACACTACTTTAATGACACGTTCCACGTGGTGTCATGCATGGAGAGGTTACAACACTCGGCATCAAAAACTTCCTTCCTCGAGGTGAAAACGCTGGCATTTTTTCAAACTGGATCAACACATCTTTGACACATGGCGGAGAGCCAAGAATCACGCCGTAGACTGCCTCTTGCACGCCACAACTGTACTTCCCATAATTAAATTCATCGTTGTAATGGTAAGCACAAAATGGGAGCGGAAAAAGGAAAATCACCCTCCATGTGGGGCCTTAATCACGGCCAGAAGTGCGCCTCCCAAAATAGATATCAAGCGCAGAACGAGAAACAGCTAATAAAGATCATGACTGGTGCTGACAAGAACGATGAAATCGCCCCATCTCAACGTTAAGTAAAAAGGAGACCAAATTATAATGTCGTAGTTGAAAGGATCATCCATTCGTTTCTGAACCCCTTAATCGTGACTTTGAGTGACTTCACCTTATGGCAACGCGAATTAACAACGCGATCCTTGCCACATGTCTTCTTAAACTTTCTAGGGTTACGTCGAATGAGAAATTTGAATGTCGACGACTGCCTTAAGGAGCCCTACTGCAACTACCACGTTGCACATTTGATCCTTTGCTCGACTGCTCTGTGCTATGGTTATTATAAAATTTCCACCACAGTTCTGCTCCAAATGTTTAGTTGAAAAGTTGACAGCCATGTATATATAAAAACGTTTTCATTTGGCTCCACGCAATGTAAACATTGAACGTTGGGCTCCATGCAACGTAAACACAACTTTGGACTATTGAACGTATATATATCTACTCCAAAACTTTTAGCATAGGTTGAAAAATCACGCTGATGTTTTCATATAGTCCTACAATTCTTTTGATCATAGCCGCTTGATGGTTGTTATGGCGTTGCCGTCGTAGGTGTGCTACAAGGTTTGACTCCAAGTTTGAACGTGCGTTTTGACCATATATTATATAACTGCCCCAAAGCATAAAACTCTGTCATAGAAATGCAATGTATTTCCTTACAGCTCTGATCCATGTTTTAACCCTAATGTTTGACCGCTTTATATATTTGTTTGCCCCAAACTTTTACCATAATTTGAAAATGCCTTCGAACCTTTGCGCCTAGTCGTGTTAATATAAGTTTGTCATACACTCCGCCCCATGCTTTAACATAAATTTAAATGTGTCTTCATATGGTTCATGATCCGTGTCTCAATAATAGATTTGAACCATTGTTTTATATGGTTTGGAAACTACATTGGTTGCGCCTTGTCTTAACAATGCAACGTGCCCTTGGCCCATCAAACATGCGCCAACTTCCAATGTATTCACATAGTTTTGCTCCGCGATCTCTTATGGCTTTGAACCGATATGATTTTGCCTTGGTTTAATTGTATAAAATCATAAATTTTTCACCCACCATGTAGTTTGGATTTAACAATAATTTCTTCTCAAAGGTGCGTTTGGGTATTCGACATTGTGCTAACACTATTAATGCACCAATTGCCCGAACAATCAAGCCTAAATCTCACCAAAAAACCTACCTTTGTACTTTGATGGAGGATGAGACGCTGAAAGAAGCAAATCCAAACTTAATCACAAAATTGACAGTGATGACCCTTCACATACTTAACATGACGCATTTTGAACCTGTGAACCATTTCATTCAACTGCGGAAAATAGAAAAAACCCTTTTAGCTGTGCAACTCTCTTGCCACCATCAGCATGTGCACTTTCACACTGCAACTCGGCACGGAAAAGCCTTGAATGAGATCATCGTTCTCTAGGGAAATATTCTGAGTCCGCTTTGTTCACCAGGCTATACTTCAGGCTAGACTTGTTGAAGTGGTGAAATATTATTTCTTTGTGTGCAAACATCGACATGGAGCTGACATTGTGCAGGATCTTCAAAATTCTTCAGATAATACTCCATCTGGTCCTCACGTAAGCTCAGATCATAGCAAACTCTTCTGGTTTATGCGAGATGGCATCAGGTACAGACATTTCCAAACGGGGCATTTCTAAGTACCTGGTATGCACTAGTGAAGAAAACCTTTGCATCAATGACATAAAAGGCTCCTTCTCTGCTCAACATGTATCACACCCCCCTCCTTTTAACAGCACTGGTCACTTGCTTCTCCTCCTCCCCTGTCTCGCAACTTTGGCCTCGTCGTTGAGCTCAATTTTATTTCCCTTGATGTTGTGACATGACTGAGGAGTTTGTCACCCATGGGGTCGACCTGTGTGGAACATTACGACATCACAATTACTCTTTGATAATGGTGTCTTTAGATAAAACATATGAGATTAACGAGCTTACAATAAGTATTCAGTCAACATGCTTAATGAACCACGGCGAGAGGGCCTTTAATCGTCAATACACAAAAGGTTTCCATTCAAGTGTATGCAAGGCAATCTCATTACACGTGGCGCGACTGCGGTAACAGTGTTCGAGCGTATGCTGGATGATCCCTCCCACATATGGTGTGATTGTAGCAACAACATCTGATCATGATGGTGAGAAGGCTCATGAGGGTTTGGGGATAGGTCGGTGGGATGTCACTGACTGTAGGTCGGGTGAAAGACTTTAACGCCTAAGCGAGCAGAGGGGGAACCCGAAATTTTAAATATATCCAAAATTTTGGGTGGTGTTGTAGTGGCTACAACAAAATCCTTTAACATGTACTAGAACAAAAGAATTCTTTAAGAACACTATGCATAAAGAAATAACCAAATACAAGGCATACCAATAACTTCTTTGACCAAACCCTAGCAAGTAAACATTAAGGCAACAATCTAGTGAACCATAGAGAGCAAGAAACTTGTAAGTCCTTTAGTGATTTCACCTTCAGGGAAAGAAAGCATTTAAGATAAAATATAATAAAGATCAAAGAGTAGGGAACTCCTAATTTCATTAATCAAACTACAAAGACCCTCAAAGCAACCATTTAAGATGAACAAAAGGGCAGGACAAACCATAAACCTCTTCAAGAAAACCCTAATAAGAAATACTTCAAAGAAAAGACCTAAAAAAAAATGTTTTAAGTCATACCAAATTCAAGGCTAACCATAAAATACTTTTGCATTGGCTCCATTAAATCATTCTTAAGATAAACAAGTTGAGTGGAACTAGAGAGAAATTAATAATTCTCTAATCTAACCTAGTAGAGGAAAACATTAGAGCAATAGAAGAAGACAGACCTAAGGTGCCTCTAACAACATATCTTAGCCTAAAATTTATGTTCTAATGCAAGAGAAAGATGAAACAAAAATGAAAACATGAGAAAAAAAGTACTAAATCAGAAAGACATCACCATTAACCATGCTCATGAATCCAAAGTCAATTTCTCCTCAACTCCAAGTCTATGATATTGAGTTTTTCAATCAACCAACAACATGAATAATGAGGCCTCCATGTAGTATTTAACTTGCAAAGGAGGACCAAAACCCTAGATAGGTTTCCAAAATGTCATTAATTACATCATAAATGCCATTTTTGTCCAAAGAGACCATGCAAGGCCCAAGGCACAAAATATCCTAACTTAATAAATGTAAAAATAAATGCTAACATAACTCCTCAGCTAACTATGGAGTGATTTGTCTCAAAAGCCATCAAAATATATTTTTCATTAATTCCAAGTGTATTTTTTTGACTTTCTGGCAAGGGTGCAGCGCCAAGGCCAAGGGCGCAATTCCAAGTCCAGGGGCATAGCGCCAACACTAGGAAAATAACCTATTTTGCAGCTAAGATTTGGAGGCCTTCCCGGTGTCCAAATGAGCTCTATGATAGCTCATTGGAAAGACTGTCCTGTATAATCTCTAAAACGGCCTTTATTTTCCTAATTGGAATCCATTTACCCGCTCAAAAATGAATTTTCCCAAGACTGATTAGGGCGCAACACTAGTTCTGAAAATAGGGTAGAAAGTTGATTTTTTGCATGTTTTTGGCACTTTTGGAGGACGAGTTTTGCTCCAAATGAGCTGAAACGTTTTGAGGGTGATGTACTTGGCCTAAGTATCCTTAAAATGTCAATTTTTTCTCCAATGGGTTCCCCAAAAAAGAGTGAAATTCCAGTGGCGTTGCGCGCTTGGCCCTTCAAAACAGTCAAAAACTAAAAAACTCAAAAATGTGCCAAAATTTGGATTTGTCTTGCTGACCATGTCTGAGATGCTTGTAGGGATGCATCAGAAAGAATTTCAAGTTTTTCTTTGTATTTTTCCTCCTTTAGGGATTGAATATTTGCAAGGGCTCTTTTGAGCCTGGCCCTTGCAATCTTGTTTCTTAAGGCATAATGCCTTGCCATATTATTTTGCATGTCTAGGTCTCTCTTCGTCTTTTCCAGCTGATCCTCTAAGTGTAGATTAGCCCTCTCTAACCAATATTACCTATAATAGTCTATTTCCATGGCAAGCAGCTCACTTGGAGTGAGCTGCTCTGTCAAGGCTGTCTCTTTCTCCCTTTCTTTGGCTAGAGCCTTATTAAAGCCAATTGTCCTAGGCCTCTTCCTAGGAAGTTGTTCTTCCTCTTATTTGGTGTCATCATGAGTGCCCAAGACCTGATATAGCTTTGCCTTGACTCTTCTAGCCTCTTTCTAAGCTTTGATAACTCTAATCTCATAGATATCCTTCTCTGCCTCCAACTACTTGTTTTCAACCTCAAAATAGTGGATTACATTCTTAGCCCTACCTATGTTTGATTGTAGATTTTTAGTCTGGGCATATTTTCTTTTAAGTAGCATGCTTGTGATCCTCTGCTCATTTTCATCATCACTTTTAAGGTGAATAAGTTGAAAATCTTGTTTAGTTTCATGCTTGTCTTCTTATTCTTCATCGATGACCTTTTCCTTACCTTTGTCAAGCTGCATGGTTGATGTAGAAGGCATGGCCCCTTGCCTCTTAAGGGAAGAAAGAACATGCCTATTTCCCCTCTGGTAGGTCAAGGGAAAAGGTTCAATTTTCACCATATCAGTGCCATATGTATCACTGCGATCATGACTGCCATCATTACAGCCATCATCACTGGTATCATCACTACTCTCATGGCTCTTTGACCCACTTTCATCATCCTCACTGCTTTCTGCCTCATTGCCATTATCTTCACTGATATGTGCCTCACTGTCCTCACTACTCTTTTCTTCACTAATTGATTTCTCATTGTTTGACTCCTCATTTCCATATCCCTTACTGATTTCTTCCTCATTGGCATCTACCTCACTGACATTTTCCTCACTGTTTTCTTCCTCATTTCTTTCTACCTCATTTCCTTCTTCACTTTTTGATGCACTAGTACCATGAGATGATGGTGAAGGATTGTGAGAAGGTGATGAAGGAGGATTATATTGAGGTGAACAAATGTGAGTAGATGGTGATGGATGTTTAGTGGGGTGTGTTGGTGAAGGAGGAATGGGAGGATGAGAAGATGAAGGGACATCTTGCTGTTGTTGGCCTTGTGGATTGGTGAACACCTCATTGGCAATGAAGGTCTCCCATGGAATGCCCTTATGCTGCAATTGATGCATAACAACCATTTTGATAAGAGAGTGATGAAAGAGGCTTTGCATCTGCTGAGGATAGTCTCCCTTTTGTACAATATAGGACATTTTATCAATGATTCTCTAGAGGTAATAGGGTATGTGTAGCATCCTCACTCTAGTAAAGTGCATAAGCAGCCTAATGTGATAGGAGTAAAGCTATGAGAACCTTCCCTCACATGTAAAATACTTCATAATGATCCTCATCATAGGTGCATATCTATCAAGAAAATGTGAGAAAGGAAAGATGGATTTGTTGTGGTCTTTCTATCAAGGCTTTAGGTAGGGTTCAAAGTAGCTCATGTCAAGATTTTCCTGCTTGAACCATTTCTCACCCACACTTAGTATCCCAGTGGAATTGGTAATAGCATCAGTATATTACACAAAAGTGAGCCCTACAATGTTAACTTGGTTTTCATTCAAGTTAATGATGAATAACCTAGTTAGCTCAGGGTGGTTTTGCACCTATTGCACCCTTTCACAAAAATCAAAGCATCCTACATGCTTGAAAGATGAAAAAGTTAGGGGAGATGCCATTAGCTCCCTTGTGTTCGAGGGTTTAAATATTTTGATCTTTATACCTTTGTTCTAATGCCTCCTTGGTACTTGGTCCTCTCCTCCACTAAAACTGTCTTCTGACATTGTAAACCCTACCTTGAGAAACCCTAGGGCTGTAAATGGAAATGAGATGAAGGGATGGTGATGAAAAAGGAAGCTATGCAAGTGAATGAGATGAGTGAGTGAGGGTATAGGTGTATGAGAATGAGTGAGGGGCTAACAACTCAATCACAACCTTCTGATGATATGTTTAAACTCTATTTTTGAAATACTAGGGCTAAATGTGAAATTGACATGAAAGAGGGTAGTGGAATGGCAGCCTTTGCAATGTAAGGGGTGAAATGAATGAGTGTTATGACCAGATTGGATAAATGAAAACACCTAGACCAATGTAAGCACCTTAATTCACCCTTTTCTTGATTGATTTTATTTATAAGCAGATGAAGGAATGACAAGCAGTGATTTTAAGCATGAAATTTAGGTTTTCTTCTTAGGGTTTCAACTTCCTTTAATTATAAATCATCAAAAATTCTTGAAGATGGGCTGAGGGCATCCACTTGCCATTTATCAATTCCTGTTAGGACCTTGAAGGAAGCTTGAAGGTGTTTTGACTTGATTTGGATGGTTAAATTTCTCAGAAAGCCCTCTTGGCCATGAGCGCAACACCTCAGTTGAGGGTGCAATGCTCAGTCTTGAGCGCGAAACGCTAAGAGGAATGCACTAAGTGTGTTTTTGGATAAGAGCGTATCACTCTGCCAGACTCACAGTGCCACCTCCTAGGCATGCAGCGCCCGTGTAATTTGCACGGGAAAAAACTGCCAAGGGTGCAGTGCCCGATCCCAGGCGTGCATCGCCAAGAAGAGCGCGCAACGCCACAAAACTTTGTCCAACTTTGACTTGGAAACTTGAAATTATTCACTCCTAAGCACTCTAATAATTTTTCAAGGCAAAAATAACTTTTTTTAAGTGTAATATGGGTTTTTATAGGCTCATGAAATTTTGATTTAATATTTGTAGCCCACTTTCTAAAGTTTAAAAGTCTTTTTCTCTTTCACTGATGTCCTTTAACACTTTTGTTTACAGGTGACTGAAATCATTTGAGGTGGCTTTTCCTTTTGCTTCTTGAGGCATGGTGACTTCACTTTTGATAAGATTAGGATGTTTACATACAAAAAAAAGCTTCAAAATCCTCTGTGGTATCCATCATGAAACTCAACTTAACCTTTTTACCCTTTCTTGCTTGTAGTTTGTTGGGGCTATGACATCTACTTTTCTTTTGATCCTTGAGGCATAACAAGTTGATTTTGAAAACTTCAGGGCTAGATTACACATGATGGAACCTTCAAAGCTTTCTTTGGTTTCCATTACAATACTCAATTTATCTTTTTCACCTTGGCTGGAAGTTTGCTGGAGTTATGAAATTTGTTTTCCTTTTGATCCTGAGGATTTGAAATATTTATTTTGACACAGCATCAGCCTTAAAATCCTCTTTTTCTTCCACCTTGGAGCTCAGCATCATATTTTTATCATTCAGGCATGACAAGATCATTAAACACATTTGGGAGGATTTCTCATAGCATCACTTTCAAAACCTTCTTCTCTCTGTACCATGGAGTTTCAACCCATCATTTTACCTTCTATGGTCGTTTTCACAAAATCCTAGGTGTATGGACTGCTTTACAACAATCATCAGTGTTGTCTTCTAAGTTATCTATAACCCTTTAAGTTGATTCATTTCTATTCAATTCACCTCACCTTTTTCCCATCTCATCAATAGTCTTGATAGACTTTCTTCATGTTTGGTTTGGTGTGCCTCCTCCATGGTCATTTCTACAATTTATCACTGTTTGGCACTCTACTTGGACCATCAAGCTCAAAAATTCTAATTATCTACAAGAAAAAGTGTTGCCTCTCTTCCTTGCTGCAAGTTGTCTTCATTCAGGAGTAGACCACCTAATTGACCAAGTTTTTGCTGATAGACCTTTCAACACTCCTGCAGAAGTGTCAAAGTTTGTATTTACCTCTTGCAGAATTTGAAGTTGATAAGGTAGTCTTCTTTGGAGACTTTTAGATCTTTCTTGAATAACCGTGTCTCAAAATTCTATTACATCTGAGGCAGTTTCTAGGAAAGGAAAAAAAGTGCCTAAAACACCAATAATGACCTTAAAGCATGTGAAACCCTAATTGACCTAGTGGGAGGGTTCTTTGACCTGATCTTGACTGAAAATTGGCTTGGAGGCTTTAAGTGAAAAGACAAAGCATTTTTCAAAGTGTTGTATTGAAGATCCAAAATCCAATGTACTTGATTTATCTAAAGAGCCTACATAGATAGTTTTGATACCATCAATGCTTAAAGAACCTGGGGAACATGGGAATGAGTAGGCTATGGGAAACCCTAGAGGTAAAATGGAGTCTACGGGCAAGGGAAAACAGGGTAATGAAGTCATAGGTAGGAAAAAATATGGAGATGATATGCATAAGCCCATAAGGATTCTTTTAGGAGTGGCAGGGTGACCATGAAATGGAAAACAGATAGAATAGTGAAAAAGTTTGAAAAAGGATAATTAAGGCAATGAGATTTCTAAAACTCACAATATTCAAGGAATTTTGTTTTAAGAAATATAAAACCATCCTATAGTCATCTACAAATAGTGAAGAAATACTGATGACTAACATGATGAAACAGAAACAGAGTCGGAATGGGGACTCGACGGAGGACTAACTTGAACCCTATGTGGTGGAGTAAGTATTCCTAACGGAAACTGAGGATGAAAACCTTGGAGTCTCCAGGATAAACACCTTGGGGGCACAAAGATGGAAAATATACACGAAATCCATTTAAGGAAGAGAGGTAAACAAGGGCACGAAGGTGTAGATTAATTAATTATAATTTTTTAGTCTTGGCCTGGCGGTGTAAACCAAGCGTTGTTCGCTTTAGGTGTGCATGTGTATGATAAGTGTCTTAATTTTAATTAAGCCCAGAATTGTGTGTCTAGAAAATTAAAAAAAAAATTATAACTGTAAATAAAACTGAAAGCGACAATAAAATAAACAACTAAAGATGCATAAATTTAAACCCAAAAAGGAGGGCTTCCCAACAACTAGTCTAAGGGTGGGCTAAATCTAATCAAAAAACACAATATGGCCAATAGGTCTAAGGTCAAGAGGGACAAGGATCTAAAGGTCAGATCTGCTGAAAAGAGGTGTAGAAAACAACAAGAAACCAGAGGGAAAAATGCTGAAAAATTGGTGGCGAAAGGCTGCAACCTAAAGGGAAACGTAGGGGACCCTAAAGGGAGGACCAAAAAAAAATGAAAAGAGGTTTTTTGGATTGAAAAATAATCGATCTGAAATGGATCTGAAAAGATACGTTCAAATATGAAAAAAAAGGCTAAAAAACACTGAAATCTCATAAGGCCTGGTTCAGCTAAACTCCTCCTAAAAATGTGGAAGCATACTGAAGCCTTAAGGGGCTTGGTTCCTACTTTGACGAGTAAAAATAAGCAATTATAGGGCCAAGACAGGTAAATACAACTAAATACAGAGGTCAGATAACCCTGAATAGTTTCCTTGTTAAACCCTAAAAATTACAAAAAAAATCCCTTAAAAAACTACAGGTCGCAGGTACTAACCTGTTTTTTCCTGAGGTCACAGTTTTTGGGCAGATATCTGCTACCTAAGAGCTGAGGTCATAGGTTTTGGGCTGAAAAGTGTGACCTGCACTTTTGGCTGTCTCGGGGGAAGGTTTCAGAAAAAAGTTCCATATTTGTCACTTCAAGTGAAAAAAGTGGCTTCAAGTGAAAAAATAGAGTATTTGTCAAAGTGTTGTATTGAAGATCCAAAATCCAATGTACTTGATTTATCTAAAGAGCCTACAGAGATAGTTTTGAGACCATCATTGCTTGAAGAACTTGGGGAACATGGGAATGAGTAGGCTATGGGAAACCCTAGAGGGAAAATGGAGTTTATGGGCAAGGGAAAACAGGGTAATGAAGTCATAGGAAAGAACAAAGATGGAGATGAGATGCATAAGCTCATAAGGAGTCTTTTAGGAGTGGCATAGTGAACATGAAATGGAAAACTGATTGAATGGTGAAAAAGTTTGAAAAATGATAATGAAGGCAGTGAGATTTATAAAACTCACAATATTCAAGGATTTTTTTTATAAGAAATCTAAAACCATCCTATAGTCATCTATAAATAGTGAAAAAATATTGATGACTAACAGTGGCTCCAGTTGGGGAGGGCAGCTCCTTTTCAGGAGGTGTCCAAAACCTCAGAGTTCAGATATTTGCGTTTTTAAGATCAGTACCTTGCTTGTACTTGCAAGATTCTTCTTTCTTCATTTGTTGATGTTCTTTTGAAACTATGATCTCAAAAATCTAAAAAGACATGATTTCTTCAATATCAGTTCTACCTACCCATCATATTTTGCCTAACATTTTCTTCTTCTCGAAGAAGTTGGATTGGCAAACCCTTGAAATTCTTTTCTTTGAAAGAATAAAAACTATCTACTCCTACCCTTATCGCTTCCAAGAGTTCATATTGGGCTAATGAACTCTCTTATTCTATACCTACTCTACTTATTTTTCAAGGTTAAGCTATTTGACAGATTTCCATTTTCTAACCTATTAACATGAAATTGAAAACATGATCAAACCAAGATTAAGAAATCTGATTTATCGTGGGCTATGGCACTTTGGAGGAGCTGCACATAGACTTTTTTTTGCACAAGTGAAACAAGAAATTTGAGGGTTGTGATTTAGAATTGGTTATGCATCCCTCTCTTTCTCTTTTGGTTCAGATTTGAACATTGAAACCAAATATCTTTTCCTAATCTAATCTACTGACAAGCCAAGTTTACATGGTTTGGAAAATCTTGTTTCTCTAACTTATCAATATAAATTTAAAACATGTTCAATCATGGTTAGGCTGTATGACTGAACAAGAATTTTCTTTCGCAAAGTAGTGGCATTTAAGCTTACACACTTTCAACAATACTCTTTTTTGGTATGGGGTTGTACCTCTTCTTTTTTCCTGCCCTCTTTTCTTCTTTTCTTTGTTTTTGTGTTTCACTTTTCTAATCTTTCATCAGGAAATGTTATGTACAATGAATGAAGCTTCAAATTTGGAATTTTAACAAAAGTAATGCTTGAGCATCCTACCATTGACAAGATCTCCAAATAACTCTGTTCCATCTAGTTCTTGTAGGAAGAAGGCATTGTTACCTCTAACTGAATGGATGATGTATGGACCTTTCCATAGATTTTCAAATTTTCCATGCTTGACTTTGTCTTCTCTCCTTGAATCCCACTTCAGCACCTTGTCTCCAATCTGGAAATCATTTTCCTTAGTCCTTCTGTCAAATATTTTCTTGATGTTCTCTTGTACAACTTGTGTTTTGTTGTAAACTTCTTCCCTTCATTGCTGCAAATGAATGGTTTGGTTGAACCTCCTTTTTATGTCATTCTCTTCTGATTGTAACTTTTGGAGAAGCTTCCTCACAGGAACTCCCAAGGATGTTGGGAAAACTGCATCCATGCCATACACTAGTTGATAGGGAGACATGTTAACATATATCTTGCTTGCTAATCTATCAGCCCATAGTGCCATGACTTTTTGTTCTCTTCCAACAACTTCTTGATGATGTTCACCAAAATTTTGTTAGAGGAATCAACCAACCCATTACCTTGAGGGTAATAAGCTGTAGAATGCCCTAGTGTGATGTGATACTTGTAGCAAAATTCCACCATTCTCTTGGACTTAAATACAACAACATTATCGGTGATGATATTTTTAGGACAGCCAAATTTGGACAAGATGTTGGTTTCAAGGAATTTGATGATTCCTAAGTTAGTGGAATTCCTTGAGGGGATGGCTTCTATCCATTTGGTGAAATAGTCAGTTGCACTAAGGATCCATTTATGTTGGGCAGATGAGGCAGGTTGGATTTCTCTAATGAAATCTAAACCCCACTGTTGAAAAGGAGTTTCAACACTAATAGGATGCAAAGGCAAAGGAAGCAATTTTATTTTTCCATCAAAGATTTGGCATTTATGGCAAGTTACTACTAGCTTGTGGATGTCAGGGAAAAGGGTGGGCCAATTGAAACCAGCTCTAAGGATTTTGTTGGTAGTGGTTTTCTAGTAGAGATGACCTCCACACTCTCTTTCATGAAACTCATGCATGATTCTATCTACATCATCTTCAAGTAAACATTTAAGAAAGATACCAACATAATGTTTCCAATACATAGCTCTATATAGAATGCAGAAATTTACAGCCTTTAGTTTCAAGAATCTAGCTTTTGTTTTAGACAAAGCAGGAGGATAATTTAGATTAAAAAGCACATACAATATATCAGCATACCAAATTGAGTTCAAAAATTCTTCTTCAATGGTTGGAGTCGCCAGTTCCTCTTGTTCATCCAAGGAATGTATCATGTTTATGTCTAGTGCTTGAAGGTTAGCTTCAGCCATGAGTTTGACAAGGCCTTGTCCTTTGATCAATTTAGTGGGTCTGATTTCTAGATCATATTCTAATATGAAAACAATCCACATACCCATTTTACCATCAGGATCTTGATTCAGTATTTCCTTGACAAATGTATGTGAAACAAAAGCAATGACAGGTGAATGCAAGATGTAAAATCTGAAATATTTTAATGCTTTGATTAAGGCAAAGGCTTGTTTTTCCATGATGTAATATTTTAGAGGTGCATCTCTCAATGCCTTGCTAAAGAAAGCTATGGGTTGTTCTTGTCCCATCATGTTCTTTTGTAGAAATACTGTAGCAATGGTGTCTTCTGATGTGAATGAGAAGATGAAGAAATCCTTGGTAAAGTCATGGCTAATCAGAATCGGTGTTTGGGTAAGTTCTTGTTTTACCAGTTCAAATTATTGTTGGCATCTATGGTCCACTTGACTCATATTTCTCTTTTCAACATGTTTGTAATGTTTCTTAGGATTTCTACAAGGTTTGGTATGAACCTTCTTAGGAAGTTGATCTTTCCAATGAAAGGTTGCAGCTCTTTAATGTTTCTAGGGTAGCTGATCTTCAATATAACCTCAATACCTTTTGGGTCTATCTTAATCCCTTATTTAGATATGATGTGGCCTAAGTGTTTTCCTTTTTTGGAGACCAAACAGAGTTTTCTTAGGATTCAAAGATAGACCATACTTCCTACACTTTTCATAGACCTTTCTTAGGTGGAATAGATGTTCTTCATCAGTTTTAGAATAGACAGTGATGTCATCAAGATATATCACAATGAATTAGCCTATGTCTTTGAAAAAATCAATGTCCATGGCTCTTTGAATAGTGACCCCCGCATTCATTAACCCAAAAGGAATTTTGACATACATGAACGTGCTCCAAGGTGTTATGAAAGCGGTTTTGTGCTAATCACTTGGAAGTACTAGCACCTAATTATACCCTGAAAAACCATCAAGCAATGATATTCTTTTGGAACCTACCACCCTTTGTAGTATATGATCCATCTTGGGTAAAGGGTAGTTCTCTTTCAGGGAGGCTTTGTTTAAGTTTCTAAAGTCTATGCATAGCCTAATCTCCCCTATTTTCTTTCTTACCGACACAAGGTTTGAAACCCATTCTGAGTACCTGAGTGGTACTATGATTCCAACATTATACGTCTTCTTTATTTCCTTCTCAACTAGACGCACTAGGACGAGGTTTTTTCTTCTCAATTTCTACTTGAATGGTTTTTGGTTTTCCTTGAGAGGAATCTTATGCTGAATAATGTTTGTGTCATAGGACTTCAAGTCCTCATAACCCCATGCAAACACATCTTTAAATTATTTAAGAAGCTCAATGTATTTTTATTTTATGTGAGGTGGTAGAGTTTTGGACAGCTTTATAATTTTTGGTTCTTCTACACTGCCTATATTGCATTCCTCTACATCAGTCTCGGTGGATTCCATTTTAGGCTTCCTAGCAACATCATTTAAGTCAAACAACTCTTCTAAGGGGGAAGACCTCTTGGTAATGAGTTATCTTTGAATTGCAATTCCTCGAGGTCTTTTTGATCTAAATCTTCAAACGATTCTGCCTCAAGAGGGTGTTCTAGCAGATTTCTATCAGCAGTACAAGGCAGCTCTGTTTTTTATGTTTGTTCCTCATTAGGGTAGTCTCGTTCGTGATCCGACTCTAGTTTTGGCATTTTAAATTCTTTCTTGGATTGTAAGAATTCCTCAATGTGTTTTTCACCTTCAAACACTTGCCAATAATCTATGTTATCAGGGACTGCTGATCTGCATTTGACCTTCACTGTGTATTGTTCATTTTCATGAGGTCATTGGAAAGTGCTGGCAGCAAAGGCTAGTTCATTGGCAAGGCTGTTTTGAGCTCTTGGGATAGAGGTAAGTTTATATTTCTCAAATGTCTTCAGGAGGTCTAAGGAAGCATTCCTATATTCTCTTAGCCTAGGATTCTTGGTTGAATACTCTCCTTTGATTTTCCTAATGATTAGCTCAGAATCTCCTTGAACATAAATCTTCTTAGCTACTATGTTCTTAAGCCATTGTAACCCTAAGGGAAGAGCTTCATACTCTGCAATATTGTTTGTGCATTGAAAATATAGTTTGTAGGAGTGACCTTCATTGGTGTTATGTATCCAAACACCTTCTCCTTAACCAACTTTTCCACAAGAGCCATCAAAGCTCATGTTCCAAAGTGTTCCAAGTTCATATTCACCATTATGTTGTTGTGCATGGATGCTAGAGTTTTAGCTGTCTTTTTCTTCATTTTTTTTTTTGTTTTGACTGTTTTGATAGGCCTAGCTCTTCCTCCTTTTCATTTACTTGTTCATTAATTTCATCTTCATTTTACAAGATAAATGAGTCAAGGTCTGAATGGATATAATAGAGAGGGGTGTTGTTTGGCCTATCTTGGATGCTTACCATGTATTTCATGTTAGATTCTCTGTAAAATATTATTTTTTGGTTAAAGACCAGGATGGTAGCATAGGTCATGTCAATTTGGAGGTTCCCTTGGATTTTGGCTCCCCATGATCTAAATAATAGCATGCCACACTTTGGTGGAATTTCAACCACTACAATGTCCATAACTAGGCTTTTAGCTGGTATTTATGCCAGATTGACACACAGTTCTTTGATTAGACCCAAAAATTTGACTCTACTTGAATCGAAAGAGTACAAGTATTTGTAAGGTTTGGTTATTTTGAGGCCTAATCTCTCCATCACTACCTTTGGCGTGAGATTGTGTGAGGCACTAGAGTCTAACATGGAATTGTGCAAGATTTTATCATGCATGTTCAAACTTACATAGAATGGAGGTACAACACCTTCTTGATATTTTCCCTCTACCTTAGGTCCAAACAATAACTCTGTCTTGTCATCAGTTAGATTCAGAGTGTCGGTGTCATTTCCTATGTTCAAAGCTTTCAAAACTTGGGATCTATATACATCTTGAGCTACCAGTTCAGTAAGGGGTATGGCTATTTTTATCTTGGAAATATCACTCTCAAAACTGAATGGTGCTGGTGTTTTTGGCATATTTACATCATTTTTATCATACATGGTCCTTTCAGCTACTTTGGTTTGCTGGTTTTTATTAGGAATGTTAGGTAAGGAAGTTTTTTCAAGGCCACTAGTTGATGTACTAGGGAAGCATTGGTTACCATTTGGTTGGATGGTGTTGTCTTTGCTCTAATTAGGAGTCTTAGCCATTATGTTGATGTTTTCTCCCGTCTTTTTAAGAATGTTTTCAGGTGTTTTCCTAACAACAATTTCTAGTTTGTTTTTTTTTTAGGCATCTTGGGTTTTATTAATTCTAAGGTCATACTGCCTATGAACCTCCATGATGGAATTTTCAAATCCTATCTTGTAATCTTCAGAGTCCTCATATGTTCTATCAGTTTGGTTTGAGGAAAATAGACCTTGTTCATCTTCTGTGAGAAAAACATCATCCTCATTATTGGAGTCTATCATATTTACATGGTTTTCTTCCAGCTCTTCAATCTCTCTTTCCTCTTCATCTACGTAGTTTTCTTGGAAAGGAGGTCTAATTTGTTGGTCCTTATCTCTTTGTCTGATTTGAGGAGGGTCTCTTCTGAAGTTTTGGTTTCTATTTCTGTTTTGGGGATTTTCTTGGTTTTCCCTAGGGGGTGCTCTTTCATTAAATTTATTTTCTCCATCATCCTTTCCATTAACCTAACTAGATTATCAATTTTAGCATCAGATGTGGAGGCTATGGTTTCCTCTTTGTAGGTAACCTTATTTTCTGCTCTTAATCTATCCCTTTTAGCATTTAGGTTGGCTTCTACACTTACTGCTCCTGTTTGCATGTCCTCTAAGGTAAGGGGATCTATTTCTCTTAATTGATAAGACATGTCTGGATCAAACCCATTCAGAAATTTTAATAAGGCTAGGCCTTGTGGGGGTTTCATGTGGGGAGGGAATGCATTGTATACACTATTGAACCTAGTGCAGTAGTATTGGACACTTTCCCCGACATTTATTTTAAGGTTATCATATTCTGATAGGATTTGAAGAGGGTTTTTTTTGGTCTCCCACTTGTTTATGAGTGTTTGATAGAGGGAAGGGAGGTCATGAATGCTGTTAGGAGTTAATTTTTTGAACCATTTCTTTGCTTCTCCTCCTAAGATTTGGGCAAAAATTCTCATGTTTATGATCTCCTCTTCTATTTCTTGGTATTCAAATGCATCATTTATCCTATCTACATGTTGTTGGGCAATGGTAGAGTTAGCTCCAGTAAATTGAGGGATTTTGGATTGGTAGTCTTGTGGCATAGGCAGTAAAGGTTGAGGTATTACCAATGGGGCAAACTATGCTGCCATGATTTGAGGTAAAGGAAGCCAAGGAGGGTTTCCAAGAGGGGGGTTTGTGAGAGGAGGTGGAGTATGAAGTGGAGTGGTTTGCACAGTGGATGTATGAATGGGGGTAGTAGATGTACTTGGACTAGCAAGATGACATTGAGCAGATTTGGATCAGAAGGAGTCAAAGTGTTGGAGAAGCTAAATATCAGGAGGGGTCGAAGGAAAGGATTCTCTACTAGGTCTCTACTACAAATCTGTAGGCTCAAGATCTACCTAGTCTATCCCACTTTGAGACTTAGTTCTAAATAGGTTTCTTCTATGATGTAAGTCAACTTGGGGATCTTGCAAGGCTGTGAGGTTTTCAGGGAAATAACATGCTTTTTGAATGGGTCTAAAAATAGTTGTGTCTTCAGTCCTAGAAGTTTTCCATAAGATTATTTCTGGGTCATCAACTATGGTAGAAGGGTTTGGGTCAGGGTGAGATCTGGTGCTGATTCTTTATGAAGCCAAATTTCAGACCCAAAACACACAAAGGCTGAAAGTTTATGAGATTTTTTGAAAAACAAGCCTATCTGTAGGGTACTAAGTTCACACAGTATGTAACTGGGCCTGGAACTATTATGACTGACTGATATATTCCCAAGGGATTCTGTGAGAAATAGTGGGATCAACAAGGGTACTAAAGACTAGTGAAGTCACCAGGTGGATAATGCTAACTATTTTTAAGCCTTGTTTGTTGTCCACCATCAACAACTAAATACCAATCTAAGGATGTTTTTGGGATTTCTGAGTTCTTTAAGCTTTTCAACAAGTGTTCTCCAATATGGTCACCATGGTGCTAGTATGATAAATCAACCAGATATCACTCTTGACTAACACTTTGATTTTTCTAAGTTTGATAGGGGGTATGTGAGTTCTTAAATAATGTTTAAGTTGTTACTTACTCAGGTCCCCAATGGAGTCTCCATTATGTTAGGTCCCTGTAATTTTTCAGATTGACAAGACCAAATGTACAAGGGTAACATCAAACCAGTATTTGGAGTCATAAGACCTAGCCTTCCTGGACTCAAAGATGGATCTCTGTATATTTTTGTGTGAGAGATGTAACTTTATTGATTTTAGGGTTTTTATTTTAGGCTAGTTATATTGATTACGGTTTGTTTGTTTGTTTTAATTAGTTGGGTTGCTTTTCAAGTAGAATAGATAGAGTAAGAGAAGTTTAAATCATTTCACTATGAAGTCTGAAAAAGGTCTTTAAAAGTACAACAATAGGTCAAGGGTGTTTTGGAGAGCAAGTTTAACAAAGCCAAATGGATCTTCAAGGCTTATGTGGGTGAAGTGAGCATTAAATTGTGAGATTAGTAGGTTCAAAGGGCAGTTAAGAATACTTTAACATGTACTATAACAAGAGAAGTATTTAAGAACACTATTCAAAAAGAAATAACCAAAGACATGGCATGCCAATAACTTCTTTGACCAAACCCTAGAAAGTAAACATTAAGACAACAATCTAGTGAACCATAAGGAGCAAGAAACTTGTAAGTCCTCTAGTGATTTCACCTTCAGGAAAAGAAAAAATTTAAGATAATATATAGTAAATATCAAAGAGTAGGGAACTCCTAATTTCATTAATAAAACTACAAAGACCTTCAATTAAATCATCTAAGATGAACAAAAGGGCAGGGCAAACTATAAACCTCTTCAGCCAAACCCTAATAAGCAATACTTCAAAGAAAATACCTAAAAAACAATGTTTTAAGTCATACCAAACGCAAGGCTAACCATAAAATACTTTGGCATTTTCTCCATTAAATAATTCTTAAGATAAACAAGCTGAGTGGAACTAGAGAGAAATTAAGAATTCTCTAATATAACCTAGCAGAGGAAAACATTAGAGCAATAGAAGCAGACAGACCTAAGGTGCCTCTAACAACATATCTTAGCCTAAAATTTATGTTCTAATGCAAGAGAAAGATGAAACAAAAATGAAAACATGAGAAAACAAGTACTAAATAAGAAATACATCACCATTAACCATGTTCATGAATCCTGCAAATGTGCTTGCTCCATTGCCATTCAACTCAAAGAATTCAAAAAACTCCAAAGTCAATTTCTCCTCAACTCCAAGTCTATGATATTGAGTTTTTGAATCAACCAAAAACATGAATAATGAGGCCTCCATGCAATATCTAACTTGAAAAGGAGGAACAAAACCCTATCTAGGTTTCCAAAATGTCATCAATTACATTATAAATTCCATTTTTGTCTAAAGAGACCATGCAAGGCCCAAGGCACAAAATATACTAACTTAATAAATGCAAAAATAAATGCTAACATAATTGCTCAGCTAAATCTAGAGTTATTTGCCTAAAAAACCCTCAATATATCTTTTTCATTAACTCCAAGTTTTTTTTGTTGACTTTCTGGCAAGGGCACAGTGCCAACACTGGGAAAATAACCTATTTTGCAGCTAAGATTTGGAGGCCTTCCCGGTGTCCAAATGAGCTACATGATAGCTCATTGGAAAGCTTGTCCTGTGTAGTTTCTAAAATGCCTTAAGTTTCTTGATTAGATTCCATTTACCTGCTCAAAACCGCATTCTCCCAAGACTGCTCAAGGCACAATGCCAATTCTGAAACTAGGGCAGCAAGTTGATTTTTTGCATGTTTTTGGCATTTTTGGAGGACCAGTTTTGCTCCAAATGAGTTGAAACTTTGTGAGGGTGATGCTCTTGGCTTAAGGATCCTGAAAATGTCAATTTTTCCTCTAATGGGTATCCCAAAAAAAAGCACAGCACTAGTGGCGATGTGCGCTTGGCCCTTCAAAACAGTCAAAAATTCAAAAACTCAAAAATGTGCCAAAATTTGGATTTGTCTTGCTGATAATGTTTGAGATGCTTGTAGGGATGCATCAGCAAGAATGTCAAGTTTTTCTTTGTATTTTTCCTCCTTTAGGGATTGAATATTTTCAAGGGCTCTTTTGAGCTTGGCCCTTGCAACCTTGTTTCTTAAGGCATAATGCCTTGCCATCTTCTTTTGCATGTCTAGGTCTCTCTTGGTATTTTCCAGCTAATCCTCTAAGTGTAAATTAGCCCTCTCTAACCAATACTCCCTATCATAGTCTATTTCCATGGCAAGCAGCTCACTTGGAGTGAGCTTCTCTATCAAGGCTCTCTCTTACTCCCTTTCTTTGGCTAGAGCCTTCTTAAAGCCAATTGTCCTAGGCCTCTTTCTATTAAGATGTTCTTCCTCTTATTTGGTTTCATCATGAGTGCCCAAGACCTCATCTAGCTTTGCCTTGGCTCTTCTAACCTTTTTCTGAGCTCTGATAGCTCTGATCTCATATATATCCTTCTCTGCCTCTAGCTTCTTGTTTTCAACCTCAAAATAGTGGATTACATTCTTAGCCCTACCTATGTTTGATTGTAGATCTTTAATATGGGCATATTTTCTTTTAAGTAGCATGGTTGTGATCCTCTGCTCATTTTCATCATGACTGTCAAGGTGAATAAGTTGAAACTCTTGTTTAGTTTCATGCTTGTCTTCTTCTTCTTCATCAATGACCTTTTCCTTACCTTTGTCAACTTGCATGGTTGATGTAGAAGGCATTTCCCCTTGCCTTTTAAGGGAAACAAACACATGCCTATTTCCTCTCTAGTAGGTCAAAGGAAAAGGTTCAATTTTCACCATCTCAGTGCCATCTATATCGCTGCCATCATGAATGCCATCATTACTGCCATCATCATTGGTATCATCACTGCTCTCATGGCTCTTTGACCCACTTTCATCATCCTCACTGCTTTCTGCCTCATTGCCATCATCTTCATTGATATGTGCCTCACTGCCCTCACTGCTCTTTTCTTCACTAATTGATTTATCATTTTTTGAATCCTCATTTCCATCTCGCTAATTACTTTCTTCCTCATTGGAATTTGCCTCACTGAAATTTTCCTCATTGTTGTATTCCTCATTTATTTCTGCCTCATTTCGTTATTCACTTTTTGATGCACTAGTACCATGAGATGATGGTGAGGGATTGTGAGAAGGTGATGAAGGAGGATGATCCTGAGGTGAAGTAATGTGAGTATATGGTGATGGATGTGTAGTGGGGTGTGATGGTGAAGGAGGAATGGGAGGATGAGAATATGAAGGGACATCTTGCTGTTGTTGGCCTTGTGGATTGGTGAACACCTCATTGGCAATGAAGGTCTCCCACGGAATTCCCTTCTGTTGCAATTGATGCATAACAACCATTTTGATAAGAGAGTGATGAAAGAGACTTCGCATCTACTGAGGATAGTCTCTCTTTTTTACAATATATGACATTTTATCAATGTTTTTGTAGAGGTAATAGGGTCTGTGCAACATCCTCACTCTAGTAAAGTGCATAAGCAGCCTAATGTGATAGGATTAAAGCCAAGAAAAATTTCCTTCACATGTAAAATAATTCATGATGATCCTCATCATATTTGCATATCTATCAAGAAAATGTGAGAAAGGAAAGATCGATTTGTTGTGGTCTTTGTATCTAGGCTTTAGGTAGGGTTCAAAGTAGCTCATGTCAATATTTGCCTACTTGAGCCATTTCTCACCCACACTTGGTATCCTAGTGGAATTGGTAATATCATCAGTAGATAACTCAAAAGTTACCCCTGCAAGGTTAACTTGTTTGTCATGCAAGTTAATGATGAATAGCCTAATTAGATCAGGGTGGTTTTGCACATGTTGCACCCTTTCACAAAAATCAAAGCATCCTACATGCTTGAAACCTGAACCAGTTAGGGGAGATGCCATTAGCTCCCTTTTGTTGGGGGGTTCAAATATGTTGATCTTTCCACCTTTGTTCTCATGCCTCCTTGGCACTTGGGCCTCTCCTCCACTACCATTGTCTTCTAACATTGTAAACCCTACCTTGAGAAACCCTAGGACTATAAATGGTAATGAGATGAAGGGATGGTGATGAAAAATGCAACTCTGAAAGTGAATGGGATGAGTGAGTGAGGGTATAGGTGTATGAGAATGAGTGAGGGGCTAACAACTTAATGACAACCTTCTGCTGATATGTTTAAACTCTGTTTTTGAAATACTAGGGCTAAATGTGAAATTGAGATGAAAGAGGGTAATGGAATGGTGGCCATTGCAATGTAAGGGGTGGAATGAATGAGTGCTATGAAAATATTGGATAAATGAAAACCCCTAAACCAATTTAAGAAGCTTAATTCACCCTTGCCCTGACTGGTATTATTTATAGGCAGATGAAGGAATGTCAAACAATTATTTTAAGCATGAAATTTAGGTTTTCTTCTTAGGGTTTCAACTTCCTTTAATTATAAATCATCAAAAATGCTTGAAGATGGGCTGAGAGCATCCACTTACCATTTATCATTGCCTTGGAGGACCTTGGAGGAAGCTTGAAGGTGTTTTGACTTGATTTGGATGGTTAAATCTCTTAGAAAGCCCTCCTACCCAAGAGTGCAGCAGCTGAGTTGAGGGTGCAACGCTCTGCCAAGTGCACAATGCCACCTCCCACTCATGCAACGCCTGTGTAATTTGCATGGGAAAAACTACCAAGGGTGCAACGCCTATGTAATTTGCACGGGAAAAAACTGCCAAGGGCGTAGCACCCAATCTCAAGTGCGTAGCGCCACAAAAAATTGTCCAGATTTGATTTGGAAACTCAAAATTCTTCACTCCTGAGTGCTCTAATGATTTTTCAAGGCAGAAATAACTTGTTTGAAGTGTAAGATCGGTTTTTATAGGCTCCTGAAATTTTGATTTAATCTTTGAAACCCACTTTCTAAAGTTTACAAGTCTTTTTCTCTTTAACTGATGTCCTTTAGCACTTTTGTTTGCAGGTGACTGAAATCATTTGAGGTGGCTCTTCCTTTTGCCTCTTGAGGCATGATGAATTCACTTTTTACAACCTTAGGATGTTTACATACAACAACAAGCTTCAAAATCCTCTGTGGTATCCATCATGAAACTCAACTTAACCTTTTTATCCTTTCTTACTTGTAGTTTGTTGGGGTTATGACATCTAATTTTCTTTTGATCCTTGAGGCATAACAAGTTTATTTTGACAACTTCAGGGCTAGATTACACATGATGGAACCTTCAAAAATTTTTGTGGTTTCCATTACAATACTCAATTTATCTTTTCAACCTTGGCTAGCAGTTTGCTGGAGTTATGAAATTTGTTTTCCTTTCGATCCTGAGTATTTGACATATTTATTTTGACACAGCAACAACCTTAAAATCCTCTTTTGCTTCCACCTTGGAGCTCAACATCATATTTTTATCATTCAAGCATGACAAGCTCATTAAACACTTTTGGGAGGATTTCTCATAGCATCACTTTCAAAACCTTCTTCTCTCTGTACCATGGAGTTTCAACCCATCATTTTACCTTCTATGGTCATTTTCCCAAAATCCTAGGTGTCTGGACTGCTTTACAACAATAATCAATGTTCTCTTCTAAGTTCTTTATAACCCTTTCAAGTTCCTTCATTTCTATTCAATTCACCTCATCTTTTTCCCATCTCATCAATAGTCTTGACAGACTTTCTTCATGTTTGGTTTGGTGTGCCTCCTCCATGGTCATTTCTGCAATTTATCACTGGTTGGCACTCTACTTGGACCATCAAGCTCGAAAAGCCTAATTGTCTACAAGAACAAGTGTTGCCTCTCTTCCTTGCTACAAATTGTCTTCATTCAGGAGCAGACCACCTACTGACCAACTTTCATAACCAACTTTCTGCTGATAGACCTTTCAACACTCCTGCAGAAGTGTCAAAGTTTTTATTTACCTCTTGCAGACTTTGAACTTGATAAGGTAGTCTTCTTTGGAGACTTTCAGATCTTTCTTGAATAACCATGTCTCGACATTCTATTACATCTGAGCCAGTTTCTAGCAAAGGAAAAGCATTGCCTAAAACACCAATAATGACCTTAAAGCATGTGAAACCCTAATTGACCTAGTGGGAGGGTTCTTTGACCTGATCTTGACTAAAAATTGGCTTGGATGCTTCAAGAGAAAAAACAGAGTATTTTTCAAAGTGTTTTATTGAAGATACAAAATCCAATGTACTTGATTTATCTAAAGAGCCTACATAAATAGTTTTGAGACCATCAATGCTTGAAGAACCTAGGGAACATGGGAATGAGTAGGCTATGGGAAACCCTAGAAGGAAAATGGAGCTTATGGGTAAGGGAAAACAGGGTAATGAAGTCATAGGCAGGAAAAAAGATGGAGATGAGATGCATAGGCCCATACGGAGTCTTTTAGGAGTGGTAGGGTGACCATGAAATGAAAAACTGATAGAATAGTGAAAAAGTTTGAAAAAGGATAATGAAGGCAGTGAGATTTCTAAAACTCACAATATTCAAGGAATGTTGTTTTAAGAAATCTAAAACCATCCTATAGTAATCTACAAATTCTGAAAAAATATTGATGACTAACATCATGAACCAGAATCAGAGTCGGAATGGGGAGTCAATGGAGGACTAACTCGGACCCTATGCAGTGGAGTAAGTCTTCCTAATGGAAACTGAGGATGAAGGCCTTGGAGTCTCTAGGATAAACGCCTTGGGGGCACAATGATGGAAATTATACACGAAATCCAATAAGTAATAGAGGTAAACAAGGGCACAAAGGTGTAGATTAATTAATTACAATTTTCTAGTCTTGGCCTGGCAGTGTAAACCAAGTGCTCTTCGCTTTAGGTGTGCGTGTGTGTGATAAGTGTGTTAATTTTAATTAAGCCCAGAATTATTGATCTGAAAATGGAACTATTTTTAAATGTTATGCAAAGTATCCATTTCCATTTAATTTAGTGTGCAAGGTATTCTCCATGTCTTTCAGGTTAAACAAAGTGTTTTTGGTAAATGTTTCCAAGTTTTTGTGTGAGGAAATGTTAATTAAGATTACTATTTAACATATTATATCAAAGATACACAACAAGAAAAATTCACCATAGCATAACACAACAAACTGATGAGGCAGTTCACCCCTCTTAGGCTACATCTGTCAGATCCAAAGCTCCCAATGGGCATGTCCTTTCTCTATTAAGTGGCTCAAAATGGTTATAAAGAGAAAAAATATGCCTAAACAGGCAAAAACAACTATGAAATTGACTTCAAAAGATATAAATAAACTAAAAATGGCTTTCGTTTCACCTTAAAACAGTGAAGTAAAGCCCAATGCAGCTTCATTTCCCTAATGGCCCTAATGGCTCTCCAAGCTTTGATGAAGCAAAAATGGTTTTAGAACACCTCTGTTCACTCTGCAACCTGTCCCAAACTCTCCAGAATGCTGAAGGAAGCCAAAATTGACTAAAAATTTGTCTTGTTTGGTCGAAAACTGAGAAAGCTATGATCAAAACAAATTTTTCCCAGTGGCACTAGAAAACCTCCTCCAAAACTAGAGGAACTCCAGTAATCCCACCAAAATAGTCGGACAGCTCAACAAATCAGAACCGCACACTAAAATCGGGGTTATAATAAACTTAACTGCCAGTTAAAAAAACATGTTCACATGCTGAAAAATCAGACGGTTTGTGTTGGCGAATAAGAGTTTAGTCCCCACCCATGATCACAGGTCGGAGGTCCTGTGGTGAGGGCTAACCCCAAAGGGTCTTAACCCAAATATTTCCACCTCCTAAAAAGTGCTTATCACTTGGTTATGGTGCGAGGTCACGAAACCTGCAGCCTTAAGCTTGAGGGATTAAATTCTAAACTCCACCCGTTCAAAAATTTTAAATGATGACCCCACTCAAAAAACTGCCCATCATCTGATGACCTAAACAAATTCACTCCAACCCGATTTCACGTTTAGAGTGGCCCACATCCATTCAGGTCGGGTCAGGTCAACCCACAACCAAGTTTAACTTTGCCTTTTGTGCTATTTCACCAATTATGCCTGGGGCGACGTGGCAACCTATGGGTAGGCCACGTGGCACCCTCTGATAGGCCCACATAAACCATATAAAAAATGAAAATTTTTCCATAATATTATTTTTTCAATATTTGACAAATTCATAGTCAAAAGTTATGTTTTTGGAGGTCATTGGGCAACTTCAAACTTCAATATCTTTCACATACGAAATCGGATTTGAGTCTTGTTCACTGTGCCAGAATCATAGCGAAGAGGCCTATCCATTCATTCAGATTGAAACCAATTCTGAGCAGTTCCATTTTGAGCACTTTTTCAACTTGGACCTGAGCTTATGATCACACCTCCCAAATGAGAAGCTTTCAGACCCCAAAAGCTCATAGAAATACTGAAACTGATCTGTACATCAACTAAGAGTACTACACCCTCTTCTATTCAGCCTCAAATCACTTGCCCTGCATGGCTAATGACTTTGAACCACAACTAGAAAACAATTCACACTTCCCTTCCTTGATGCTTGTCCTCTTGTCAAGAGCTGCCTTTCTTGCACTCACTCAGAAAATTTCTGGCGAGAAATTTGCAGAAGGAATCTGAACATCGCGGCCTTGATCAATGATCGAAGGTGGCTCATACATAAGTCATGCAACATGAAACATCAACAAAAAATCATCATGAAATGTGCTATACAAATGACACAAAATAAATGTAAAAAGTGTGAAACACAATCGACACAAGTCGAAAAATATGTGCGACACAACTGACACAAGTTGATAAACAACATGATACATCTTGACAAACACATGTGCATGTATCAATGTACAATGAACCTATTTACAATTCGCTATTTACACATACAACTTCCATGTACATGCACACCTTCAACTCTTCCTTTCAAGTACCACCAAGTACATAATCCCCAAAAAAATGTGGGTGACTATAAGAGCTGAACTAAAAAAAATATTGCTGCAATATAAGTGAGTATCATACTCATCTTTTACACCTCCACAGTGAAATTTTGCAACAACAAATAAATTCCTTCAATTGAACCGCATTTATATGAAATATTGCATCAAAATTTTCAACAAAAATACATGCATACAACCGAAATGTACATATGTACAAAGGAATATTTCTTACTGTGTTAAGAAGTCCATCCACTTCTTTCCAAGCCACCTCCATAACGAATTTTGCGGCTGCAACAATTCTTCATGTGAATCTTCGATTTTCACATCGATAATGGAATCCATAGTTCCACTTGTGCCAATCTTCCTGTCCTCTTGTTGCATTTGCTTTGGACGACCAGTTGGATGCAAAGTCCAACAATGGGAGACATCATGTCCCTTCTTTTGGCAATATGTGCAACACTTATGCACCTTCTTTTAAAATTGTCTTTGTGTCATCTTCTTCCTGTATGCTTTCTTCTTCATCCAGCATCTCAAAACATGATGGTTAAATCGACCACAATATGTACAACAAATCTTTCTTCCATCTAAGCATGTAAAACTATCATGCTTTTCAGAAACACAATCAAATTAATCGTGAGAAGATTTATACCTCTTGTGCTGCTTCGAATGTTCATCCTTTTTGTCTTCATGAGAAGATGAACTAGTATAGGCTACAACTTTCATTTGCAGACTAACATCACCGTTTTTGTCTGGAAAACTGTCTGAACTTGCATGCATGCCATAAGCTGCATGTTTACCATCTTCTTTCTGCAACAAAGGCTTAAAGCAATGGCAATCATCTTTGAAACAAATTTGAAATATTTTCATATTAGAACTTGGAATAAAGGTTCTCTTTAAATTAGCATCACATGCCTTCAAAGAAGAAGAGAAGAAGAAGAAGAAGTTTACATCGAACAACCTGAATGTTTTCTACTATCACAAAAAGAAGACTATGTTTGTAGGTTAAAGAAGGCTCTATATGGTCTCAAGCAGGCTCCTAGAGCATCGTATGCTCATCTTGATGGATATCTACATTAACAAGGGTTCAAGAAAGGTATTGTTGATAGCAATCTTTATGTACAAATAGATAAAGATAATTTAACAATCGTTGAGGTATATGTGGATGATATAATATTTTGTAGCAATGATGATCGACTAAGTAAGAAATTTTCTACAAAGATGCAAAGTGAGTTTGAGATGTCTTGGTGAGCTGACATACTTCTTAGGGCTTCAAATATCTCAGCAACAGAAAGGAATATTTATATGCCAAGCCAAGTACATCAAGGAAATTCTCAAGAAATTCAAAATGGAAGATTGCAAACCCATCCTTACTCCGATGGTAACAGGTTGCAAATTGAGCATAGATGACTCATCTAAGGATGTGGATTAGAGGTTGTAAAGATCTATGATTGGTAGTCTTCTATATGTAACAGCCTCTCAGCCAGATGTTATGCAAGCAGTTGGACAAGTAGCAAGATTCCAAGCAGCACCAAAATAATCACATATTATTGTCGTCAAAAGAGTTCTTCGATATCTAAAGGGCACAGAAGAATATGGCTTGTGGTATCCCAAGGGTAAAAATCTCATTATTCAAGCCTTTACAGATGCAGATTGGACAGGAAGCGTTGTTGATCGTAAGAGTACTAGTGGAGCAGCATTCTATCTAGGTGGTTGTCTCGTATCATGGTTGAGCAAAAAGAAAACTTCAATGTCGTTATCTACAGCGGAAGTAGAATACATTGCAGCAGCATCATGTTGTACTCAAGTCCTTTGTATGAAACAAAATTTTCAAGATCTTCAAGTATAATTCAGTGAGCATATTCCCATATTCTGTGACAACACTAGTGCCATCAGCATCTCCAAGAATCCTGCCATGCATTCAAAAACAAAACACATTCCGATCAAATATCATTTTGTTAGATAACAAGTCGCTAAAAAGAATATCAAACTTGAGTATGTTTGTACAAAAGAACAAATTGCTGATATCTTCACTAAAACTTTACCTCGTGAAGCATTTGAATATCTTCGTCAAAAGCTTGGGATTCTCCCAAGTTCTCATTAGATTACAAGTCTGCAGGACAGTTGTGTGTCAGGGGGAGTGGAAGTGTGTAGAGGTTTGCATGACGGTTGTGCGTCAGCGGGAGTGGAAGTGTGTTTAGGTACACAGGATGGTTGTGTTTAAGGGGGAGTTACCCTTTTCCATTGATGTCAAAGGGGGAGATAATGTTGTAGGAAGAGGTGTCATTATCGCAGGGGGAGTACTTGTGTTGCCATCAATGCCAAAGGGGGAGATTGTTGATCAACAGTTGTTATTGATGTCAACCCAAGCAGCACTAAGGGCTAACCCAATATTGCATGGGAATTTTTACCTACCAAATTATTATATTCTGGGTCAATAAATCTTTTGATGGTTTCTAATTGTCGAGATGTTTCCGTTGATATATGGCACGCCATGTAATTCTTCATGGTTTGAGAGATATTCATGTTTGAAGTTTGTAACCCCAGTTAGTGGGCTAAAACCCCATGGGGTTGGGGCATGGGTTATTGAAAAGTCATAATAAATATTTTTCTTTCTCCTAAAATCCCTCCCACATTCACTTGTTGAAGCCCCTCTCAACCTAAGCATTTATATAAATTGTGATCTTCATTTCCTCCTTATGCAAGGGATTCGGCCATCTGAAATAGGTCATCGTGGAATTTTCGCTCTAAATTTTTTTCTACGATAGTTCATAAGCTGAATTTTTTAGGAGGCGAAGTAGAAAGCCTGAGGAAGCTGCAGTAAAAATTTCATATCAAGGTGCGCAAATTTTTTGGAGATATGATCTGTGGAATTCATGGTTTTTGCAGGCTCCTGAAATTCATCTCAAAGAAGTGACCTTGGTAAAACCATCATAACTCTCTCTCTGAGTATCGGATTGGAATTCCGTAAAAAGTGGCAGATATTTCATAGTATTTTATTTTTTCTCTATCAATTTTATAGCCAAATGAAGAAACAATGACACGTGGAATTCCGTACAAGTGCACTCTGCTGAAACAGTCCATAATTAGGGCATTGTGAGAGATTGGGCATAACTCTTTCTTGAAGAATCCAAATTGGGTTAGAACTATGGCATTGAAAATAAGACTCAGAGGAATACTACAGGACCAAAAAATAGATATTGAGGATCTAAAATAACGGAGATACACCAGATTCAATATCGAGCTCCTAGAAGGCAAGAAAAAGCTAGATCATGTGTTGTCAAGGGTTGCAAAGGACCAGACTTTCTATGGCAGAAAAGAAAAGCAAGGTGCAGCAGAGGGTAGCATGACAAGAGTAGCAACCAAGGTGCATAACAGCAGCAAGAAGTTCATCATATGAAGTCTTCAAGTGGGCAGCACTGCATACAATCATTGTAAAGGTATCATTGTACTTATTCATTGTAAATACATTATTGTACAAATTGGACTAGTATCTATCTGCCAAGGGTTGAAGAGGCAGTGTTGGGAGGTCTAGGATCATCATTATGTGGTTGTGTCATAGTTGGGGTTATGGTCTAGTATATATTATTCTTCTACATCATTCTATATAATTGTAAAGTGGACCATTTTCCCTAGTACGAGAGTCTATTATTATTTTATTCTTCTATAGGGTGGTAGGGTGGTGCTAGGGTGAGTTGTAGCTAATTGGGTGTTGGGGCATCCATTCAGTTGACTACTGAATAATCTCCGGCGTTGGAGCGTCCATCCAGTGGGAGCTGGAGAAGAATGCTTTTCTAGATTCTAGGAAGTTGGAGCTTTATTTTCAATTGGAGTTGAATATTAAAGAATTTTTAGAAAAGCATTAGGTGGTTTTTGTTTCAGAGTGGGTTTCCACCTTAAAAACTGTGTGCATTTGTGTTCCTCTTGTTTGCTGCTATCATTGTACAAACACTGATAATAATTGAAGATTAACTAATGCTCTAATTGAAAGGAATACTTATTCACCCCTGCCTCTCAGTATTTCCAACATCGGCATGTATATATATGTGTTGTAACACTAAAAGGAATATAATGAAAAATCAAGCTGGTCGTCCTGATTTGGGATCTAGGGAAAAATCTCTGTGTATATTTGTTTTATGTTTTATGCTCTCGCTATTATTTATTTTCTGTATTTAAGATTCGTTTACAGATAATTTATGTACAGGGTTAAAAACTACATTTGGTATCGAAGCAGTTTCGGCTTCAAGGGGACACCTTTACTGTTGAGGGGTTTTTTGCTCGGGCCTGAGGTCAACCCTGTTCAGTGGGAGATCTGCGGGATCGATTCTTGCAGTGAAAGAAGATGGTGAGCAGTGGAAATATAGAGATTGAGAAATTTAATGGTCAGAGTTTTGAGTTGTGGAAGCTCAAGATGGAGGATATGCTGGTGGATAAAGACCAATGGATCATGGTAGATCCAGGTACTAAACCAACGAAAATGTTAGATGAAGAATGGAAAAATTTGGATCAGAAGGCGAAGAGCACAATACAGTTGTGTGTCTCAGATTTGGTATTGTTGAATGTATCTGGGGAAGCTACGACAAAGAATTTGTGGGACAAACTTGGGGATTTTTACCAATCTAAGTCTCTGGTGAATAAATTGTTCCTATGGAAAAAGTTGTATAACCTGAGGATGAAGTATGGAGACTTGATGACAGAGCATCTAAATGCCTTCAATACTGTGATAATTCAGCTGTCATTTGTTGATATTAAAATCTCAGGTGAAGATAAGTGCATCAGTTTTTTGTGTTCTCTACTAGACTCGTGGGACAATCTGGTTATTGCAATGCGTAGCAATACAGCTACCTTGAATTTTGTTGACATTGTCTCAACCTTTCTGTTGGAGGAAATGAGACGGAGAAATATGGAGGGTCAGCATGGAGGTGCCTTATCTGTACAAGGAAGGTCCCAGAACAGAAATAATAATAAGTTTTTGAGTGGGAGATCTAAATCTAGATGGAGATCTAAATCTCCTGGAAAGTTTGTAAAGGTGTGCTATAAATGTGGAAAGGAAGGGCACTACAAAAAGGACTGTAGATCTAAAGCTCCTAATAAAGGAAAGGGATCTCATGATGCTCCTTCTGTAGAGGAAAAAACCAACTCAGATGAAGGTGGGAATGTGTATTTGGCTTCTTCTTCAAATACACATGTAGATCATGAGTCATGGTTGATTGAATCGGGTGCATCCTTTCACTTCACTCCCCATAGGGATTGGTTCTATGAGTATGAGAAATATGATGGCAGTGATGTCTTCTTAGGTGATGATAGGAAGGAAAAAATCATCAGACGTGGAAAATTCGAGCTGAAGCTGCAACGTGGAAGGATTAGAACACTTCTTGGTGTTCTGCACATTCCTGCATTGGCCAAAAATCTGATTTCTGTAAGCAATATGGATGATGCAGGTGTAAAAATAGTGTTCGAGAAAGATACCTGTAAGATGGTTCAGGGAGCACTGGTATTAATGCGGGGAGTTCAGATTGGAACTTTATACAAGCTTCTAGGCAACATTGATATTGATGGGTGCAACAGTTTTGTGATTCCCGAAAGTGGATTGGAAAGCCTAGCAGTCTCTGGAGAAAATACCATGCCATGGCATCAAAGGCTTGGACATATTGGAGAGAAGGGCCTTCAGATACTGCATGGAAATGGTATGGTAGAAGGTATGTCTAATAGCTCTTTGGATTTCAATTTCTGTGAAAATTGTGTATATGGGAAGCAGAACCATGTGAGTTTTCCTTCTGGTGCTAAGAGGGTGAACAAAATATTAGAGCTTATATACAGTGATGTGTTTGGCCCTATGTCGGTTCCATCACTGGGTAAGTCTGTGTACTATGTTTCATTCATAGATGACTTCTCAAGGAATACATGGATATATTTCTTGAGGAAGAAATCTGAAGTCTTTGACAGATTTAAAGAATTTAAGGCTCTGGTGGAAAACGAGACAGAGAAGAAGATAAAGGTGTTGAGGACAGATAATGGTGGGGAGTTCAGCAAGAAGGAATTTGAAGAGTTCTGTAAGAAGTGTGGTATAGCACGGTAGAAGACTACTCCATACACACCTCAGCAAAATGGAGTTGCAGAAAGAATGAACATAACACTAATTTAAAAGTCAATAAGCATGCTCAGTGGTACTAGATTAGGACAAGAACTCTGGGCAGAGGCAGTGGAGATTGCATGTTACTTGGTTAACAGATCACCTTCATCAGTGTTGGAGGATAAGACTCGACATGAGGTATGGACTGGTAAGAAACACTCTCTTTCACATCTAAGGCTATTTGGATGTGAGGCATATGTACATGTTCCAAAGGAGAAAAGGACCAAGTTGGATAATAAATCTGAAAGGTGCACCTTTATTGGGTATAAGGATGGTTTAAAGGGTTACAAGCTTTGGAATCTAGAAACAAGGAAGTTTGTGTATAACCAAGATGTGGTGTTTAGAGAGGTGAAATATTTTGTTAAACATGAAGCCCTACCAAAGGAACCTGAGAAGATAGAGTTTGAGCTAAAGGAGGATGAACCAGACTCTACAGGAGAAGACTCAGAAGAGGAAGAACCACAATCTCCAGCTGTGAGAAGATCAGTTTGGGAAAGAAGACAACCAGAAAGGTATAGTCCATCTGCTTTCTATTCAAATTTTGCTTTAACTATAACTAACGATGATCCCAGAACTGTTAGGGAGGTAGTAGATTCAGAGGATGGAAAACTCTGGAAGGAGGCCATGGTTGATGAAATGGCATCCTTGCATAAAAATGAGCCATGGGATCTGGTGGAGTTGTCGGCTGGAAGGAAGCCCATCGTGAGCAAATGGGTATTTAAGAAGAATATGAATGTAGAAGTCAAGGTGGAGAAATACAAAGCTTGGTTGGTAGCAAAAGGTTATTTCCAGGTGCCAGGAATTGATTTTGGTGATATTTTTCTCCTGTTGCCAAAGTTACTTCTATTATATTACTTGTACCTGTTGCTGCTGCATTTGATTTTGAGGTAGAACAGATGGATGTGAAGACAACATTTCTTCATGGGGATCTGGAAGACAAGATATGCATGAAACAACCTGAAGGCTTTATGGTGAAGGGGAAGAAAGAACTGGTATGCAGGTTAAAGAAGTCTCTGTATGGGTTAAAACAGTCACAAAGGATGTGGTATCAGAAATTTGATACCTATATACGGGGACTTAGCTTCACCAAAAGCAAGGAGGATCATTGTGTTTATTTTAAATTAATTGGTGACCATGTTATTTATTTGGTGTTGTATGTGGATGATATGTTGTTGATTAGAAATGACAAAGAAATTATCCAAGATTTGAAGACCCAACCGTTCTCCAAATTCGAAATGAAGGATCTTGGTACTACAAACTATATTTTGGGCATGGAAATTAAGAGAGATCGGGCAAAGAGGAAGCTCTGATTAAACTAGAGGAAGTATGTCAAGACTATATTGCAGAGGTTCAATATGTAAGATAGTAAACTAGTGAATATTCCGATTCCTGTAGGTGTAAATTTGTCTGCCGAGTAGTGTCCAAGACACAAGAATACGAGGAGGATATGTCCTTTGTTCCATATGAAAGTGCAGTGGGTAGCCTAATGTATGCAATGGCATGTACTAGACCAAACATTTCACATGCAGTGGGAGTATTGAGCAGGTTTATGTCAAACCTAGGGAAGGAGCATTGGACAACAGTGAAGCGGGTTTTCAGTTATTTGCATGGCACTAATGATTATGGCATGTGCTACTAGGGAATACCAAGATTGGAAAGAGTGTTTGACATTCGTGCTTTTGTTGATGTAGACTGGGCCGGAGATCTGGACCAAAGAAGATCTACAAGTGGGTATGTGTTTAGCCTATTTGGAGGTGCAGTTAGTTGGATGAGTAAAAGACAGTCTTAGTGGCTCTTTCAACTACAAAGGCAGAATATATAGCAGCCACTCATGCAAGCAAGGAAGTAGTTTGGTTGTGGAGATTGTGTTCAAGTATGGGGTTGGTGCAGCAAGCTATAAGGATAGACTGTGATAGCCAAAGTGCAATTTTCTTGGCTAAGAACCCTACTTATCATTCAAAGAAAAAGCACATTAATGATCTATATCACTTTGTGAGAGATATGGTTGAGGCTAAAAGGGTGTTCTTGGACCTTATTTTTTGGTGGGCGGACCTGCCCATGGTTTTGTGCATGGTTTTGTACATGGTTTTGGGGCATGATGGTTTTCGGCCCCTGGTATTTTGTAGATCCGATCAAGGGAACTATATTTATGTTCTAATACAGGGTTAATGGATTAGGTTTTATGTATGCTTCAGCATGTATATATGTGTTGTAACACTAAAAGGAATATAATGAAAAATCAAGATGGTCGTCCTGATTTGGGATCCAGGGGAAAATCTCTCTGTATATATGTTTTAGGTTTTATGCTCTCGATATTGTTTATTTTATGTTTTTAATATTCGTTTGCTGATAATTTCTGTACATGGTTAAAACCTACAATTACCAGTGGGGGTACTTAAATGAACTAAGTTGACAAAATTGGAAAATGTCATTGAGGAGCATAGATGTGCCGATTAATCCCATTCATAAGAGAGCATCTCAACAGAAAGACACTCAAACAAGGCTGAATCCTCCAAGAAATCTGTGTAAGGGAAAAGAGCCAGTGATAAAAAATCAGAATAAAATAAATCAGCCATCCACAATTTCAGCCAATAAGGAAAAGGACAATCAGAAGAAAGAAGTTCCATCAAAATACCATATTGGACAACAAGACATCGTCATTAAAGAGGTAGAAAAAACTATTCCCTTCAGTTTAGATACAGAAATTTCAAAGTTAAAAGTGTCTTTCCCCTTAACCGAGCTTGTTAATAACAACCAGTACAAGTCCCATGTTGCCAAGATGCTTAGAATATATCCTTTGTACAACATGGTAGATGTCGAAGATGATCAACCCTAACTCATTTTTGGTCCTCCTATTGACAGCCAATTAGAAGATAGTGAGGTTCCTCCTTTTTAGTTGAGTCTACGAATCCACTAGTGCATTTTACATAGTTCCATGTTAGACTCTGGAGCCTCCCACAATCTGATGCCAAAATACATAATGGAGAAGTTGGGCCTTGACATTACCTGTCCCTACCATGATTTATATTCCTTCGATTCAGGTAGAGTCTATTGTATTGGTATGATTAATGATTTGGTAGTCTCCCTAGAGCAGATTCGAGATAAGAATGTTCTAATGGATGTGGTGGTAGCTGATGTTAGCTCCTCGTAATTTCAGCAGATTAGTGAGACTGAAGCTACGGAGAGTAAATTTGAACCACTTTGGGATTCTAGGATATATCCCTCCCGAATCTAGAGAGGGATCTCTCTATAAGTGCAAAGATTGATTTATCTTTAAGGCTTTTATGTGTGATATTAGGATAGTTATTAAGAACAAGGGTTTTTGTTTGGTTTTGGATGGTTGAGCATGATTTTTAGTTGAGTGGAAAGTCCTAAAATGAAAGAGTTCCAAAGGGGTGAAGGTATAAGCAAACAGAACAAGATTTGGCTGATAGGATAGATATGACGCTGGTTTTTAGTCCATTGGGCTATGGAGTCATAAAAGGGTTTAATTGTGCAACAATTTCAAGAGTGTTCCAAGGGGCAAGTCATCTATATCACAATATTTCTTAGATAAAATGATGGAATGGAATAGTAAAAGTGTTGAAGGGGTGGAAAAAGAAAATAATTTCAACTAGGATTTATCATTCTTTCCAAACAAGAAAATCCTTTTAAGTAAATGTTTAAAACCAACCAAAGGATAGGGCTAACCATAGACTTTTTGGGACAAGCTTGTATTAAAGCTAACTCATCAGAAAAACAATCCAGTAATCCACATAATTACTTTCAGAAGGGATGAAAACAGATAAGAAAACAAAGTGCAGCCTAAGATCAGATAATATACTTTTAAATCTAAACTTCTTTCAGCATACTCTTAGGGAAACTTTCAGAATTACCATTGGAGAAAGAAACTAGAAGACAGGGCAAACCATAAACTTTTCTAGTCTAACTTTACTGAGTATATAATGAAAATATCATTCAAGAACTTATTTTCAAGATTTTCACATCAAAACAAAGTCAAACCAACATTCCTTGATAATGTTTACACTTAACTTAAGTCATTCTTAAACACACAATTTGGAGGAAAACATAAAGATAAACCTTATCAGTCAGAGAAGGGTACTGTAAATAGTAAATCCTAACTCTATGCTTGTTGTTCTTTATTAGTGAATAAGTGGACAAAATGGCATACATGAAAGGAAAACAATAACACAGAAAGAAGCACTTCACCAATGATATAGACTAGGATCCCAAGAATCAGCTTGTATATTGATGTCAATCCAGTTACATTCTTCAAGTCCAATGTTTCAGTTCAGCAATCATCTTCTCTTCTCAGCCTAACTTATTTGATCACAAACAGAGCTTCAAGAGCCTTTAAACACTATTTACACGTAGAAATTTTTGAGCACAAGTATTATATCAAAGTTCAGCAACCAACCCTTTACAATGAGCTCCTTAAGAAGATTTTATAGAAAAAATGAGGAGAAGGATGAGAGGAAAGATCCATAGGCTCAATTAATACAGTTTAATGATTCTCGGCCTTTGAGGGGCTCAATGGAGAAGATTTCAGATATTTATCTGTATTAATTTTTTTTATTAAGTTTTCGATCCCCTCAGTAGAGTTTGTTGACCTTTAGAATGATTTCTTATCTTTGTAATAACTCTGCTGACAGTTTGTAATAATTTCTTTGATCTGAAATAACTATTCAGTTGTCTTGAGGCAAATATCTTCTATTCTAGTACTAACTATGCCTCTTTTGAATGCTTTGAGGCTACAGGTGGATTTTGGTAACTGAGAGGATTCAATTAGCCTCTGATGTGGCAATGGAGGCTTCTCGGACTGATAGATATTATTGTTTTTCTTTAAAAAATGTTAATTTGTTTTAATTCTATGTGTTAGGCTTAATTAGGCCTCATTTCAATCTTCTGTTCTTCAAACTGTGTTTAATTGAGAGGATTAGACTTTTGATCATCGATTTTAGGTCATAATCTCTCAAAACTGCGTAAACAATCTTCAATTCTTCATCTCTGATGTGACTAGATCCTTTAACACTGATACTCTTTGCTTGATTAAGTTTTGCTGTGTCTTGTTGATGTGCAGGCGTTACAGTGGGCTTTTATAATGTTGCCAGTGTTCACTAGGAACCAGTAAAATTTGATGGGAAACCCTGTAGAATGATCTCCTTTACGCATAAAGGCCTGGGGGATCGTCATCCCCAGCCTTCAATTTTATTTTAAAACTTTTGAAAAAACCATTAAAATCTGCAAAATAAAGAAAAATTAGAAAAAATCCTACGAGGAAGGTTAAAACTGCTTCAGAGGTTTAGGTTTAGAGCACAACCGTTGGATGAAAGCATTTAACGGCGAAGATTACTTTTCCGAGGTCGAAAGGAGAGGCGGTTGGATGAATAGTGGGGAAATTAAGTCCGGGCCGTTGATCTGCAAAGATCAACGATTGAGATTGACCAAGAAAATATAATGTAGAAGTGCCACATTATTTACGAAATGGAAGAAAATGCAAGGAAATGGGTGAAAACGCTTTGGCAGAGGAAAAAAGGGTTAAAAATGAAATTGGGGTTTCCGAATGATGTTGGGCCGTTGGATTGGATTAGTCCACGGAGATCAATGGCAGAGATTCACTTATGAAGTCCCTTGGAGGATGGGTGGAGGGAGATGAACTAAGGGCAAAGTCAAACGTGAGCCGTTAGATCTCAGAGATCAAAAACGGAGATTAATCATGAGAAAATGCGGTGTAAATGGGGAAAATGGTTTCAGCCAAAGAAACCACTATTTTCGCGCGATAAAATGGAGGAAGGCGGTATTTCCTTTTTGAACGTGATATGCGTTAGAGCCTGAAACGTGGATTTTTAAAACCGCCCATATCATGTGATTTTGAAAAATTAACCTTCGGGCTTAAAATCACGCGAAACTGTGCGCTGGCCATCAGATCTGGGGTCTTAGATCAGACGGTCGTGAGGAGAGCGCGATGGAGAATAGACGAGCAATAAAAGTTGGGGCGGGGTCAAGGCGGTTTTAATCTGGACCATTGGATTGGGGAATGGACGGCGGAGATTTGATCTGGGGAAAGGTAGGACCAAAATTATTTGGGCCTATCAGGTTAAATATAGACCATTGGATGAAATAGATCAACGGCTCAGATCTAATCTTGGGGTTAATGGAATAAAATATGAGGTGAGTGTTGGGCGGAGTTTAGATTAATGCAGGCCATTGATCTGCAGAGATCAATGGCGGAGATTCACCGAAACTTTATACAACAAGGTTTTGTGAAATCAACAAAGGGTGGTGAACATTGATCTGGATTGTCGGATCTTGGTGTATGGATGGCCCAGATGCAATCAGAAGATCGCGATCGGCGGGGGAGAGAGGAAAGGTGCAAAGAAAATTTTCGATGCATTGAATGTGGGTCATCGATCTTTAGAGAGATCAATGGTCAGGAATAACTTATGAATTCCGAAGGCGGGTATGCAAGCTTTGGAACAAAGCAATGTGGGTCATCGGATCTGGGCCTGGCGGGGAAGAACAACGGCTGGGAAGCCATCGCAAGGTGGTCAATCGGAGACGGGGAAATAACTATTAAAATATGTTCAATGCAAATCTTTCGATGCGATTAGCGCTGGGCCATTGATTTGTTTAAAGTATCAATGGTGGAGAATGCAGTGGGGGTCCATAGAATAAAAACATAATCGCATCGGGGTTTTTCTTAAAACAAAATTAATTACCCCATCGCAAACCTCCGATTGTGATTAGTGCTCGGGACTTAACGCTTGGTCTTGGGCACAGGTTATATGGCGGGGAAGTGGTTAGGGGTTTTAACCAAAAGGGGCTCATTAGAATCAGAAAAACGAAGGGGCTTTTCAAATGTGCCCAATGAATATGCATGATGCGATATTTCATTGATCGATCGGTTTTTATATCAACGGTTGGTTTTCATTTAAAACAATGAACCAGCGGGTTTTCATTTAACATAGGAAAAATGGGTTTCTTATGAAATACAAATGAAAGTTTGCTTTCGGGAAGGTCTTTTCATATGTTTTAGCGCCTGATTGTGGGTGGTTATGTGAAGAGACGAAGGGATCAGGGGATATAAAGAAGAGGGGCCAATCGCAATCGGGAATTTCTAAAAGCGAAAGGCAACATAACACAAGGAACGCCCGATTGCGATTGAGTTATCGGGCCTTAGCGCTTGGTATTAACACTGGTTTTATGCGGAATTAAAGGGGCTGGGGCTAGGTCCAAAAGGGCTTAAGGCCTTAGCACAAAAAGACTCATTTTTTATGGTTTTTCAAGTATTTCAAAGGATTTTGACATCTTCCGATAAGGTAAAAAAGGAGTTTTAAACCTTATCAAAGGGGTTTTTATGGAGGGAAGAAGGGAAATGAGGAAAAATTAAGGAATTTTATGAGGAAAAAGGGAATAAAATGGAGGTTAATAATGAGTGAAAAGAGGGATAAAATGAGGGGAAAATGGAGTTTTTGCAGCAGTCTTTTCTTCAAGAAAACAACAGATTTTCAGAATTGAGAGGGAAACAGCAGTGAAGATTAACTCAAGGGTAAGTCATCTTCATAAGACTTCAAGAACTAACAATTTGGCAATAAAATTGCTTCTTTAAGGCTTCAAAAAATTATTTAGCCACCATTTTATATGACAAATTTTATAGGTGGCTAACAGTGGCTCCACATGGGGATGGCACCTTCTTGAAGGTGTCAAGAACTTCAGACTTGTATTCTCTGGGGGGCTGATCAATGCCTCATCCATTGGGCTGCAACTTTCTTTACTTGGATGATCTTCTTCTGTACTCATAATGTTAGCATCCATGAAAAAAAATGGAACTTTTTTCCAACAAGCTTTCTACCTACCCAATCCTACTGATCTAACATTTTTTCTTCTTTGAGAGTGCATTTGGATTGGAAAACTCTTTTACAAGCATTTTATTCTTTTGAAAGCAAAAAAATAATCTAAGTCTACTTCTTATTTCTCCATGAACTCAGATTAAACAATTGAGTTCATAAGCTTCTCTACCTAACTACTATCTGTTAGGATTAGACAGTCTAACAAATTTGTATTCTCTAAATTCTGAAACAAGAAATTTAAAAGCAAACAAGCCAGGATTGAACAATATAACTTGTTGCTGATCTATGGCATAAAAACAAGTTGCACATAGATTTATTATTTGCAGAAAATTAAATCAAAATGGTGAAGGCTTAAGATCTGAAAGTTTTAAGCATATCCCTCTCTTTTCTTCAACTCTGTTTTAACTTTTGTTTGAGTTGTTTTTCTTTGTTATCTGGTTCAAATTTTGGGCTTATTAGAACCATTTTACTTCTATCTTTGACTCAAGATTTTAAGCAAATTGGAGTCATTCTTCTTTTGGAAACCCATAGGTTCAGATTTTTGGCTTGTTTGAACCTTTATTTTCTATCCTAATCTACCTAACTGATAAGCCAAGATTAAGCTATTTGGAAAATCTAATTTTCACTAACCTATCAGCAGTAAATTTAAAACTAGTTAGTCATGATTAGGCTGTATGAATAACTAGGAGTGTGTTTTTTAAGAGTGGCATTTGAGCTTGCACACTTTCAGATTTTGTTTCTCTTTTTTGGTATGGGGATGTACCTTTCTTGTTTTTACAATCTGCCCTCTTTTCTATTTCTATTTTTTTTGTATTTTTTGATTTTTCTAACTTTGAATGCAATGCTGGATGAAATATTTATAATGATAAAAAGATAAAAAGGCTTCCACACATGATAGGATCAAGAGAAATAATGTTTGAGCATCCTGCCATTGACAGGACCCCCAAACAGTTCAGCTCCATTCAACTCCTGCAATAAATAAGCATTGTTACCAACAGTAGAATGAATGAGATGAGGGCCAAGCCATAAGTTATCAAATTTCCCATGCTTTCCCTTGTCTTCTATCCTTGAGTCCCACTTTAACACTTTGTCCCCATCATTGAAATTACTGGCTTTTGTCCTTCTGTCAAAAATCTTCTTGATGCTCTCTTGCTTTTGTAATGCTCTGTTGTAGACCTCCTCTCTGGTTTCCTGAAGATGTATAGTCTGATTAATCCTTCTGATCATGTCGTTGTCTTCAAACTGCACTTCTTGAATCAACTTCATAACTGGTACACCAAGGCTGGTTGGAAAAATTGCATCTATTCCATACACAAGTTGATAGGGTGACATTCCAATAGATTTCTTAAGTGTTAATCTGTCAGCCCATAGTGCATGTACTAGCTTTGTGTGCCAAGACTTCTTGTTGTCCTCCAGCAACTTCTTGATTATGTTTACCAAAGTTTTGTTTGAGGATTTTTCCAGCCCATTACCTTAAGGGTAATAAGCAGTAGAATGACCCAAGGTAATCTGATATTTGTGACAAAATTCAACCATCTTCTTGGATCGAAATGTTGCAGCATTATCAGTGATGATCTTCCTAGGACAGCCAAATCTCGAGAGGATATGAGTCTCAATGAATTTTATGATGACATAGTCATTGGCTTGTCTAGAAGGGATGGCTTCTATCCATTTGGTAAAGTAGTCTGTTGTAGTGAGAATCCATCTATGTTGGGCAGATGATGGTGGATGGATTTATCCTATGAAGTCTAAACCCCACTGTTGAAAAGGAGCTTCAACAGTGATTGGATGCAAAGGTAAGGGAAGCAATTTTCTTTTTCCTTCAAAAAGTTGGCATTTATGACAGGGAATTATCATCTTGTGCACATCTAGAAAGAGGGTGGGCCAATAGTAACCAGCTCTGAGGATTTTGTTGGTTGTAGTCTTCCAGTAGAGGTGGCCTCCACATTCTCCTTCGTGGAACTCGTGCTTAACCTTCTCTGCATCATTCTCAGGCAAAAATTTAAGCAATAACCCACTTGCATTTTTGCAACAAAGACATTTATCTACAATGCAATAGTTTATAGCTTTTAACTTTAAAAACCTTGCCTTTGTTTTTGATAAACCAGGAGGTGTATTCAAATTAAGCAAAACATATAGAATCTCAGCATACCAAGAGGAATTCATAAAATGGTCTTCGATAATGGAAGTTGGCAGTTCCTCTTGTTCATCTAAAGCATTTATCATATTTATATCAAGAACTTAGAAATTTGATTCAGCCATTAATCTGGCTAGTCCTTGGCCTTTAATGAGTTTAGTGGGCTTGATTTCTAAGTCATATTTAAGTATCACAGCTATCCACTTACCTCTCTTACCATCTGGGTCCTGTGTTATAATGTCTTTCACAACTGAATTTGAGACAAAGGCAATGATGTGGGAGTGCAGAATGTAAACTCTGAAGTCTTTTAAGGCTTTGACTAAGGCAAAGACTTGTTTCTCCATAATATTATACTTCATAGGTGCATCTCTCAAGGCCTTAATAAAGAATGCAATGGGCTGCTTTTGTCCCTATGCATTTTTCTGCAATAGGATAGCAACTATTTTATGTTCTGATGCAAATGAAAAAGTGTAAAAATATTTCGAAAAATCAGGACTTATTAGAACTGGTGTTTTGGTTAATGCTTGTTTTACCAGCTCAAAAGACTTCTTTTCTTCCAAGGTCCATTTAACCCCTCGTTCCTTTTTCAGCATGTTTGTAATGTTTCTAAGGATTTCAGCCAAGTTGGGTATGAACCTTCTCAAGAAATTAATCTTTCCAATGAAAGATTGGAGCTCCTTGATGTTTCTAGGATGAGTTATTTGCAATATAGCTTCAATCCTCTTTGGGTCTATCTTTATCCCCTCTTCTGAAATGATGTGTCCAAGAGGTTTACCTTCTTGGAGACCAAATAGTGTTTTCTTCGGATTTAAAGATATCCCAAACTTTCTGCATTTCTCGAATACTTTTCTCAAGTGTTCTAAGTGCTCTTCACCTATCTTGGAAAAAACAGTGACATCATCAAGGTAAATAATGATGAAGTAGCCCAATTATTCCGAGAATGCAATATCCATGGCTCTCTGGAATGTAGCACCAGCATTCATTAAACCAAAGGGCATTTTCACATACATGAAAGTGCCCCAAGGTGTAGTGAAATTTGTCTTTAGTTGATCATCAGGATGCACTAAAATCTGATTGTATCCTGAGTAGCCATCTAGCAAATAAATTCTTTTAGAATCAACTACCCTTTGTAAAATATGATCCATCTTGGGTAAAGGGTAGTTTTCCTTCAATGAGGCTTTGTTTAAGTCTCTAAAGTCTATACAAAGCCTAATCTCTCATGTTTTCTTCCTCACCAACACTAAATTAAACACCCATTCTGAATATATAATAGGAACAATAATACCAGCGTCATACATTTTCTTGATTTCCTTCTCAACCAAAGGTAACTGAACAGGGTTTATTCTGCACATTTTTTGTTTAAATAGATTTTGGTTTTCCTTGAGAGGTATCTTGTGCTAAATTACTTCAGTGTCATAGGATTTCAGATCTTCGTAAATCCACGCAAAAACATCAGAAAATTCTTTAAACAGCTCTATGTATTTGAGTTTGATGTGAGCTGGTTAAGTTTTAGACAGTTTGATCATCTTTGGTTTTAGTTCACTGCCTATATTACACTCTTCAACTTCAGATTCAACAGGCTCCAGTTTTGGCTTCTTGGCCACATCATTGAAATCAAACAACTCTTCTAAAGGGACTAGACCTTTCGGCAAACTTTGATGTTAGACTGCAGAGTTTCTAAGTCTTCTGTTTCTAACTCTGCAACAATTTCTATTTTGTTTTTAAGTTTGTTAGACAACAGATTTACATTAGTCGTCTCTGGAGATTGTTCTTCTTCATCAAACAAATTTTCTTCACTAGGACAGTCTGTTTCATAGTTTGAATCTAAACTTGGTAGTTCAAATTCATTTCTGGACTGTGAGAAGTCTTATATTTGTTTTTCTCCATCAAACACTTGCCAATATTTCTTGTTATCAGGGACAGCTGGTCTGAATTTAATTTTAGCTGTGCATTTTTTGGTTTCAAATGGTGTTAAACATGTTCTAGCAATGAAAGCTAAACTGTGGGTGAGGATATTCTTTTCTCTTGGGACAAAAATAAGTTGGGATTCCTCAAAAGTTTTCAACAAATCCATGACATTGTTCTTGTAGGTTCTAAGTCTGGGATGTTTGGCATTATATTCCCCATTTACTTGCCTAATTATTAACTCCAAATCCCCATGAAATTTTATTCTTTTGGCTCCTATTTTCTTCATCAAGTGTAAGCCTAAAATAACGGATTCGTATTCCGCTATGTTATTCAAAAACTGGAAATTTAATCTGTAGGAATGGCCTTCAGTGTGATTATTTCCGATGTTATGTATCCATACGCCTGCACCAGAATTACTCTTAGTGCAAGACCCATCGAATTTCATACTCCAAAGAGGACTAGTTACGGGTTCATCAGTTTGGTTACTATCCTCTTCAACTAGCATGCTTTCGGATTGTTCTTGAAGATCAACACTTCGTTGAATTTGTTTTAATTCCTCAGGTTTTTCATTGCGTTGAGGACTGCTTTCTTGACTCTCAAGGTTTAAAAGCAATGGATGAAAGATTTGTAGCTCTAGACCGGTGTTTTGTTTGTTGTGGTTTTTTGGTTTAGCAAACTGTTTTGACACTTCTGTCTCGTCTTCCTCCTCCTCTCTATTTTCCATTAATTCAGTTAAGGTCACTTGTTTAGCGAATGTTTTATCATTGAAAAGGATAAATGAGTTGAGGCATGTGTTTACAGAATAAAGAGGAGAGTTTTGCGGTCTCTCTTGGCTAATAACCATGTATTGCATATGAGACTCCCTGTAAAGCCTTCTTGTTTGATTAAAAATGGGGATGGTCACATATGTCATGTCCATCTGCATTTTTCCTTGTAACTTAGCTCCCCAAGGCCTTGATAACAGCATACCATATTTTGGGGGTACATCAGCCACAACAATATCCATTACTAAACACTTGGTTGGAATTTGTGCTAAGTTTACATAGAGGTCTTTGACTAAACCTGAACATTTTACTCTGGTTTAGTCAAAGGAGTAAAGATCTTTGTAAGGTCTAGTGATTTCAAGGCCAAGACTCTCCATTATAGCTTTGGGCATTAAATTGTGAGAGGCCCATGAATCATGCATAGCGTTGTGCAAAATTTTGTCATGAATCTGTAAACTTACATAAAAAGGAGGAACCGGTCCTTCTTGATATCTACCCTCAATCTTAGGACCAAATATGAGCTCTGGTTGGTCATCATTAAGATTGACAGTATCATTATTTTCTTCTATGTTAAAAGCCTTCAAAATTTTGGATCTATACACATTTTGGGTGGCTAATTCAGTAAGGGGAACAGAGATCTTTATCTTGGAAATTTCCTGCTCCAAACTGAAAGGTAGCTGAGTTCTTACAAGGTTTGTTTCAGCTTTGTTAACCACCATTTTATCAGCGAGATCAGCTTGTTGATTTTCTCTATTTACATTTGTCAAAATTGTTTTGATAGGAGCACTAACTGAGGTGCTAACGCTGCTAAGGTCTGCACTCTGTCTTTGATTGTTTTGAGTGCTTTTCTCTTTTTTTTTATCAGAATTTGCAGCCACTGTTTTGTCTTTCTGTTTTGTAGCTTTGGGTTTATTTACAGTGTTGTTTTGTGCAGATTTTTTAGAGGTTTTATTTTTGGGAGTTTCTTGATTGCTTTTACTCCTAAGGTCATATTCCTTTGTGGTTTCTATGATGACATTTTCCATTTCTTAATAGTAATATTCGTCTTCTACTCTTTTGTCATCATAGGGTGTGTATAGACCTTGTTTCCTATTGTAATGAACTTCAAAATCATCATTATCTACTCCCAACATGTTTATGTCTTCTTCCTCTGTTTGTTCTAATGTTTCTTAAACCTCACTTACATAGTTTTGATGAAAAGGAGGAGTAATATGTTGATCATCCTCCCTTGGTTTGTTTTGAGGCTTGTTTCTCCTAAAATTCTGATTTTGGTTTTGATTTCTGTTTTGAGGAGCTATTTGGCTTTGAATTGCTTCTGCTCTCTCAAGTATGCTCATCTTTTTCATCATCTCCTCCATCATTCTTTCCATCTTTGAGCTAGATGTGGAAGGTGTGTATTCCTCTCTAAAGGACACTTTCTTCTCATTACTCATTCTTGCACTTTTCTCCATTAAATTAAATTCCACAGCAAGAGCTCCTTTTTGCATATCTTCAAGGGTTAAAGGATCTCTCTCTCTCAGCTGATAGGCCATTTTAGGATCAAATCCTTCAGGAAAATTGTTTAAATCCGGGCCTTGTGGGGGTTTTAAATCTGGGGGAAGGGCATTATAAACACTGTTAAACCTAGTGCAATAAGCTTGTACACTTTCCCCAGTGTTTCTATGGATATTTTTGTAATCAGAAAGTATTTGGAGAGGGTTCTTCCTAACTTCCCATTTGTTTAAGAATAACTGATGGAAGGCTTGGAGATCATAATTTTGTGAGGGGTTAAGCCTTTGAACCATTTTCTTACTTCTCCCCCTAAACTCTGAGCAAATAATCCAAGTTTGACAGTTTCATCATCAATCTCATTTCTGTCAAAGTAGTCATTCATCTTATCCACATGTTGTGAAGTAGTGGTAGAATTACTGGCATCATACAATGGTATCTTGGACTGATAGTCCTGTGGGAGATTGACTAAAGGTAAAGGAAGGACTAAGGGAGCATACCATGTTTCCATGATAGGAGGTGGGTATGGAAAAAGTGGGGGGTTTACAAGTGGTGGGTTGAAAAGAGGGGAAAAGGGCTGGAGTGTAGTGGTTTGGACAGTGGATGTGTGGATAACAGAAGTGGATGGACCAGCAATAGATTGTTGAGAAGATCTAGGATAAGAGACACCAAAATTATGAATGAAATTTAAATCAGGTGGTGTAGTTTCTCTACTACCAGGATGTTCACTTCTGTCTTGGGATGAAAGTGAAGGCTCTAAATCTATCTAATCTGTATCATCAAGCGACCTAGTTCTAAATGGATTTCTTAAGTCAACTTGTGATTTTTGTGGAGCTGCAAGGTTTTCAGGAATAGAATTAGCTCTAAGGGGTGATCTGAAAATAGTTGAAGATTTAACCTAAGGAGACTTCCTAAGGATTCTTTCAGGGTTATCAACTATCTCAGGAGGGTTTGGGTCAGGGTAATCTCTAGTATGAATCTTTCTAGTAGCCACTATGCTATGTTTTTAGACCCAATCTTGATAAGAAACGTTTAACCAAATATGACAGTCTTTAAGAGGCTAACTGATCTTTTAAATAAGAAAACTTTAATCCTAAAGTCCGCTAACTGATTTCATATGATTTTATGATAATAATGGGTCTTTCCAGTGGAGCCTTAAGGTCTGTTTACGATTGTGGAGTCACCAGGTGGAAATTTTTAGCTCTCTTGGAGGTAAAAGGTTTTATGGTCCACCAACATGTTTATTTAAATACCAATCTGAAATATTTTTGGGTTTTCTGAGTTTTTTCAGTTCTATGGGTTCTAAGAGTGTCCTAAATATGTTCCAGCACTTAGCTACGGTGATGAGAAAAAGAGATTTTACTCTGATGGCTAAGCTAGCTGATCCCTCAAGGTTTGATAAGTTCTTATGAGAATCCTAAGGTTTCCTTAGTTTGTTACTGATTCAAATAGGTTTTATCATGATTACCATTTGTTTGTTAGTTCTTGAAGAGGGCTACTTTTACTCAAGGGGTTTTTATGAAGTCTTAAAGGTACCTAAGATGAAATTTGACTCAGTTCCCCAGTGGAGTTGCCAGAAATGTTAGCTCCCCGTAATTTTAGCAGATTGGTGAGACTAAAGTTGTGGAGAGTACATTTGAACCACTTTGGGATTCTATGATCTAGCCCTCCTGAATCTAGAGATGGATCTCTCTATAAGTGCAAATATTGATTTATCTTTAAGGATTTTATGTGTGATATTAGGCTAGTTATTAAGAACAAGGGTTTTTGTTTGGTTCTGGATTGTTGAGCATGATTTTTAGTTGAGTGGAAAGTCCTAAAATGAAAGAGTTCCAAAGGGGTGAAGGTATAAGCAAACAGAACAAGATTTGGCTGATAGGATAGATATGACGCTAGTTTTTATTCCATTGGGCTATGGAGTCATAAAAGGGTTTAATTGTGCAACAATTTCAAGAGTGGTCCAAGGGGAAATTCATCTATATCACAATATTTCTTAGATAAAATGATGGAAGGGAACAATAAAATTTTTGAAGGGGTGGAAAAAAACAATAATTTAAACTAGGATTTATTAGTCTTTCCAAACAATACAAGGATTTTAAGTAATTGTTTAAAACCAACCAAAGGACAGGGCTAACCATAGAATTATTTGGACAAGCTTGTATTGAAGCTAACTCATCAGACAAACAATCCAGTAATCCACATAATTACTTTCAGAAGGGATGAAAACAAATAAGAAAACAAATTGCAGCCTAAGATCAGATAAGATACTTTTAAATCTAAATTTCTTTCAGCATACTCTTAGGGAAACTTTCAGAATTACCTTTGGAGAAAGAAACTAGAAGACAGGGCAAACCATAAACTTGTCTAGTCTAACTTTACTGAGTATATAATGAAAATATCATTCAAGAACTTCTTTTCAAGCTTTGCACATCAAAACAAGGGCAAACCAACATTCCTTGATAATGTTTACACTTAACTTAAGCCATTCTTAAACACACAATTTGGAGGAAAATATAAAGATAGAGCTTATCAGTCAGAGAAGGGTACTGTAAACAGTAAATCATAACTCTATGCTTGTTGTTCTTTATTAGAGAATAAGTGGACAAAATGGCATACATGAAAGGAAAAAAATAACACAGAAAGAAGCACTTCACCAGTGATATAGACCAGGATCCCAAGAATCAGCTTGTATATTGATGTCAATCCAGTTACATTCTTCAAGTCTAATGTTTCAGTTTAGAAATCATCTTCTCTTCTCAGCCTAACTTATTTGATCACAAAGAGAGCTTCAAGAGCCTTTGAACACTATTTACACGTAGAAAGTTTCGAGCACAAGTATTATATCAAAGTTGAGCAAGCAACCCTTTACAATGAGCTCCTTAAGAAGATTTTATAGAAAAAATGAGGAGGTGGATGAGAGGAAAGATCCATAGGCTCAATTAATACAGTTTAATGCTTCTCGGCCTTTGAGGGGCTCAATGGAGAAGATTTCAGATATTTATCTGTATTAATTGTTTTTATTAAGTTTTCGATCCTCTTAGCAGAGTTTGTTGACCTTTAGAATTCTTTCTTATCTTTGTAATAACTCTGCTGACAATTTGTAATAAGTTCTTTGATCTGAAATAACTATTCAGTTGCCTTGAGGAAAATATCTTTTGTTCTGGTACTAACTATGCCTCTTTTGAATGCTTTGAGGCTGCAGGTGGCTTTTGGTAACTAAGAGGATTCAATTAGCCTCTGATGTGGCAGTGGAGGCTTCTCAGACTGATAGATATTATTGTTTTTATTTAAACACTGTTAATTTGTTTTAATTCTATTTGTTAGGCTTAATTAGGCCTAAATTTTGTCTTCTGTTCTTCAAACTGTGTTTAATTGAGAGGATTAGATTTTTTATCATAGATTTTAGGCTGTAATCCCTCAAAACTGCGTAAACAATCTTCAATTCTTCATCTCTACTGTGACTAGATCCTTTAACACTGATACTCTTTGCTTGATTAGGTTTTGTTGTGTCTTGTTGATGTGCAGGTGTTACAATGGGCTTTTATAATGTTGCCAGTGTTCATGAGGCACCGGTAAAATTTGATGGGAAACCCTGTACAATGATCTGCTTTACGCATAAAGGCCTGGGGGATCGTCATCCCCGGCCTTCAATTTTCTTTTAAAACTTTTGAAAAAACCATAAAAATCTGCACAATAAAGAAAAATTAGAAAAAAATCCTGCGGGGAAGGTTAAAACTACTTCAGAGTTTTAGGTTTAGAGCACATTCGTTGGATGAAATCATTCAACGGCGAGGAAAATATCTTCTGTTCTGGTACTAACTATGCCTCTTTTGAATGCTTTGAGGCTGAAGGTGGCTTTTGGTAGCTGAGAGGATTCAATTAGCCTCTGATGTGGCAGTGGAGGCTTCTCAGACTGATAGATATTATTGTTTTTATTTAAACACTGTTAATTTGTTTTAATTCTATGTGTTAGGCTTAATTAGGCCTAAATTTTGTCTTCTATTCTTTAAACTGTGATTAATTGAGAGGATTAGATTTTTGATCATAGATTTTTGGCTGTAATCCCTCAAAACTGCGTAAACAATCTTCAATTCTTCATCTCTGCTGTGACTAGATCCTTTAACACTGATACTCTTCGCTTGATTAGGTTTTGTTGTGTCTTGTTGATGTGCAGGCGTTACAGTGGGCTTTTATAATGTTGCCAGTGTTCATGAGGCACCGGTAAAATTTGATGGGAAACCCTGTACAATGATCTCCTTTACGCATAAAGGCCTGGGGGATCATCATCCCCGGCCTTCAATTTTCTTTTAAAACTTTTGAAAAAACCATAAAAATCTGCGCAGTAAAGAAAAATTAGAAAAAAATCCTGCGGGGAAGGTTAAAACTACTTCAGAGTTTTAGGTTTAGAGCACATTCGTTGGATGAAAGCATTCAAAGGCGAGGATTACTTTTTCGAGGTCGAAAGGAGAGGCGGTTGGATGAATAGTGGGGAAATTAAGTCCAGGCCATTAATCCGCAAAGATCAACGGTCGAGATTGACCGAGAAAATATAATGTAGAAGCGCCACATTATTTTTGAAATGGAAGAAAATGCAAGGAAATGGGTGAAAAACCTTTGGCGGAGGAAAAAAGGGTTAAAAATGAAATTGGGGTTTCCGAACAATCCTGGGCCATTGTATTGGATTAGTCCACGGAGATCAACGACGGAGATTTTCTTATGAAGTCCCTTGGAGGATGGGTGGGGGGCGATGAACTGAGGGCGAAATCAAACGTGAGCTGTTAGATCTCAGAGATCAACGGCGGAGATTAATCATGAGAAAATGTGGTGTAAATGGGGAAAATGGTTTCGGCCAAATAAACCACTGTTTTCGTGCAATAAAATGGAGGAAGGAAGTATTTCCTTTTTGAACGCGACATGCGTTAGAGCCTGACACATGGCTTTTTAAAACTGCCCATACCGCGTGATTTTGAAAAATTAACCTTCGAGCTTAAAATCACGCAAAACTGTGCGTTGGCCGTCAGATCTGGGGTCTTAGATCGGACGGTCGTGAGGAGAGTGCGATGGAGAATATATGCATGGGTGATAAAAGGTGGGGTGGGGTCAAGGTGGTTTTAATCTAGACCATTGGATCGGGGAATGGATGGTGGAGATTTGATCTCGGCAAAGGTAGGACCCAAAGGAGTTGGGCCTATCGGGTTAAATATGGACCATTGGATGAAACAGATCAACAACTCAGATCTAATATTGGGGTTAATGGAATAAAATATGAGGCGAGGATCGGGCGGAGTTTGGATTAATGCGGGTCATTGATCTGCAGAGATCAACGGCAGAGATTCACCGAAAATTTATACAGCGGGGTTTTGTGAAATCAATAAACGGTGGTGAAGATTGATATGGACCGTCAGATCTTGGTGTATGGATGGCCCAGATGCAATCGGAAGATCATGATCGGTGTGGGAGAGAGGAAAGGTGCAAAGAAAATTTTCGATGCGATTGAATGCGGGCCGTCGATCTTTATAGAGATAAACGATTGGGAATAACTTATGAATGCCAAAGGTGGGTATGCGGGCTTTGGAACAAAGAAAAGTGGGCCATCGGATCTAGGCCTGGTGGGGAAGATCAACGGCTGGGAAGCCATCACAAGGTGGTCAATCAGAGGGGGGAAATAACTATTAAAATATGTTCAATGCAAATATTCCGATGCGATTAGCACTGGGCCATTGATTTGTTTAAAGGATCAATGGTGGAGAATGCGGTGGGGGTCCATAGAATAAAAAAACAATCGCATCAGGTTTTTTCTTAAAACAAAAGAAATGACCCCATCGCAAACCTCCAATTGCAATTAGTGCTCGGGACTTAACGCTTGGTCCTGGGCATGGGTTATATGGTGGGGAAGTGGTTGGGGGTTTTAACCAAAAGGGGCTCATCGGAATCAGAAAAAGGAAGGGGCTTTTCAAATGCACCCAATGAATATGCACGATGTGAGATTTCATCGATCATTGATTGGTTTTTAGATCAACGGTTGGTTTTCATTTAAAACAATGAACCTGCGAGTTTTCATTTAACATAGGAAAAATGGGTTTCTTATGAAATACAAAGGAAAGTTTTCTTTCAGAAAGGTTTTTTCATATGTTTTAGCACCCGATTGCAGGCTTCGGGTTATGTGAAGAGACGAAGGGATTGGGGGATATAAAGAAGAGGGGCCAATCGTAATCAGGAATTTCTAAAAGCGAGAGGCAACATAACACAAGGAACACTCGATTGCGATTACGCGATCGGGCCTTAGTGCTTGGTCTTAACACTGGTTTTATGCGGAATTAAAGGAGTTGGGGCTAGGGCCAAAAGGGCTTAAGGCCTTAGCACAAAAAGACTCATTTTTTATGGTTTTTCAAGTATTTCAAAGGATTTTGACAGCTTCCAATAAGGTAAAAAAGGAGTTTTAAACCTTATCAAAGGGGTTTTTATGGAGGGAATAAGGGAAATGAGGAAAAATTGAGGAATTTTATGAGGAAAAAGGGAATAAAATGGAGGTTAATAATGAGTGAAAAGAGGGATAAAATGAGGGGAAAATGGAGTTTTTGCGACAGTCTTTTCTTCAGGAAAACAACAGATTTTCAAAATTGAGAGGGAAACAACAGTGAAAATTTACTCAAGGAGAAGTCATCTTCATAAGACTTCAAGAACTAACAATTTGGCAATAAAATTGCTTCTTGAAGGCTTCAAAAAATGATTTAGCCACCATTTGATATGACAAATTTTATAGGTGGCTAACAGCTGACATACTACCACACTTTGGAATGTTGTCTTTGTTAGGGTCCTATAAATATAGGATTCATAATTTTCATTTGACTCTGTTAAAAATCTTGAAATATTGTACATACCTTTGCTTTCTGCAAATGTATTCCCAAATTAAAAATTAAAAGAGGGTATGTCCTAAAATAAAAATCAAAGGACAAAAAGAAACAAAGATTATTTATATATATATATATATATACCCAAAATAAAAAAAGAGATAAGAATAAGACATAAAAGTGATGCAAATCAAAATGGCACTATTAGTTACTTTCACTGCAAATAAATGATTATTTGTAGCTTGTTCAAAATGCATAATCCATGATGAGTTAAAGAGTTTAATCTAAACTTATTCATGCTTTAAATTTCATGTTTATAGATAGAGAATAATTATCTTGCCAAACTGTTTAATCCTGGCAGATAAATAGTTAAAATAGAGAATAATAAGGAGCTGAACAGTTTAATTTGAGCCTTTGGATGAAATAAGGTTAGAATTAGATAGTTTCATGTTTTAAAAGAAAAATGAATAAGGGTTTGCAAGCTCAAATGCATCCATGCAAATAAAGGAAAAAATGGTAGAATAAATGATGGGTAGGAAGAAAGCATTTCACAAGGCATGGATAAATATCATTTGACTTTTACTACTTTCCCTCCCCACAATGTGTTCCAGTAATAAATCCTTCAGTCATAAAGACTCAGAGCATTTCTATGACTTTTGGTGGGACCAGACCCACGTCTTAATGACTGATTGGCACCAAGGTATTGGATTCCACCTCATTGAAACCTTCCCCTTCATAAAAAACCCTTTTCCCTTAACATCATTCATTTTACCCTAATAAAATCCCTTTTCCTAAGTTTTAAACACTTTATATAGGAAAAGTAAAACCCCCTTGACTAATTCCCCTTTCATACAAAAATACCCAAAAAACCCACAAAAATTCGTTTTGCCTAATTATAAGTGTTAAATGTTATGTTGGGCCTCACAATGATGAAATCCCACTTTAAAAACATGTGTTTTACACTATGATTAGTGTATTTGGTCTTTCTGCAAATACATTTCATATTAACATTTAACTTAATGTATTAATTCCCATATATTCCCTTATCCCGTATTATATTAATTCATTTTATATTAATATCCCAACCCATGGTTTCTATTTTAAACTATGATCTGAATTCCCCACATGTTTTATTATTATCCCTGCCTACACTTATATTCCACTTACTTTAAGCTTATTGGTTATATGTAAAAACCCCAACCAATACATATTAATATCCTGCATAAATATAATCCTGGGCCCAATTCTCGTTACACCGCAACTTAACCATTGAATCTCGACCATTCGCTTATTTTCATCACATCCGAAAGTCCAAAACTCCCATCGCAAATTTAACAGCATGATTTTTAAACAAAATGAAATATGTGATAAAGGTTGTTTTGAAACTTTGTCTTTCCTCCATGCGACGCAATTTTGTTGGATCACATTAATTCAATGAAAACCATTTACCGCCTTGCAAGCTTGCGATAAACCACTTCTTCACTTAGCAGTATACCACTGAAAATTTGTAAACCCTGCTCCATGTTAAAACCATCTATTTACCTCCTATATGGTGCGATAAAAAACCTATCTACTTCTGTAAATTGCGATAGATCACCAACACATCTGGACATGTGTTAAACTACATATATACCCCTCCCTTGTGATAACTGTGTCCACCATACTCTGTGAAAAAGCCAACGATGTAAGATAATACCCCACACCATTTGAAAATTCATAGAGTTTTCAAATAAGAATCCCGAACTGTTACACTCAATTACTCAGTGCCAACAGAGTTAAACCTCCAGAGTCAAAATTCATTCCGTAGGTCTTCCCAATTCATTTAAAACTTCGATCACCTCCCTGCAGCTAGGGTTTCATTAAAATTTATTTTGTTTTGTAGGTTATTAGCAAAAGAATAATTTGGATAAAACAGTCTAAATACTAGTTAAAGATTTTTTTTACTCCAAGAATTCACAAGGAAATGAGTTCGAATGGTTTTCCTAAAACAAGAAGATTTCATACAGTAGAAAAACAGAATAATTAAATTCTCACAGTGGATGGTAAAAGTGAAATAAGAATTCACAATGACAGTGAAAACAAAACAATCAAAGAGCATCGGAGTTAAAGTGTATCAGTAAAAGTTAGAATGAAAGTCAAAACAGAAAAAACAAAGCAGTCAAGGTAAAACAATAAAAGTAAACATACAGGCAGTAATGGTTAAATAGAGATGAAAACATTTTCACCAGCAACAATTAATATTTCCCAAAGTAAAATTAAAAATAGTTAAAAGAAAAATAAGGTTAAAATATGAAAACAGAGCAGGAAGGGACATTTTTGCAGAAATTTCCTGTTTAAGTCATAGTTTTGTAGAAACTATGGTGGCCAATCAAGATGAATTTTGCAAAACTGAAGGTATTTTATATTCCTAATATGCCAAGCTATAACAACCTATCTCATGTTATGCACAGGTATTATAGAATGAGAGATACATGCTCATCTTCACAACATATTTTTCAGACTGTGCAAAGTTCTGTTTTACACATATTTTTGCAGGGCCTATTGTGAACAATTGGAACTGGATTTTGGGAACCTAAGAGACATTTATATCAAGAACATATTTATCTACTATAACCTCTTTCACTTTTTACATATCTATCTCAGATTTATATATACAAAGGTATCATTGGACCCTGATTTTTCATAATTTCTGGAGAAAATTGCACAAAGGAAGGAGACAGTTAGTGACTTGGAAGCCTCATCATCAACTAAGAGTTGCTATCAAATTCGAATTTCTCTTCTTTGTCACCATCAATACATAAAAATAGTGCCAAATAGATTCATTATTTTTTAGTGTCCTTTTATTAAGTTCTATTTATATAAAACAGTTTGAGATATTTGTAAACCAATCTTGATATTTTTTTCAAGATATTCTAGTTTAGAATTTGTATAAATACTTCATCATTTGAAGTATTGAATGTGGATAAATTGCTAAAGATTTCTATAGTGATATTTTCTGAACCTGAAGGGTTTTTGTATCAAGCTCAAGTCAACAGGCTGGATCAAAGCAATAAAGAATCATATTTCAAGATTCATGTGTTGGGCCACTTAAGTGAACTACTTTCTCCTTTTATTTGTTAATCTTCTTATGTTTTCCATTCATCCATAAATGTGTTCTAAATTTTAATTTGAAATCAGGAAGTGATATATAAAAATTTGTTAAAAGCACTATGTTATTTATTGGTTTTCATCTATATGTTTTCTGCTGATATCCAGACCAAGGAATTCTTAATTTCTCCCTGATTTCGGTTGACCCCTACCTATTCATTCCTTATCCTAATCAAATAACCCTTAATTGCTATTTATCCTGATTAAAACCACTTCAAAAATCAGCCTTCAAATATCTTGAGTGACTCTGCTATCTTGCCTTGAAAATGTTTGACTTTAGACCTTGATCTTGATCTGTCTGCTTGACACATTGACTCCATTTTCCCAATGGATTACAGAATCACAACTATCCATCTCATTAAGTGATTTTCCCACCAAAACAAATCAAAACCCCAAAACCAATTTGCCCTATATAACTAGCCTAAAATCAGAAATAAAAACAAGGTTAAATCTTATAGAGAGAGCTCTCTTTGAGCATTAGGAAGGCTAGATCCTAAAGCTTAAAAGTAGGTTTGTGGTTACCTCGGTGAGTTCTTTCTTTAACCTTGAGAAATTACTAAGTGATATCATATTGGCGACTCCACTGGGGAGACTAACATTTTCTTCAGAAATATTTTATAGGTTCAGATCTGATCTATGATGGTGGACAATGATCAGACACACAAAGGTTAACGTTATCCACCTGGCGACTCCACATCAATTTCACAATCAAGACTACACTGGACGAATGAACCTGAAATAATAATATGGAAAGATCAGGCTTTTAACTTGGATTACAATCCAAGACATCATGTTATTTCTCATTAAGAAATTTTTTCAATGTATATTGTATTTTAGAGAAGATCTTAGATTAGTTTTTAATTATTTTCCTTTAAATATTGTAAATACTAATTCTCCTAATCCCTTCGAGCAGCTTTCTTCTGAATCTTATGATGATCATTTTCCAATTAAGAAGCCTCAAATAATCAAGATTAATCTTACAATCCTTGTGCATATTCTTGTACCTTGTAAAGTTCCTGATATATATAAGCCCCTCATTTTACCTCCTATACTCCATGATTTGCCTGATAACTATTACAAATTTCTTCCCAGGTTTGATGGAGAAAATAATAACACCATTGCCCAAAAACATGTTCAAGGTTTTGATAATTATTTGGACTTATTTGAGATTGATGAAGATGATGTTAAAATCAAACTTTTTTCTCTTTATTTGCAAAACAAAATAAAGAGTTGGTTTAAGAATATGCCTAATGCAAGCATGATGGAGGAGCATGAGGCTCGAGGGAAAATTACTTCATTTTTATTCCAAAAATACAAAAAAAAATTACAACCAAAGGAGTGGGTTCCTTTAGCTGGAAATTTACTATTTTTATAGATAGGATTTGAACTAGTCCTTAGGGATTTGGATTGTTGGTAATTATTTCAATGTATTTAGTTTTTATTTGAGGATTTTAGGGAAAATATCATGCTAAAGGATTTTATTTAAAGTTGGACAAATTCGATCCATAGAATTTGATAAATTTGGTTGTATGAATATTATTTATGTAAGTTTGAACGATGTAAACGGGGATTTTGGCTTTAGAAGGATGGAATAATAGAAATTAATGTTTCTTAATATCGTTAAGAAATATGGGCATAATTTTCAAATCCCGGAGGATAATTACCTTCGAAATAGTTCTGAGTTATTTGATTCAATTCGAGCTCTATTGATTAATTTCTATGTGTAAAATAGTCAAATCCTGTAGGATTAATTTTCATTTGAAATAAATTTGAATTGATGAAATTCAGGTCGATTTCTGGTTAAATAGATTGTTGTGTGGATGTTCATTTAAAATTCTACGTCCATTTTGAAGGCGAACATAGTCCAATTGTATTGTTAAAGAAAAGGATTGTAAATTGTTGATGCTGGAAGAAACCGTGGGCTCTTAGACAGAGTGTCTATTTTGGCAGAGTTGAAGAATTGGGAACGATGTAATGCGTATTATGTCACACAGAAATCAAAACCATTCGATTACAATCTGACAGTAATCGCATTTTAGTTAAAGTTTTAAATGGAACCGATGATTTATAAATTGGAGTTAATGTTTTGAACTGACCGTCTAGATTTCAATTGATCTCATGGTCTTCGCATTCAGATCTTTGATCTAAAAAAGATCACATAAATAGATGTATGAGGTTTAAACTAAATTTTGGATGTGATATTTTTATAAACAACATTTTAATGTTGTTTTGGGTCCGTCACAAAAAACAATTAAGTAAAGTATTGTGATTTTTTACTTAATTGTGATTTTTACTATCGTTGAAAAGCTTTAGTATTTTGAAATTGTGGTTTTATTACTATTGCATTATATATATATATATATGTGTGTGTGTATATATATGTATATATTAATATTATGAAATTTTGATTCCGCCAATTTGAAAAGTTTGTGCCTTATGTTTTAATGCATTTTGGGTTATGAGGTTGATGAGTGATATAGAAAAGGAAATAGAAGAAGTTCCACCAAAACTTGAAGAAATTGTCTCAAAATTTGAGAGTTTATCCTTGACTCCTGCATCCATACCATCGTTAGTGGTATCAAAGTAGCCTCTAGACACTGAGCAAGATCTCAAAGATCAGGAAAAGAAATCCAATATGGCTTACAGATTTGGAAGAGGAGGTGGTGTTGATCAAAGAAGAGGAAGACCAGTTGCAAATGCTGAAGTGATGGAAGTTATGCAACAAATGCAAGCCAGATTATAAGCAATGGAAATGGGAAATCAAAGAGATGCAGATGCTTGAGATGTCAGTGAACCTGAAGTTGAATCTGCAGAAGAAGGAGAACCTGCAAAATTTACTCCTGAAATGAGATTTTTTAAATCAGTGTTGGGATCCACATCTAAACCCAAACTTGAGGTTTCAGTTTTTACAGGAAGCTTAGATCCAGATGAATTAATAGATTGGGTTAATGACAAGGATAATTTCTTTGATTGTGAAGAAATGGATGAAGGAAAAAGAGTGAAATTTTCTGTCACAAAATTGAAAGGACATGCATAACTTTGGTGGGATGGAGTGCAGGCAGAAAGAAGGAGACTTGGTAAGCAGCCAATAAAGAATTGGAACAGGATGGTGGAAAATTTTAGAGGTAATTTTTTGTCAAGTGATTATCAAATTTCAGTATTTAGAAAAATGCAGAACCTTAGACAGAGGTCAATGGCAATAAAAGAATACACAGGAATTTTACAAAGTGAGTATAAGAGCAGGACATATTCAAGATACAGTAGAAAATATTGCAAGATATCTAAATTGTCTCAGAATGGAGATACAAGATGAGATAAGTTTTTTGTCTCCTAAAATAGTGGAAGAGGCTTATCAAATGGCCTTGAAGGCTGAAGAAAAACTCATAAGGAAGCAATCTTCCAGAAGTAGAGGTAATTTCCAAGGAAAAGGAAGTTAAGGTGGTAGAGAAAGATCTACAACACCTAGAGAAGGAGCTATCAATAGGTCAAGTCAGCATACACCCACAGAAGGTGATGCAAGTGGCAGAAGAGATTTTTCCAAAGGAAGAGGAGGCAGAGGTAGAGGAAGAGAAATAAGATGTTATAGATGTAATAAGCTTGGACATAGATCTTATGAATGTCCAGAGAATGTGGGGAAAAATCAGAGAAATGTAATTGTTGCTCAGAATGAAGAAGAAGTAGTAAAAATGCCAAAAGCAGCAAAAGTGCCAAAAGAAAAAAATACACCAGAGAAAGGAGAATCTTTGGTAGTTAACAAAGCTTTGTTTAGAAGTGTGTGCGAAGTCCAAGGAAAATTCTATCAAATAGTAATTGATAGTGGCAGCACTGAAAATTTGGTCTCTACAGAACTGGTAGAGAAATTGAAATTGAAACCAAAGAAACATCCAACACCTTACAAGGTGGCATGGCTTTAGAAAGGACATCAGTTGTTAGTGAATGAACAGTGTGAAGTGGAATTCCAGTTGGGCAGCTACAAAGATAAAATTATGTGTGATGTAATGCCTATGGACGTATGTCACATATTTCTGGGTAGACCATGGCAGTATGACAGAGGAGCTTTGCATGATGGGAAAAAGAACACATACAAGTTTTGTAAATATGGTGTCAATCATACATTGTTGCCTATAGGAGAAGAAGATATATAAAAAAGAAGATCTGATCTGAAAGCTTTGCTACTGAGTGGAAAAGAATATTTGCAACAGATTGAAGATGATGAGGTAAAATTTGCATTAATTTTCAAACCCAAGGTAGTAATTACTTCCACTAAAATTTCTGATTTACCAATTGAAATTCAAGAGATGCTGGAAAATTATTGTGATATCATTGTAGATTATTTTCCGAATGAATTACCACCTATTAGAAAAATCAGCCATCATATAGATTTGATTCCAGGAGAAAATTTTCCAAATAAAGTAGCATATAGGATGACTCCCACATAAAATGAAGAAATCGGGAAGTAGGTACAAGAAATATTAGATAAAGAACTGATTAGAGAGACTTTGAGTCCTTGTGCAGTGCAAACAGTGTTGAGTCCAAAAAAATATGGAGGTTGGAGAATGTGCACTGACTCAAGAGAAATAAACAAAATAACAATCAGGTATAGATTTCCTTTACCCAGAATTAAAGATTTGATGGATTGTTTAAGTGGGGCAAGATATTTTACAAAGTTGGATTTAAAGAGTGGCTATCATCAAATTAGGATAAGGGAAGGAGATGAATGGAAAAAAACTTTTAAAACAAATGAAGGATTGTATGAATGGATGGTAATGTCATTTGGATTATCAAATGCTCCTAGTAAATTTATGAGGCTTATCAATGAAGTGCTGAAATAATTTATTGGTAAATTTGTAATAGTATATCTGGATGGTATATTAATTTACACCAAATCTAAAGAAGAACACGAGGCATTTGAATTATGCCTTAAGGAAGTTTCATCAGGAAAAGTTGCTGGTAAATTTTTAAAAATGTTCATTCATGAAGGAAGAGTTGATATACTTAGGATTTGTTGTTTATGCTGATGGATTGAAAATGAATCTGGAGAAGATAAAGGAAATCATAGAATGGCCTTTACCTAAGAGTGTTTTTTAGGTAAGAAGCTTCCATGGTCTTGCTAGTTTTTATAGAAAATTCATAAGGAATTTTAGTAAGATCAATGCTCCTATTATTGAAACCATAAAGAAGGACAAACAACCATTTAAATGGACTGATGAAGCAGAAAAAAAATTCCAATTGTTGAAACAAAAGATAATAGAAAGGCCCATTTTAGTTTTGCCTGATTTTAACAAACCTTTTCAAGTGAAATGTGATGCCAGTGGAGAAGCTATTAGAGTTTTGTTAAGTCAAGAAGACAGACCTGTAGCTTATTTCAATGAAAAGCTGAATGAGACAAGAAGAAAATATTCTTCTTGTGACAAGGAATTTTATGCATTTGTGCAGTCATTAAATAATGGGAGACATTACTTGATGTCTAAAGAGTTTGTGCTTTATTCAGATAATCATGCATTGCAGTACATTATGCAGCAGCCAAAAATAAATCAGAAACATGAAAAATGGGTAGAGTATCTTAAAATTTTCAATTTTGTATTGAAACATATAACTGGCCAAGCAAACTAAGTATTAAATGCCTTAAGTAGAAAAAGAATTTTAGTTCAAGAAAGTCAAATTCAAGTGTTGGGTTTTGATTTTCTTAAAGAATTGTATAAGATAGATTTGGATTTTAAAGAAGAATTTGAAGCATGCAATAATCCTGTTTTCTTGGACAAAAGTAAGTGGCTGGATTTTTTCTTACAAGAAGGTTTGTTGTTTAAAAGAAATCAGATGTGCATACCAAATTGTTCTATGAGAGAAAATTTAATTAAAAAGAAACATAGTGGTGGACTTGGTGGACATTTTGGTGCAAACAAGACTTATAAACAACTAAGTCATTTTTATTTTTGGCCAAAGATGAGATCTGAAGTGAAGTATGTGCGAAATTGTAAAGTTTCTCAATATGCAAAAGGAAGGAGTCAAAAGACAAGTTTGTATGTTCCATTACCTATTCCAGATAGACCTTGGGATATGGTAAGTATGGATTTTGTTTTGGGTTTACCTAAAACACAGAGAGGGAATGATGAAATTTATGTTGTAGTTGACTGATTTTCTAAAATGGCACATTTTATTATGTTATAAAACCAGTGATGCTACTCATGTTGCTAATATATTTTTCAAAGAGATTGCAAGGTTGCATGGGTTACCTAAAAGCATTGTCTTTGATAGGGACACCAGATTTGTTGGTCATTTTTGGAGGACATTGTGGAAAAATCTTGGTACTAAACTGAGCTTCAGCTTAGCTTATCACCCTCAAACTGATGGATAGAATGAGGTGGTGAACAGAAGCTTGGGTAATCTTTTGAGAAGTCTTACAGGTGAACATCCTAAATAGTGGGATCATATTTTGGCACTGTTACACATTATTTTGTCACCATGACATTTTACTGTATATATGGGTTCATCAATACCTATATAATGCTCCCTTAGAAGTCTGCAACCCTAAAGTTCCTAAACCAAGTCCTGGATTTGGAGAAAAACTTGTAAAAATCATAAAAACACTTGTACCGCACTTTTCCTTAGCCTTACCTGCGACACCGCACCCTTTTTCTCTAAAAACTGCGGAGCTGACTGCACATTTTCTTCATTAAAGGTGCAGACCCCTGTAAAATGTAAATTGAAGGTGAAATTAAATTCTAGAAGCCTAGCTAGTCGAATATTCTCTCAGCTAGAAGCTTCTAGAAGGCGTTATCCAGTCGAAGCCTCACTCCTTCCATTCATGAACATTGATTCCTTCATAAAAGGAGCCTATTCCTTGGTCTTTGGAACTTAATCCCTTGATAAGAGGACTCTATCCCTTCCATTTTGGAGCTATAACCACTTTCCTTCTCCTATAAATTGAAGCTTTGGTTCAGTCTCAAGGGTACATGCTCATATATGTAAAACTTCTCTATACATTTTGTATACACTTAGTACTTGCTTTGTACTTGGTAGCTACGATAGAGAAGGGAATTGCTGAAGAAACATACTCTTTTTTCTAGCTGTTATCCATGCGAGAACAATTACACACTCGTATTTAGGCTGGCTCAAAGAGTGGAAGGGCTTGTCAGACCAAAAGAAAACGCTTTTTCTGGACCCCGAAAGGACCTATACGACATCAAGGCGAACGCGGTTGTAAGACTCCTTATTTTATTTAAAGATAATACAAATGGATCTTGTTTTCTCAATAAGTTGTTTATGTGTTTACTTGAATGACTTATTTCTTAAATTCCTTGATCATTAAGATAGATTTGTGATTTTTGTATTAGTATATGTTGCAGATGCTTTTGATTCTCTTTCATGTCTTTATTTGCAGATCTTAAGAGGTGACTTCTTGGAGTGACAAGAAAGAAGAATTCAACTAGCATTGGATCATAGGTAGGTCCTTTCTTCATCATAGAAAATTCTAAATCATATATAATCTAGAGAAATTAGTTTACATTTGTCCTGTTTGTTTCTATCTATCCTTGTGATATTAGGGAGATCTTTCTTTTCCACAAGAACGATTTATTTGCCTAACAAAATGGCGACTCCACTGGGGCTCTTGTTTTTTTCTTGAACTTAGTTTTCTTTTTCTTTGAGTTTGACTTTTGAAAGATATTTTTTTTTTTTTTGATTAGTCCATACTTACTTGGGTAAATTATCTCTGTTGAATCCCTGAAAAGTACTTAGAATTTTTTATTTTTCTTTGATTTTTCTGATCTCCGCACTTTTTCTTTGAAAACAGTGCGGTCACCTCCGCAGTTTCTCTGTGTAAACAGTGCAGTACCGCACCTTTTTACATTGAAACCTGCGGACCTTGAGAAAATTTTCGAAAAACTCAAAATTATATTTTCTGTTACCAACTTACAAGATTCTCTATGATTACCCAGACTTGTATTCACTGTCAAAAGCCTCTTGTGAAAGTTTCTTCTACATTCCTAAGTTTTGAGTGATTTTCTAAAGATTTGCATTTTATAAGTGATTTTTTCTTTGTCTTTGTGTTGCTAAAATATCAGAAACCTTTATATACCTTAGATCACTGGTATTTCATTGTTTTCTTGTTGAGCCTTTGACTTTATAGCAGAACTTGCTTCTATGAGAATTAGATCTAATTTTTTATTTGCAAATCTTAAGGGACTTTTAGTTCAATAAGTTTTGAATTTCAATTTAAAACCACCATTGAATGATTTTGATTTCTTGCTGGGATAAGCAAAGGATTTCTTGGTTACATTACAAACTGAGCAAAACATCCTCAAAATTTTTAGAGTTTTTAGTCTTAAAATTTATATCTTTAGAAATTTTTAGAGTTCAAAATTAGTGTTTTTAGTTTTGAATTTTGATTTCTAAGTAATCATATTTTTCTTTTGGAAACTGTTTTGTTTGTAGTTTAAGATTTGAATGATAAAAAGGGATTTCTTTTTGAGCAATTAATCATTGAGTTCTCATGAAAAATATTTATTTTCATATATTCTTGTTTTAAAAGGAAGGATTGATGTTTTAAAATCAATTGCATCCCTCAACTCTTTCTTTTAGATAGGTTTCATTGAAAAGGAATGAATTGTTTCTCATATAGATGCATTTTAGTGTTTTTTGGAGTCAGGTCATTATACATCATTGAAGTTTCACTTTCATGCCCATTGTCCTAAGAAACATCCAACTAAAATTAACGCTTAATTAAAATCAATCTAGAAATTTTTATTTTTCTAGGGCTCTTTTCCACCAACATAGCTTAGGCTAGTGTCTTGGAGCAGGGTGTAATTAACTCTCCAAGACAGTTAAAAAAAACAAGTAGTTGATCTTGCGGTAGGAAAATCCAATAGTAGCATGTATGCTCTAGGAAGCTCCTCATAAAGTAGTCAAGCACGATATCATATCCGAACCAGTGAGGTAATCAATCCTTCCTCATTGGGAATGATAGAATATATACATGTATTAACAACGGTAAAACTATGATTGACCATTGTCAAGGAGCCTGGGGTCACTTGTTGGTAAACCTTGGATTATTTCAAGGAGCCTTCAAGGGGATTGAGCTTTGTTACTCTGCCCTTGTGTGTGTATCAGATCGTAGATTGCTCCCCTAGGTATATTTGTTCCTGTTGGTGACCTTAGTGGCCATAAACTTTAGGATTCTTTCCCAAGGTGACGGTGGAGGGAAGATCCCACTGTACCTGGAGCAGACGTTGACTAGACTCACTTGGACTCTTCGGAGGGTTATCTTCACACGAGATGGTTTAAGTGGAGAAACTTGCATTGATATGTTCCATTAAGAAGGTTTTCAGGGTAACTGTTCCAACCGCTATTTCTACATTAAAATATTACGATGTTGGATTTCATCGCCAACTAGTGTTTTTAGTGTGGGAATCTACTGTTTGTGTGTGGTTTTCTCTCTTAGATTTTATAGGCATATGATCATTTGTTTGTTTCTTAGCGACTTTAGGAATTTTTTATTGAGATTTTCTTTGTTTTCGTGTGTTAAAATTTTTAATCGTGGTTGAATTATCGAGACGATCACGCAGAACTCAAGGGAACCCCCCTGAGTACACACCAAGCCAACTATAAGGACTTAAATATCTGATACCAAATGTTATCAATAAAACTGGATTAACAGAACAAGGAGAATCATCTATAATCACTCATCCTGATTTCGAATTAGATCAATCGCAAGTAGCAGAACATACTCCATAGACGGTTTCAATTTCTGAATTAACCAAAGTTGCTTCTACAACAAGTGAATTGTCACATGAAGAACCTAAAATTTCTGAACCAGAAACTGAACCTGCTACATTAGAACCTAATTTAGAATTCACTACTCCAATTCTTGATTATCCTGATTCACCCAGAGTGAATAATCGGATCATAGAAGATCTTCCTCCTGGTCTCATTAGTATTGAAGAAATCACTGATATAGAAGAAGAAGTAATTCTCCCTTCAACTCAGGAAAATTTAGAACTTAGAGAATGTGAATCAATTTTTTGCAGTCCTTTTAGACAAGAAGCTTGGTATTCTTCATTGATAGATTTTCTGCAAAACGTAGGTCTTCAGTATTCGCCACCCCGAATACCTTTTTACTCTACACCTATAGGTTATAGACCTCAAATAAATATGTCAGGTGAGTCATTTATGTTTTCTGAATCACCAAAAACATTTCTCTATGGTGGTCCATATGTTCCTGTAGGCTATCAGTTTCTCTCTGGTGCATTCTCAGGAGCATCTCCTTTTCCAAGCAAACCAATGTCATCATCTGGCCTGAATGAATCAAATACTGGAACTTTGAACAATGAGCAAGTTTATATGATGTCTGGAAATATTTTGAACCCCACATCTCAAGGTAGTAATATATAGCCTGGGGGGCGACCTCAAAATAGCCAAATATAGCTTGGGGGGCAACCCCAAGGACAGTACATACCTCAGGGTCAATATCAACCCCAGGGATAGTACATACCTCAAGGTAAATATCAACCCCAGGGATAGTACATACCTCAAGGTCAATATCAACCCCAGGGATAGTAAATACCTCAAGTTCAATATCAACTCCAGAGTCAATACATGCCTCAAGGTCAATATCAACCTCAAGGGGAGTATCCTGCTCAAGGATTGCAACCTCGTTCAGCACAGCAGTTCTATCCAGAACAGAAAATGTTATAAGGAAGTGGAAATTATCCCACTAATTATCAGCCATCTGTTCAACCCAGTTATGGGCCATCTTATGTACAACCTTCAATGGGACCCTCATATCCCGTAATGGTGTGGGATCCATCCCAATTCCAACAGAATTTACAACCGAATATGCAAGTACCTTATTGTCAAGCAGGACAACCTATTTGTTATAGTCAACCCCAACAACCATTCGAGCCTTCAATTCCAACACCTGAATCTGGTCTTGTTCAACAACCTGGTCTGAGTCCACCTAGTACTCCACAAATAGCTATTCAGACTTCTTCTCAACCTATCACACCTATTCCTGCAGTGTCTATAGTTCCTATTACATCTGCCCCTCAAACATCGATACAGATTCCTCAGGTTTCTATTCCGCAGTCTGGATCGATAATTAAAACTACTATTCAGATACCAGCAGGACAACCTAGTACAAGTACAGTTATAACGAGTCAACCTCAGTTTACTTATCAACCATATCAGGGGCCGTACCAATATGGACCTGTTCCATAAACTCCAGTCTACCTGCAACAACCGTACCTTGGATATACATATCAAACACCTGTTCAAACTCAGTATGGTCCAGTTATTCTTGGTTATCCAGGGGGTAATATGATCCAAATGCACAACCTATTCCAGGTTATCCTGGATATCCTCCTCCTGGGACTGGTTTAGTTTCACAAGGTTATCCACAAGACCCTACCCGTTGATTTCCGTTCATAGAAAATTTGGATTTACCGGATTTATCTCGCCTTACAAATGATCCCATCTACTATCATTCGTATTGGAAACCAATGCCTAATAACTTGCCCAGTGATATCCCAAAATTTGAAGGAAAAATAGGAAAGGATCCTTCCAACCATGTTATGACTTACCACCTTTGGTGTGCATCTAACTCATTAATCGACGATTCTGTTCGACTTAGACTTTTTCAGAGAAATTTAATAGGATTAGCAACTAATTGGTACATTGAACTACCATGAGGCTCGATTAACAATTTCAACGCCCTAGCAAATGCCTTGTTAACTCATTTTTAGTTTCGAGTTAGATACGACAATGGCACGGAATTATTAACTTCACTAAAACAATCTATATCTACATATATATTAGATCATATTCATGAATGGAGACGTAGAAGATGTTTGGTAAAAGTTTTTATCTCGGATCAAATATTGGCAGAATGGTTTGTTAAATCATTGCTACCAAAAATCACTGAAGATGTAGCCAAAGCAGGAGTTGTCACGGAAGAACAAGTTATTGCTCAAGCTTAATATCTAGACTCGGTATATACCCAGTTTGGAACTTTGTACGAGAAAATTCTTGATTTACCATGTCCTATTTAGATAACAACAACTCCTTCAAGGTCTCATGTTGCTGATGGTGTAATCGGTTCAGTTACTACAGCTAAGAATAAGAAGAAATATTCAAATATTACTTCTCCTATAATAACTTTACCTGATTCACCAAAAGGAGAATCTTCCTTGGAAACTACTGCCGATATTCACATTGTAGATTCATCTACTAAGTAGAAATCCGGAAACAAGAAAAAGGGAAGAAAAAGAATAAGCATACCTCATCTCCTAAAGAAAAAACTGATAAAACTGAATCAACTGATGACAAACAGAAGCCTCGTTATCCTTGTCTTATCTGTGATGAGGATCATTTTGCCAAGGAATCTCCACATAAGGCTGAAGTTTCTAATTTTGTTAAAGGTTCACCCACTCTCACTGCCTTTAAGGATCCCTTTCCAATTCAAGGTAGTAAAATGATTGGATCTTCTTCTAATACACCAGTAGATATTTTTATGGTTGCGACACGATCGCAGGACTATGGTAGTACAAATCCCATTACTGATAAAGAAATAGAAAATTATAATTCATCACCAGCTACATCTCCCTCGGTTTCTGATCCTCTTCATATCGAGAAACCAAATCCTGACTTAGTAATCAAACCACCTGCTAAAGGTGTGCTTCGTAAATCGGCTTTCAATCCACATGCGAGGGCTACTCAGAACTACAACATTGTTGAGGATTTGGCAATTTCCCCTTCAGCAATGTCGGCCTTGGAGGTGCTGCAATCATGTCCAGCACAAAGGAAATTACTATTGTCAGTTTTAGGAGTCGTAGATCTGCAGGATTCAAACTTTATGGTCTTCGATTTAGAAAATTTTACACCTCGCCTACCCCATCAAATGGCTTTCCAAATTCCAGTGTCGGTAAACAAACAGACGTGGCTTTCGTACTGTGATTGATGAAGGGGCATCTACGTGTATCATGTCGCTGAGTTGTTGGAAATCGCTTGGTTCTCCAACGCTTAACCAATCTCCAACCACCCTCAAAGCTTTTGATGGAAGAGGATTCCATCCATATGGTAGATCGTTAAAATTGACCAGCTTTCATATTATTCATCCGACCCAGCTTGTACGGATAGTATCCAGCATGTTGGAAAATCGACTATCCCTTACGAAGATGTTGGGGTAGGTTTAATTAAAGACTATGCTTTATTGGGGACTTTTTCTATGCTTGCACCAAACGTACCGCATACTATCGCTAATATCAATATTATTACATCAAGTACTATTCCATTTGATGATCCTTGGATAGTACCTTCAGAATCATAATTGGATTCTTTCGAAGGCGAGATGCCTTTGAGTCCTTTTGAGTTAGCATATCAAGCAGTACAGTAATTTTTTGATACTCCTTCAACTAAATCTGATCCAGCGAATGTGATCAATGAAGAATCATTTTAAACATCAAACTCAGCCTTGACATCAATTCCTGATCCTTTTAAACAAGTATTCAATATTGATGAACATATTCGTGAATTTTTGTCTATGGATGAATTACCATGGGAAGATCTACATCATAAATCTTCATTTCTACCTGATCTTGATCGATTTGAAAATGATTTTTCATCAATTTTCACCACTGACTATGTCAAAGAACCTCAGAGTCCTCTATCGATCACAAATTCAAATTCTGAATTGAATTTAGAAAACATTTCTACGACGGTTCCCATTGACATCTCAGCAAAACCAGGAATTGTTGAAAACATTCATATAGGTGCTTCTTGTACAAAAGATGAAATTGATATATACAAAGACCTATTTCAAGAATTTCGTGACATTTTTGCTTGGTCCTATGAAGAAATTCCAGGAATTTATCCATCCATTGTCGTTCATGAAATTAAAACATACCCGGATGCTAAACCTATCAGACAAAGATTATGTCAGATACATCCACGAAAAGCTGCTGCAATCAAAGATGAAGTTGAAAAATTACTTCGAGCAGGATTTATTTATCAGAACTCTAATATTGATCATGTTAATAAAAAACAAGGAACAATCAGAGTATGTATCAATTATAGGGATATAAACAGAGCTTGTCCAAAAGATAATTATCCAACCCCTTATATCTATCAAATCATTGACGATTGTGCCGGAAGCGAAATGTTTTCATTTATGGATGGATTTTCTAGTTATAATCAAATAAAAATACTCCCTATTGATCAACCAAAGACATCATTCATTTGTCCGTGGGGAACTTTCGCTTACCGTAAATTACCATTTGGACTTAAGAATGTTGGTGAAACTTTTCAAAGGGAAATGTCTTATGCATTTCATGACATTAAACACATTGTGCAACCTTATCTTGATGATTTAATTGCACATTCATTACATAGGAAAGATCATCCTACTCACTTACGAGAAATCTTTATGAGATGTAGGCATTATAAGATTTGTCTAAATCCTCACAAATGTGTTTTCTGTGTACAATCTAGACGATTGTTGGGATTTATTGTTTCAAAGGTAGGCATTCGTGTCGACCCGTCTAAGTTTGAGGCCATCATCAATTTACCTCCTCCTTCCACACTCCACCAACTCCAAAGTTTGCAAGGGAAAGAAAAATTTATGTGTAGATTCATTCCTAAATATGCTGCGTTAACCAAAGGTTTCACCAGGTTGTTGAAATAGAATATTCTTTTTATTTGGGATGAGATCGCTGATAGATATTTTGATGCTCTAAAACACGCGTTGACCCATGCACCATTATTGCATCCACCCAATTACAACCAAGATTATTTTTTATACTTAAGGAGCCTCTAATTCCACGATCGGAATGGTATTAATTCAGAAAGATGAATTTCACAATGAACATGTGATTTACTATCTCAGTTGCAATTTGAATCCAACTCAAATCAAATACTCACTTGTGGAGAAATTGGCCTTGGCAGCAGTTCAAGTTGTCCAAATATTTCGTCATTACATATTGTTACGAAAAACAATAGTGATCTCTGATTGTAACCCTATGATGTATATTTTGACCAAACAATTACTAGGGGGGAAATACTCTAAATGGATTTTCATCCTACAAGAGTTTGATTTAATTTTAAAAATCTAAGTCAAAGAAATCACTAGTGTTCGCCGAACTTATATGTGAATTCCCTAATACTGAGACAAAAACTGTCGTAAAACATTCGATCGCCAATGAATCTTTGTTTCTTATCAGTACCATTGATCCATGGTATGGAGATATCATCATTTATCTCCAAACCCAAACTTTTCGGTTTGAAATCTCACGTTCACATAGATGAAAAATATGTTTCCAATCCCAGCAATATAATATTTTCGGTGACACTCTTTATCGTCGAGGTGCGGACTCTTTTTTTCGGCAATGTCTTACTCATGAAGAGAATGGAAAAGTTTTAAATGATTGCCACTCTGGAGCATGTGGCGGTCATATATCTGGGTATGCCACAACCCAAAATTTATTACGCGCTGGGTATTTTTGGCCTTCGTTATTTAAAGATTGCATTCCAGCAGTCTGAAAATGCCACAACTGTCAGATCTTTGATCGTAAAATGCATGCACCACCAACTCCTCTTCACCCAATAATTGTTTTCGGTCCTTTTACAAAATGGGGCATTGACGTCATTACATGTAACCCTCACTCGGTCGGGGGGAATGGGTATATTATTCTCGTAGTAGATTATTTTACCAAATGGGCCGAGGCAATGCCTAAATTTGCGGCAGATGGCAAAACTGCAGCTACATTCATATTCAATCATGTAATTTCTCATTTCAGTGTACCTCAAGCCATTATCACTGACCATGGCAGTCATTTTCAAAACATAATGAAGACCGAACTGACTGATCAACTTGGCCTGCACCACGATAGCTCTACTCCATATTACCCACAGGCTAATGGTCAAGTTGAAGCCATTAATAAAGTTTTAACCACCATGATCAAACAGATTATTGGAATTCATAAATCGAAATGGCATACCATGCTTTTTTCAGCACTTTGGGCATATCGAACCTCAGCAAAAACTACAACATTTTTCACTCCTTTTTAGCCGGTTTACGGTTTATAAGCTGTGTTACCAATTGAATGTGAAATATCGTCGCTCCAATTAGCCATAGAATTACTACCAGCTACCTCTGAGGAGGAGAAACGGTTTTTGTATCTGGCACAATTAGATGAGACTCGACGCACCGCTACATTGGTAGCTGAAGCTCACAAAAAATGTGTTAAACCTTAGTACGATTGAAGTGTTACACCTCGTGTTTTTTCAGAGGGTGACCTAGTATTGGTATATTATCAAGCTAACGATAAACTAGGAGCTGGCAAATTCGAACCCATGTGGCACGGTCCTTATATTTTCAAGCGAGTGCTTGCAAAAGGGGCCTATGAATTGACTGATTATGATGGGGTCTCTTTACACAAACCTAGAAATGGGCTTTATCTAAAGAGATATTATGCTTAAATATTGTGTGGAGATCCTACTTGTTAGTTCTTTTCGTAGCTAGTGTGTCTTAGATTAGAAGAGTGTGCCTAGTTTAAGTTTGTTTTTACTACTATTCCTTCTTATCTGGATTACTCTTGATATTGCAGATGTCGACATCCCTTCAAATGTATATTGGTTTTGCTGATGGTGCTTGTTGTAGTACACAGAACATTTCTTCCATAGCCTGGGTTATTTATTCACCCACTGATGAGTTAATATCTATGCATGGGGTAAGCCTCGGTCAAACAACGAATAATATTACAGAATATAGCGCAGTGGTTGAGTTATTATCTGAATCCATTTCATTTGGAATTCGACGTTTGATCATTAGGTTAGATTCTAAACTCATTGTATTACATTTAAATCGAATATACGCAATTAAAAATCCAGTATTATTGAGATTATTTTTGAAGGTACGTCTCTTGGAACGAGAGTTTGATTACATTGAATATCAACACATTCCAAGAAATTTAAACACATTGACTGATGCATTAGCTACTAGTGTTATAAGCAGACATTTGCAACATTAAAGTAGTAAATCAAAGCAACATTCGATAAACATGTTGAACAGATAGCCGTAAATAGTAGTAATATCATAGAGTAAGAGTAATGTTTTCAAAAAATATTACATCATCCTCGATTATAGGTTTAAAACATCTTATGATCGGAAAAAATAATGATACAAAAAACATAAATGTCAGAGTCTGCATAATCATCCACTATCCGTGGTGGTGATCATGATAGTACACGACAACTCGTGCTACTCTATTTAGGAATCTCCTGAACTGACCAGGAACTCCAATAACATGGCTCTGAAGACGGAGAGGGATATCATCTATCGAAGTCTCTGGGATATCCAAGGTCAACCATTCTAGGTTGTGTTCTAGGTCAATAAGAATCTCAGCTGCCTGATCCTATGGTGCTGCAATAGGCTCTCTTTGCTTCCTGTCGAAGCGACGGAGCGTGGCTGGCCTACATGGACCAACATCTACATTTTAAAAAATTTTGTCATCAGTATTGGATGATTTAAACAAAAACAAAATAAAAATTATAATTTATAACATGTCAAAATAATTCTTACCTGAGTCATCCCACTGTGTTCTCGGAGGAAGGGACATCTCTCGATCACCACGGAAGTCCATCCCGACATATGGGAAATCTTCTATGGCGAAGATTTGGTTCTCCAACCAATGGAAATAAGCTGGAGTGAAATGAAAAATCTCACCGCCCTTCCTATGACGGGCCATCAGTGCAACCCATAAGACCATCTGAGGCTCCCTAACTGTACCAGGATCAACTAAGATAAGTTGCGGGGCAAGTGAAGGAATTCTCTCTAGATAAAATGTGACAACAATAGCTCCATACCCAAAGTTTTTCAACTTTGAGTTCTTTGCTCGGGTCAATTGGCATTTTACGTTGGCCAATACTGCCTCACACCAATTTAAGATGGTGCCTATGAAACAATCAACAACAGTCTGCATTTGGGATCTAGTAGCAAAATGTGGAGCTGCGCTCCCACACAACCGGCTTACAGTAAATGAAACCACTATGAGTTTAGGACAGATGATTATTTTCATATCAATGCGTTTGTCTTTGGGATCCGCTTCCTCATTGCATAACTCTTGCTGAAGGCTAGTGACAGATTGGCCACCTGCCCTAGCCCCAAACAAAGATATTGGTTCACCTCTCTTTGATAAACCAATAAAATATATATATATCTTCCATCTCGATTTCGAGTCGGTGATATCCAATTATGAAACACTATTCCTGGATGTGTTCCTAGATGTCCCACTTGTTTACTAGCCATGTGAATAAGTCTACTTGGGCCCTCATACCCTGAATAGCCCAGAATTTATATAAACCACATTCCCTCAATACAAACAATGTGGGCGCATGTACCATTGCAGCCTCATCAACCTCTTCATATTCGTGTTCCCTCCACTTGAGCATTTTATATATTTTGCAATGGATAAATTGGAAGATTAGAAATAATTTGAGTGAAAAAATATGGTTTATTTTGGGAGAATATATCATTTTATTTTCTTCACGGTGCCTCCGCACCTTTTTCACAGAGACAGTGCAGAGGTACGCACGCGTCCTATACAAAAAGTGCGGGACCACGACAATTTTCTCTTTAAAAAATTGTCAGGGTCTGCAGGTGTCATGTGTGTTACCTGCGGACCCCCGTGGGTGAAATTTTGAACATATTTTTCTCCTAAAAATGAATTTAAGACCTAAATTAAGAAAGTGAACGGACAAAAATGAAGGTGAGGATGATGTGGATTACCTGGAGCTGACGATTTTTGATTCCGACGGTCAAATTTTCCGTAATCTCCTCTGGAACATTTTTCACCAAAAGCTCTCAACTTTCACTCTGGAATCAAATGGTAAAAATGATTTAGAAAAAATCCTTTTTATAAGATTTTTTGAATAAATGAAATATAATTTTTTTTATTTTCCACTTTGAAAAGTTGTTTTATGAATTATTTTTATTAATCATAAACATGCATGTTTAATTTTTGAGTTTTTGTGTAGAATACAAGATTTCTTGGGTAAAATTATGACTTTGACAAAGGAGTACATTTTTATCCCTTTTTCGAACTCGTTAAAACTTACGAAAAAGAGAAAACCAAGAGTACATTTTTATCCCTTTTTCAAACTCGTTAAAACTTACGAAAAAGTGAAATCTTGAGTTATCTTTTAGGCCCTTTTCAGACTCTCTAAACATGAAAAGATTACTGAGTACTTGACTATTCAAACTTGTTAAAGGAAATGAACTGTCGTCCCTTCAGTATAAGTTTACCCCTTTTCCAGACTGAAATGGACTATGTACGAAAAAGGTATACATTGACTAATCATGGTCAATAGAGTTCTCTCCTATATTATTTTATCCTTTTTCAGGCTTGAGAGACTAAATTACGAAAAAGTACACCCATAGAGTTTCCTTAAGTTTTTCTTCCGACTCCCTAAAATTGAAAAAAACCGAGTTTCTCCTATACTGGACTCATTAAAATTTAACAGTAAAGGACCTGTCAATTATAAACGGGAATGAAACACTCCTTCTTAGGGTTCGATTTTATACTAAGACTCATCTGAAGGATGAGATTATATAACAATAAAATGTTATCCTCCTCAAGCTTGTCAAAAAATAAAGAGGTACTTGACAGAAATGGTGGGGGAAAAGGAGAGAAAATGGATCCAGTTGTCACACTTTGATTAAAAACAGTATACCACTCTTGAACACGACACTTTTTGTCACACTTCTACCTGGGTTTGGAAAATCCTTTGCCTATCAGTTAATCAAACCAATTGAAAGTCTTCAGCCATTTTCTAGGTATTAGCTTAGGTCAATTGTTACCAAACCATCTGCAGTGTCGTTATGTGATCAAGAGGACAATTCAAACAAACCATTCATCTGAAAACATATGTCTCCATTCGCGTTGACCATCCCTAAGTCAGTCCTTATAAAATATTTCTACAAAACTTGATCTAATGGTTTCGTGTCATGGACTTTCCTACGACGTGTCACTTTCTATTGACGACATCTCATCATCTAGGAAGTTGATCTAGAATCCTATCAGTACCTTGGAATCTTCATGCCCTAATGGAAGGTTTCTCGCCTTCGAGCATCATTGACCTTCGACCGAATGATTTCATGAAGTGTTTTACTTCAAATCATTTATTCACACTTCATGGATTTTACTGAGTAATTTGAGAGACATTGTCATTATTGGTGGTTTCTCTCATACTTGTTAACATTTCACATCATTGACTAGTAATTAAGTGGTTTCTACCATGTTCAACTTCGACATAATCAATCGCATGGATAGAATCGTACTAGTTTGGGAAGCATAAATCAATACCCTGGATCTAGTTTCCAACATCCAGGTTGCGAGGAATTTTGTTGTTCATTATGCAGTAGACTATTCATGACAGATGGCTGCATCCATACTATGTCTACTATTGATGTAATATTAGAATCATTTCTATATCAGAACATTTTAGTTAATTTTTTATTTAGTTAGTTTTTTCTCTGAGTATGGGAATGCCTAGCTCAGTGATGATATATATATATATATATATATATATATATATATATATATATATATATATATATAGATAGATATATATATCTATATCTATATCTATATCTATATCTATATCTATATATATATATATATGTGTGTGTGTGTGTGTGTGTGTGTGTGTGTGTGTGTGTGTGTGTTTGTATTAAATGTTTTTACAGGTTCCAACTGGTGTCCACAAGCCAATCCTCTTCGAATTATCTTAGACTTCGCGCTTTAGGGGGAAATATGTTACACATTATTTTGTCACCATGACATTTTACTGTATATATGGGTTCATCAACACCTATATAATGCTTTTTTAGAAGTCTACAACTCTAATGTTCCTAAACCAAGTCCTGAATTTGGAGAAAAGCTTGTAAAAATCATAAAAACACTTGTACCGCACTTTTCCATAGCCTTACCAGCAGCACTGCACCCTTTTGCTCTAAAAACTGTGGAGCTAACCGCACATTTTCTTCATTAAAGGTGCAAACCCTTGTAAAAGGTAAATTGAAGGCGAAAGTAAATTCTAGAAGCCCAGTTGGTCAAATATTCTCCCAGCTGGAAGCTTCTATAAGGCATTATCCAGTCGAAGCCTCACTCCCTCCATTCATGAACATTCATTCCTTCATAAAAGGAGCCTATTCCTTGGTCTTTGGAACTTAATCCCTTGATAAGAGGACTCTATCCCTTCCATTTTGAAGCTATAACCACTTTCCTTCTCCTATAAATTGAAGCTTTGATTCAGTCTCAAGGGTACATGCTCATATATGTAAAACTTCTCTATACATTTTGTATACACTTAGTACTTGATTTTTACTTCGTAGCTACGATAGAGAAGGGAATTGTTGAAGAAACATACCATTTTTTCTAACTGTTATCCATGCGAGAACGATTACACACTCGTATTTAGGCTGGTTCAAAGAGTGGAAGGGCTTGTCAGACCAAAAGAAAAACGCTTGTTTCAGACCCCAGAAGGACCTGTACGACATCAAGGCGAATGTGGTTTTAAGACTCCTTCTTTTATTTAAAGATAATACAAATGGATCCTGTTTTCTCAATAAGTTGTTTATGTGTTTACTTGAATGACTTATTTCTTAAATTCCTTGATCATTAAGATTGATTTTTGATTTTTGAATTAGTATATGTTGCAGGTGCTTTTAATTCTCTTTCATGTCTTTGTTTGCAGATCTTAAGAGGTGACTTCTTGGAGCGACGAGAAAGAAGAATTCAACTAGCATTGGATCACAGGTAGGTCCTTTCAACATCATAAAAAATTCTAAATCATATATATTCTAGAGAAAGTAGCTTACATTTGTCATGTTTGTTTCTAGCTATCCTTGTGATACTAGGGAGATTTTTCTTGTCCACAAGAATGATTTATCTGCCTAACAAGCACAGGATGAATATGCTTATAATGACTCTCCTAATAGGAGTACAAGGCAGAGTCCATTCCATATATTTTATGGAATGCACTCCAGAGGAGTGTATGAACTAAGAAATTTGGGAAAAGCAGAGATGAGAAGCACTAAAGGAGAAGATTTTGCTTCAGAAATACAAGCAATACATGACCAGGTAAAACAACAGTTTCAGGACAACAACATCAAGTACAAAAGCAGAGCATATTTGAAGAAGGGGGAAGTTAATTTTGAGGTTGGAGATTTGGTTCTAGCACACTTGAGAAAGGAAATATTTCCAAAAAGGGCATATAATAAATTAAAATTTAAGAAAATTGGGCCATGCAGAGTATTGAGAAAATTTTCTGCAAATGCATATGAAATTGAATTACCCCCTGACATTGGAATATCTCCAATTTTCAATGTTGCTGATTTGTAAAAGTATGAGGATAGAGACACAGGTGATACAGTTGAAAGAAAAGAAGAGATTGACTGGTTGAAACAGTTACCCACAACAAAAACATTGCAGCCAGAGAATATTTTAGACAAAAGGCTGCCTAAAAGGACAAGAGGACGAGAGTATTTTGAGTATTTGAACAAGTGGAAAGATCAACCAATTACAAAGGCTACTTGGATAACAGAAACCATGATACAGAATTTGGGCAGTTCTGTAGAGGAGCTCATGGATAGGATCCCATGAATAATTTTGTCCTCAAGAGTCTGATGCAGAAGCATGAGGCTCGAGGGAAAAATTACTTCATTTTTATTCCAAAAATACAAAAAAAAATACAAGCAAAGGATTGGGTTCCTTTAGTTGGAAATTTACTACTTTGATAGATAGGATTTGAACTATTCCTTAGGGATTTGGATTGCTGGTAATTAGTTCAATGTATTTAGTTTTTAGTTGAGGATTTTAGGGAAAATATCATGCCAACCGGTTTTATCGAAAATTGGACAAATTCAATCCATAGAATTTGATAAATTTGGTTATATGAATATTATTTATGTAAGTTTGAACGATGTAAATGGGGATTTTGGTTGTAGAAGGATGGAATAATATAAATTAATGTTTCTTAATATCATTAAGAAATCTTGGCATAATTTTCAAATCCCAGAGGATAATTACCTTCGAAATATTTCTGAGTTATTTGATTCAATTCGAGCTCTGTTGATTGATTTCTATGTGTGAAATATTCAAATCCTGTAGGCTTAATTTTTCTTTGAAATAAATTTGAATTGATGAAATTTAGGTCAAGTTCTGGTTAAATAGATTGATATGTGGATGTTCCTTTAAAATTTTGCATCCATTTTGAAGGAAAACACGGTCCAATTGTATTGTTAACGAAAAAGACTGTAAATTGTTGATACCAGAAGAAACCGTGGGCTCTTAGACAGAGTGTCTATTTTGGCAGAGTTGAAGAATTTGGAACGTTGTAATTCATATTATTTCAAGCATAAATCACAACCATTCGATTAAAATCCGACGGTAATCGCATTTTTAGTTGCACGGAAGTTAAAGCTTTAAATGGACCCGATGATTTATAAATCAGATTTAATGTTTTGAATTGACCGTCTAGATTTCATTTGACCTAACGGTCTTTGCATTCAGGTCTTTGATCTGACAAATATTGCATAAATAGATGCATGAGATTTAAACTAAATTTTTGACGCGATATTTTTGTAAATAACATTTTTATGTTGTTTTGGGTCCATCACAAAAATCAATTAAGTAAAGTATTGTGATTGTTGAATTAATTGTGATTTTTATTATCGCTGAAAAGCTTTAGCATTTTGAAATTATGGTTTTATTATTATTGCATTATATATATATATATATATATATATATATATATATATATATATATATATATATATATATATATATATATATATATATATATATATATATATATATAGTTATATATATATAGTTATAGTATGCAATTGTGATTCTGCCAATTTGAAAAGTTTGTGCCTTATGTTTTAATTCATTTTGAGTTCTGAGGTTGATGAGTGATATAGAAAAGGAAATAGAAGAAGTCCCACCAGAACTTGAAGAAATTGTCTCAAAATTTGAGAGTTTATCCTTGACTCTTGCATCCAGACCACCAAAGCATCTTAAATTTCCAGCAATTTTTCAAAATATTTCATGGCAGATGGATAATTAAATTCAATATTTTTGTGATCATAGAAGAATATAATCAGTTAAAAATACATCCAAATGAAACAATACAACAATTTTCTGACAGGTTTAATCAAATTTTATTATTCAATACCAGAAAATATTAGACCTCCTCATGATTCAGCTCTCTTGAATTATCCAAGTGCCTTTGATCCAGAAATAGAATTTCAGTTAAGAGAAAGAGATCCAAAAACACTTGTACAAATGAAAAATATTGCAATTGATGTAGAAGTTAATTTGAAAATAAGAAAGGAAAAGTTGAAAGCAAAAGGAGAGAAGAACAACATTGCAGAGGTAAAACTTGACATCTTGGTAAGTAAAATAGAAGAAATGATACAGAAGATCACCATGAAAGATGAATTTTTTGTTCAAGATCATCATGAAGGAATAGAAGAGGCTGATAGCCATGAAAAAATTCCTGCTAATTCCAATTATCATAGATCAGAAAATGGATTTACAAATCAGTATGTGGAAGAGGAATCTACTGATTTAATGTGTATGTTTGTGGGATTCCTTCTTTTGATGATTTTCCTAAGTATGATCATTATGATTATGTTCTCCAAACTCAAGCTAACTTTACAGAGAAATCAGAAGCTAGAATGTGGGATGAGGAAACTCAGTTTCAGTAGTTAGAACACAGTGATCAGCCAATACATGTCTGTCATGACAGTGAGGAAGAAAAAACACAAAATTTGGAAATAAGTGAAGGTTCTTTACCTCTGTGTTTTGCTTCATTTCAGTTTATTAGAAACAAATTTAAAGCCATCAATAATTAGCAGCCTTTAGGTATTTTGATTGACAACAAAGAAGATAATGAAATTCTTGATCAAGATTTTTCAGTTTCACAAGTACAGTTATCAAATTTTATTAAAACATTAGATCAAATGACACAAGAAAGTTCCATACCACTATGTTTTGAATCATTTCATCTTTTAAAGGAAATGTGGTATAACATCTTTAAAGAAAAGGATGAGCAATTTGTTGAAGTTTATGAAGTCCAATGGAATTCTATATCCCATAGGTTGTAGCAATTTTCCCAAGTTTTTCATGATCCAATAGCAGATATGTTGGATATTGAATGCATTCAAAGCATGCCACCATTGACTAACTATGAGTTTCAGAATCAAGATGATAAAGTTTTCAGCATTCAAACATTACAATTAGTAGGAATATCATCACAAATCGTATCTGAAAGTTTGCAGGGAGATCAAGATGAAAATAACATTTCAATTTCATGGCATGGAGGCCATATAGAACATATGTACAATTGTTTCGATCAGTTAAAAATTAGTGTATATATCTTGGAAGATCCTTTTGAAAAAAATTTAGAGTCAACAAAGGAAATCATGTATTTCCTTATCCTCTCATTTGTTGACAAGTTTCTAATAGTTTGCAGAATTACAGTTTTGATAATCAACAAGCAAATGCAGCAAAATCTATCAAAGTACATAATGCTTGAATGGTTGGATTGGCTCTTTCCTTTTACCTAACCAACAGTTGGAGGACTAATTATAGTAAGTAGGTAGGATTTCATCTTATTTCATTTTTTTAGTTTTTAACTAGTTTTGAAATAATTCATTAATATTTGAAGCCAAGAAAAAGGCCCTAAGATATTGATGATTTAGTAGTTTGGTTTGAAGGTTGCAGCACATTTTTATTCTCAGTTTGCAGAAAAATGTGTAAATTTAGTTCAAGAGTTTTCAGTCACAACATATGCATGTTTGGCATTGGCTCAATGGATCAGGCTACTAGTCGACGGTGTTCTTGACATCTCACAAGGAGATGCCATCCCCATGTGAAGCCGCTGTTAGGGTCCTAAAAATATATGATTCATAATTTTGATTTGACTCTGTTAAAAATCTTGAAGTATTGTACATACCTTTGCTTTCTGCAAATGTATTCCCAAATTAAAAATGAAAAGAGGGTATGTCCTAAAAGAACGATCAAAGGAAAGAAAGAAACAAAGATATATATATATATATATATATATAGATATATATGAACCCTAAATAATAAAAAAATATATAAGAATAAAACATGAAAGTGATGCAAGTCAAAATGGCACTACTAGTTACTTTCACTGCAAATAAATGATTATGTGCAACTTGTTCAAAATGCCATAATCCATGATGAGTTAAATAGTTTAATCTTAACTTATTCATGCTTTAAATTTCATGTTTATAGATAGAGAATAAATATCTTGCCAAACAGTTTAATCTTGGAAGATAAATAGTTAAAATAGAGAATAATAAGGAGCTCAACAGTTTAATATGGGTCCTTGGATGAAATAAGGTTAGAATTAGATAGTTTCATGTTTTAAAAGAAAAATGAATAAGGGTTTTCAAGCTCAAATGCACCCATGCAAATAAAGGAAAAAATGGTAGAATAAATGATGGGTAGGAAGAAAGAAGTTTCATAAGGGATGGATAAAGATCATTTGGCATATTACTAATTTCCCTCCCCGCAATGTGTTCCAGTAATAAATCCTTCATTCATAAATACTCAGAGCATTTATCTGATTTTTGGTGGGACCGGACCCACGTCTTAATGACTGATTGGCACCAAGGTATTGGATTCCACCTCATTGAAACCCTTTCCCTTCATAAAAAACCCTTTTCCCTTAACATCATTCATTTACCCTAATAAAATCCCTTTTCCTAAGTTTAAAACACTTTTTATCTAGGAAAATTAAACCCCCTTGACTAATTCCCCTTTCATACAAAAATATCCAAAAAACCCACAAAAATTCTTTTTTCCTGATTATAAGTGTTAAATGTTATGTTGGGCCTCACAATGATGAAACCCAACTTAAAAAACATATGTTTTACACTATGCTTAGTGTATCTGGTCTTTTCGCAAATACATTTCATATTAACATTTAACTTAATATATTAATTCCCATATATTCCCTTATCCCATATTATATTAATTCATTTTATATTAATATCCCAAACCATTTTTATTTTATTTTAACCTATGATCTAAATTCCCCACATGTTTTATCATTATCCCCACCTACACGTATATTCCACTTACTTTAAGCTTACTGGTTATATGTAAAAACCCCAACCAATACATATTAATTTGCCGCATAAATATAATCCTGGGCCCCATGCCCATTACACTGCAACTTCACCATTGAATCTCAACCATTCGTTTATTTTCATCACATCCGACGGTCCAAAACTCCCATTGCAAATTTAATAGCGTGATCTTTAAACAAAATGAAATTGGCGATAAAGGTTGTTTTGAAACTTTGTCTTTCCTCCACGCAACACAGTTTTGATGGATCACATTGATTCAACGAAAATTGTTTACCGCCTATCGAGCTTGCGATAAACCACTTCTTCACTTAGCAGTATACTACTGAAAATTCATAAACCCTGCTCCATGCTAAAACCATTTTTTTACCTCCTACATGGTGCGATAATATACCTATCTACTTCTGTAAATTGTGATATATCACCAACACATCTACACATGTGTTAAACTACATATATACCCCTCCCTTGCGATAACTGTGTCCACCATACTCTGTGACAAAGCCATCGATGTAAGATAATACCCCACACCATTTGAAAAATCACATAGTTTTCAAAAAATAATCCCGAACTGTTACACTCAATTACTTAGTGCCAACAGAGTTAAACCTCCAAAGTCAAAATTCATTCCAAAGGTCTTCCCAATTCATTGAAAACTTCGATCACCTCCCTGCAGCCAAGGTTTCATTCACAATTATTTTGTTTTGCGAGTTATTAGCAAAAGAAGAATTTGGATAAAACAATCTAAATGATAGTTAAAGATCCGTGTTACTCTAAGAATTCACAAGGAAATGAGTTCGAATGGTTTTCCTAAAACAAGAAGATTTCATACAGTAGTAGAACAGAATAATGAAATTTGCACAGTGAATGGTAAAAGTGAAATAAGAATTCACAGTGACAGTGAAAACATAACAGTCAAAGAGCATCAGAGTTAAAGTGTATTAGTAAAATTCAGAGTGAAAGTCAAAACAGAAAAACAAAGCAGTCAAGGTAAAACAGTAAAAGTAAACACAGAGGAAATAATGGTTAAACGGAGATGAAAACACTTTCACCAGAAACAATGAAGTTTATCCCAAGTAAAAGTAAAGTCAGTTAAAAGAACAGTAAGGTTAAAAGATGAAAACAGAGTAGGAAGGGGCATTTTTGCAGAAATTTCCTGTTTAAGTCATAGTTTTGTAGAAACTATTATGGCAAATCCAAGATGAATTTTTCAAAAATGAAGGAGGTTTATGTTCCTAATATGGTAACTTAAAAAATCTATTTCACTTTATGCATAGGTATTACAGAATGAGAGATACATGCTCATCTTCACAGCCTTTTGTTTGGACTGTGCAAAGTTCTGTTTTACACATCTTTTGTTAGAGCTTATTTTGAACAGTTGGAACTAAATTTTGGGAAACTGAGAGAGATTTATATCAATAACATATTTATCTACAAAAACCTCTTTCTCTTTTTACATATCTATCTCGGATTGAGATATAAAAAGGTTTCACTAGACTCTAATTTTGCAGAATTTCTTGGGCAAAATGCACAAAGGAAGGAGACAGTTAGTGACTTAGAAGCCTCATCATCAACTAAGAGTTGCTATCAAATTCGAATTTATTTTTTTTTCACCATCAATCCATAAAAATAGTGCCAAATAGATTCATTAGTTTTGAGTGTCATTTTATTAAGTTCTATTTATGTAAAACAGTTTGAGATATTTATAAACCAATCTCAATATTTTTTCAAGATATTCTAGTTTAGAATTTGTATAAATACTTCATCATTTGAAGTATTGAGTGTGGATAAATTGCTAAAGATTTATGTAGTCATATTTTCTGAACTTGAAGGGTTTTTGCATCAAGCTCAAGTCAGCAAGCTGGATCAAAGCAATAAAGCATCATATTTCAGGATTCATGTGTTGGGCCACTTATGTGAAGTACTTTCTCATGTTATTTGTTAATCTTATTATATTTTCCATTCATCCATAAATGTGTTCTAAATTTTAATGTGAAATTAGGAAGTTATATATAAGAATTTCTTAAAATCACTCTGTTATTTACTGGTTTTCATTTAAATGTTTTCTGATGATATCCATACTAGGGAATTCTTAATTTCTCCTTGATTACGATTGATCCCTACCTATTCATTCCTTATCTTGATCAAAGAACCCTTAATTTATCTTTATCATGATTAAAACCACTTCACAAATCAGCCTTCAAAGATCTTGAGTGACTCTGCTATCTTGCCTTGAAAATATTTGACTTTAGACCTTGATCTTGATCTGTTTGCTTGACACATTGACTCCATTTTCCCAATGGATTATATATTCACAACTATCCATATCATTAAGTGATTTTCCCACAAAAACAAATAAAAAACCCAAAACCAATTTTCCCTATAAAACTAGCCTAAAATCATAAATAAAAACAAAGTTAAATCTTATATAGAGAGCCCTCTCTAAGCATTAGGAAGGCTAGATCCTAAATCTTAAAAGTAGGTTTGTGGTTACCTCAGTGAGTTCTTTCTTTAACCTTGAGAAATTACTGAGTGATAACAATTGTCGAGATCCTTGGGGGGGGGGGGGGGATTACGGGGTACACTTTAGTTAGACTTTTCTTATGTTACTATCCCTGTTTTCGGGAAATTAAGGAAATTTGACCGTGAAAATAAGATGAAGTATATGATCACAAGAAAATAAAAGAAAAAAAATCATCATATAAACACTATACATACATATTTAGAGTCATTCATTTTGTTTAATGATAGTGGCTTAAATTATGTAGATAGCTAACTAGTAGATGTAGAAGATGTTCCAATGATCCGTAATTGTATTAGAGAAGTTATAGCTAAAGAAAATATGAATATGCCTACATTAATAGAACAACCATCAAATGAAGCATTGAAAAATTCAGAACAACAATCAGAAGAGGTAGTGAAATATTCAGAACAACCATTGGATAAAGTGGAAGAAAGTCTAGAAAAGCATGAAGAAACAATTCAGAAAATTCAGGAAAAATGTAAATCAAGATGAGAAAGATGAGAATGGTCTATGGTCCATGGACATTGATGGTGCCCTGGGGAAAGAAGGGGCAAGCATTGAAATCTGGGTCCGCAACCCTTTTCATCAGCAAAATAAGGTCCCTACAAATGTAAGGTTTTGCTCCTATAAATTAGCCTTTGATTTCACTAACAATGAAGCCGAGTATGAAGCACTAATTAATGGCTTAAAGATCTTGAAGAAACTGGGTGCAAGAAGGATTGCAATGTATGGTGATTCAAAACTTGTAATAAAGCAAGTCAAAGGTGAATATCAAGCTAACCATCCTCGGATGAGACAATACAGGAATGTTGTACTTGATATTTTGAAAATGTTTCAGGAGTGTATACTTGCAGTGGTGGCAAGGAATTAAAATCTCATGGCTTTATTCATTGGCCAAAGCTGCAAGAAATTTCAAAATCCTCATCTTTTCAAACAAAAAATTTGAGATTCATGTGAAGCACCGACCCATTGTTCTTAATATCTTGTGATATTGGCAAGTTTTATGGGATGATAAACTTTCTCCAAGGTGAGGAAGAATTTGAGAATAATTCTATAGATTAGATCTTCGAATAAAGATGACCAGGATATAGAAGCAACTTAGTTGGACATACTACAGCTGAAAGAAAACAACATTCCAAAGGGTCTTGTTATCTCCCCGTAATTTAGCAGATTGGTGAGACCAAAAATGCGGAGAGGACACTTGAACCACTTTGGGATTCTAGGATCTAGCCCTCCTGAATCTGAAGAGGGATATCTCGAATAAGTGCAAATATTGATTTATCTTTAAGGCTTTTATGTGTGATTTTAGGCTAGCTATTGAGAGCAAGGGTTTGGTTTTGGTTTTGGATGGTTGAGCATGATTATTAGTTGAGTGGAAAGTCCTAAAATGAAAGAGTTTCAAAGGTATGAATTTGAAAGCAATCGGAACAAGATTTGGCTGATAAGATAGATATAACGTTGGTTTTTAGTCCATTGGGCTATGGAGTCATAAAAGGGCTTTAATTGTGCAACAATTTCAAAAGTGGTCCAAGGGGAAATTCATCTATATCACAAGATCTCTGAGATAAAATGATGGAATGGAACAATAAAAGTGTTGAAGGGGTGGAAACAGACACTAATTTCAACTAGGATTTAACAGTCTGTCCAAACAAGAAAATTCTTTAAGTAACTGTTTAAAACCAACCAAAGGGCAAGGCTCACCATAAACCTCTTTGTGAAAGTTCGTATTAAATATAACTCAATAGACAAACAATCCAGTAATCTGCATAATTACTTTCAGAAAGTATGAAAACAGATAAGAAGAACGAAGTGCAACCTAAGATCAGTTAAGATACTTTTAAATCTAGACTGCTTTCAGCATACACTTAGGGAAACTTTTAGAATTACCTTTAGATAAAGAAGCTAGAAACAGGGCACACCATCACTTTTCTAGTCCAACTTTACTAATCAAACAATGAAAATCACATTCAAGAACAATGTTTAAAGTAAACAGTAGGACGAGGGAACGCCAGCATTCCTAACTGCTTGAACTGTATTGAATCATTCTTAAATAAAAAATATGGAGGAAAACATTGAGATAAAGCTTATTAGTCAGAGAAGGGTATTGTAAATAGTAAATCCTAACTCTATGCCTGCTATTCTTTATCAGAGAATAATGGACAATATGGCATACATGAAAGGAAAACAATAACACAGAAAGGATCACTTCACCAGTGATATAGACCAGGATCCCAAGAATCAGCTTGTATATTGATGTCAAACCAGTTACATTCTTCAAGTCCAATGTTTCAGTTCAGCAATCATCTTCACTTCTCAGCCTAACTTATTTAATCACAAATAGAGCTTCAAGAGCCTTTGAACACTATTTACATGTAGAAGTTTTGAGCACAATTATATCTCAAAGTTATGCAACCAACCCCTTACAATGAGCTCCTCAAGAAGATTTTATAGGAAAATGAGGAGGTCGAATGAGATAAAAGATCTTCTAAGTTCAATTAATACAGTTAATGCTTCTCGACCTTTGAGGGGCTCAATGGGGAATATTTCATATATTTCTCTGTATTAATTGGTTTACAGTAAATATTAAGATTGCTGGGGAGCCTTTGTTGACTTTAAGGCTCTGTGTCATCTTGTAATAACTCTGTTTGGTTTGGAATAACTGTTCAGTTGTCTAGATGCAAAATATCCTCTGTTCTGGTCATTACTCAGCCATCTGTTGAATGCTTTGAGGCTACAGGTGGCCTTTGGTAGCTGAGAGGATTCAATTAGCCTCTGATGTGGCAGTGGAGGCTTTCTCGGTCTAGTAGATATTTTTGATTTTCTTTAAACACTGTCAATTTTGCTTTAACTCTGTGTGTCAGGCTTAATTCGGCCTAATTATGTCTTTTTGTTCTTTAACTGTGTTTAATTTAGTAGATTAGGCTTTTGATTTTTTATCTTAGCTGTAATCCATTGAAACTGTGAAAACAATCTTCACATCTTCAGTTATGTTGTGGTTAGGTCTTCAACACTGATACTCTTTGATTTATTTAAACATTGATGTGTCTTGTTGATGTGCAAGTGCGCAGAAGATTCTTATGGCACTAGTGCTCATGATGCACTGATGAAACGTGACATGGAACCCCGTAGAATGATTTCTCTCTGTGTACAAAGGCGTGGGGGATTGTCATCCGCAGCCTGTGGTTTTATTTAAATATAATGGAACAAGCCATTAATACCTGCAAAATACACAAAATGTTACAAGATCCTGCATGGCTGGGTAAAACTGCTTCAGAGTTTGCGGTTAAGATCGTGGTCATTGGATGAGAGCATCCAATGGTGGAGATTGTGTATAGAGGTCAAAATGAGAACGGTTGATGAACAAGCAGTGGAGAATTAAGTCAGATCCGTTGATCCATGTTGATCAACGGTCGAGATTAGTTTTGAACAAATAATGCGAAGGGGTCACATTATCGGAAAATGTAAGAAAAACAAAGGAAATGAGTGAAAAATCCTTTGGCAGAGGGAAATGTATTGGAAGGGAAATTGGGGTTTCCAAATGATCGTAGGCCATCGGATTAGTTTGGCCCATGGAGATCAACGGTCAGGATTGATCGATGAAGGTCCTTTGGAAAAGGCGGACGGCGCTAGTGTAATGCTCAGATTGAATCTGAGCCGTTGATCTGCAGAGATCAACGACTGGGAGTGAACGAGATGAAATGCTGTGGAAATGGGGAAAGCAGTTTCGGCTTGGGAAACTGGCAGTATCACGTAGCAAAAAGGCAGATGGGTGGTTTTAACTTTTCGAACGCGATATGCATTATCGGGCGACACGTGGCATTTAAAAACCGCCCATATTGCGTGATTTTGAAAAATTACTGGTTGAGCATGAATTTACGCAGGAATGCACGTATACCGTTAGATTTGGGGTCTTAGATCTGATGGCTGTGGAAAGAGTGCGATAAAGGACAGGTGCTCAGGAGATAACAAGTGGGGCAGAGCATGAGTGGTTTCAATCTGAGCCATTCGATCAGGGATGGACGACTGAGATCTAATCTACAAAAAGGTAGGACCCAGGGCGTTGGGCTTGCCATGATGAATCTGGGCCGTTGGATGAAAGGAATGGATGGCTCAGATCTATCTTATGAGGTTAATGAAATAACATAGAGGCGGAGAATGGGTTAATATAGGTCGTTGATCTGCAGAGATCAACGGCTGAGATTGGCCGAAAAAACATTACACAGCAGGGTATATGATTTTTAACCAAGGTTGGGAGGTACAATCTAGACCGTCAGATCTTGACACGTGCATGGCCCAGACGTAATCAGAGGTTTTTGTGATCGGCGGGGGAAAAACAATATGGGTGCTGATGCAATTAGTTGTGGGTTGTCGATCTGCGGATCAGATCGACGGTGGGAAATGAATCGGGAGCTTGAAATGTGGAGGAATGGAGCTTTGGGAAGGAGTGATAAGGGTCGTCGGATCTGGATCTGGCGGATAGATCCAACGACTGATATTACATCGGGAGGCTGCCAATCGGATGGGGCAAATAACATATTAACGCGCCCGATGGAAAATCTCCAATGCGAGATTGCGCGAGCCGTTTATCTGGTTTAATATCAACGGTGGAAAAGAGCTCTGAACAATGAACGACGGGCTTAGTGTAAAACATGAAAAACGTATTTTTTATGAAATACAAATGATTTATTGCATCGGGGCAGGTTATTTATAAGAGGCTTGGCACCCGATTGCGGGGCCTTTGGATATATGAAACAATGAAGGGACCGGGGTTCAAACATATAAAGGGCCAATCGCTTCAGAACAATGGTGTGGGCCTTTTCAATCTACCCATTAGAAAATCTCTGATGCGAGATCTTATGGATCGTCGATCGGCCTTTTAGATCGACGGTCCTTTTCGTAAAAAATATTGAACCAGCGAGTTTAATAAAAACTTAGGAAAAAGTGGGTTTTATGAATTTACAAATGGAAAACATGATCGGGGAAGGTTTATACAATGTTTTAAGCACCCGATAAAAAACTCAAGGTTATATGAAATAAAGCAAAGGATCAGGGCTTTTAAAACAAAAGGGGCTTATCAGCATCGGGTTTTTATAACATAAAAATACTTGCGCTCATTCGATTGTTCCGATGTGATAAGCACCTGGTCCTAGGGCATGGGTATATGTGGGGAAGTGGTTTAGGATTTAGCCCAAAGGGGCTTAGGCCTGTAGTTTAAAAACTTATTTTTATGAAATTTTCAAGGTTTTTCAATGGATTTGGGGGTTTTGGTGAGGTTTAAAAATGAGTTTTAAACCTCATAAAAGGGATTTTATGAAGGGAAGAAGGAAATACATAAAATTGAAGGAATATTATGGGGAAGAAAGGGATAAAATGGGGGTTAATGATGAAGGGAAGAAAGGAGTAAAATAAGGTAAAAATGGGGATTTTTGCAGCAGTCTATTTTTTATGAAAAGAATATATTTTCATAATCAAAAGGGAAACAACAGTGAATATTAATAAAAAAGGTATGATGCCTTCATAAGACTTCAAGAATTAACAATTTTTGCAATAAAACTTGTTTCCTGAAGGCTTCAAAAATGATTTAGCCACCATTTGATATAACAAATTTTATAGATGGCTAACAGGTCTCATACCTTTGCAAGAGTTTTTTGACCAAGATGACGTAGCAAGGAAGCCTACATTGGTGCCTGCGGAAAATGATTTTGAAGATGCAAACATTGTGATAGCTGAGAAACCAAATATGGTGAAACTATCCAAGTCCTTATCTCCCGAGGTAAAGAATGAATATGTTAAATTACTTTCTGAATTTGCTGATGTTTTTGCATGGCATATGCATATTTAAAGGTGTATGACAAGAACTTCATTCATCACACTATTCTGATCAAGTCCGATCAAAAACCATTTCATCAAAATTTGAGAAGGAAAAATACCATATTACTACCATCGATTGAAAAAGAGGTAAATCCAATTTTCAAGTTTGGTGTCATTGTCCTGATCAGATTCTCTGATTGGATTTCAAATTTGGTCCTAGTGAGAAAGAAGACTGGAGAAATCTGTCTCTGTATAGAGTTCAGAAACTTTAACAAAGTGTCCGTCAAGGAAAACTATCCACTTTTGAAGATGGACCATATACTTCAAAGAGTTGTCGGCTCTTCTTGGATGTCACTGTTGGATGGTTATTTAGGCTACAACCAAATTCTGGTGCATGAAGATGATCAGGAAAAGACAACATTTACTACAACTTGGGGAGCCTTCAAATATGTCAAAACTCCATTTTCTTTGAAAAATGTAGAGGCCATATTCTCGCGGGCCATGGAAATAGCATTTGCCAATGAAAAAGTTTTTTTCTTGGTTGTTTACTTAGATGATTTCACAATGTTTTCACATTCTGATGATGAACATTTTCACCATTTGAGAATTGTTTTTGAAAGATGCAGGAAGTTTGGAATATCACTCAACCCAAAGAAAAGTCTGTTTGTTATGGAGGAAGGTAAACTCCTTGGGCACATCATTTCGAAGGATGGGATCCGAATTGACCCTTCCCATGTTCAATAAATTCAGCAAATTGATTTCCCTTGCAACAAAAAGGAAGTACAAGCATTCAACGGTAAGATGAATTTCTTACGTAGATTCATTCCTAATTTAGCAGAGCATCTTAGAGAATTGAAAAACATGTTGAAGAAAGATAGTGATGTGAAGTGTTCTAAAGATGCCCAGAAATATTTTCATTCAGTTAAGTTTTCCTTAACTACTGCCCCGGTTTTGATAAGTCCTGATTATACTAGTGATTTCATAATATTCTCATTTGCTTCTGAGCACACTATGACATTAGTCTTGATTTAGAAAAGGGACAAAATAGAGCTACCAATTTTGTTTTTCAGGCGCAATATCAGAGATGTAGGCCTTCACTACAAAATCATAGAGAAACAGGCTCTAGCATTGGTTAAAGCATTGAAATATTTCAGAGTTTACATATTGCATTCACGAACTCTTGCCTATGTACCTAATGTAGCTGTGAAAGAATTTCTCATGCAGACAGACCCAGAAGGTAGGAGAGGAATATAGATAGCAGCGTTACTAGAGTATGACCTTGAGATCAAGCCCACCAAGCTGATTCAAGGTTAGGGCTTAGCCAAGCTCATGGCTAAGTCAAATCTTCATGCCCTTGACATCAATTTGATTTCAGCTTTGTCCGAAAATGAAGAAGAAGTGAATCTCATTTAGGTACCTAATATATTTTTGTCATCTCTATGATATTATAATATTGTTTATGTTTTGAAATACCTAAACCCTCCTGTAGGCATGACTAAGATTCAAGGCACATCTTTTAAAATCAAAGCTTCAAGGTATTGCATACTGGATAATGCACTTTGCTGGAAGGATCCTGGAGGTGTGTTGCTGCACTGTTTGGTCGAAGAATAATCTAAGGAAATGATGAATGAATTCCACAAAGGATATTGTGGGGGGCACCTATATTGGAATACCATGACCAATAGAATATTGAGAGAAGGATATTATTGGCCGACACTTTTTGCAAATGTTTACAAAGCAATAATGAGCCGCCATGAATGCCAATTTTTTCAGGGTAAGAGAAAGCTTCTCCCATTGCCTCTTCAACCTATTTCAGTCCGTGCACCATTTCAGCATTAGGGCCTAGATTTCATTGGTGAGATTCACCTAGAATCATCCACTCAGCACAAATGGATATTGACAGCCACAAACTACTTTACAAAGTGGATTGAAGCAATCCCAACCAGAAAAGCAACAAATTCTATCATCATTTAGTTTTTAGAAACTAATATGTTATCATGTTTTGGTTGTCCTACTAATATTATCATAGATAACATGACAACATTCAAGTCTAAGAAGATGACTGAGTTTTGTGATAGATACAAAATTAATTTAGGACATTCTACAACCTAGTACCCATAAGGTAATGGATTGGCGGAGTCCTCTAACAAGTCATTGATCAGTATCATTAAGAATATGTTAGAGGTGAATAAAAATAATTGGCATAAGAAGTTGATTGATGCATTATGGGCAGATCGGGTGAGTAATAAAAATTCTATTGGTATGTCTCCATTTCAAATTGTTTATGGTGTCGATATTTTGTTTCATTCATCATTAGCAGTCTCGGTAATGAAATTGCTACAAGAATCAGGGACTGAGGAAAATGACACACAACGTTGTATTAATAAAATCATACAACTTCAGTAGACAAGGGATGAAGTATTTCAAAATACTTCAAAACTTCATGATAGGATAAATAAGATCTATCATAGGAAAGCTAAGGAATACAACTTCAAGATAGGAGATGTGGTGTTAGCCACCTATGAAATTTTTGTCAAGCAAACTGGTGGCTAAATTGTTTTGTAAGACTTCAAGAGATACATTTCCTAGAAAAATCTCTCATCCTTGAAACCTCGGTGTGTTCATTGCCTTTAAACATATCTTCACTACTATTTCCATCAAGCCTCATTGTCTATGAAAAAACCGTGCTTTAAAGAGCTTTCATCTGCCCTTGTGTCTCTGCAAAATGCTCCATCTTGGCCTTTTTTTCCCTTTTGCAAAATTTCCCCTTTAACCTCAAAAATCCCTCCTAAGTTTCCCAAACCATCCATTTCATCCTTTAAGACCAAGTTAAATCCCTTCAGTTGGTTTTAAAACCCCTTTATCCCTCCACCAAATCCTCTATTCAGCCTTAAAAATCCTCTTTTGGCTAAAAAACACATTTTTATTATAACACAGGCTTAAGCCCCTTTCGGCTAAGCCGCGCCCCTTTCTCTGGATATAACCTAGCGCAGAGACCGAGCGCTAGGCCCCCCAACGCTAATCGTAATCGGGAGATCAGTCAGAGCGTTTTTCTTGTGTCAATGGTAAACTCTCGATGTGATTAGCTTTCGTCCCTAACCAATCCCCCTCCATGAGCCCAAGCGCTAAAGACCAAGCGATAGCCCGCAAGGCGCTAATCGCATCGGAGAATCGTAGCGGGACATGCTTGTCCATTGTAAAACCAAAGTTCTGATGCGATGGTGTTATTAGTCTATCAGCGTTTGAAATAATTCCCGCTGTTGATCTGAATAGATCTGACGGTTCTCGTTCCATCGCGCCCCAATCACACCCCGTTGTAAACCTCCAATGACTTCCTCCACCGTCGAATCGCCTTTTACTCCGACGTTCATCGCATCCTCACACCGATCGCAATCACAAAGTTTAAACTGTGCCACCTTCTGTCCCTCCCGATTGCGATCCTCCAATGCGATCATGGCCATTGAATCCACAAGAACCAACATCCAGGATTCACTCTCATCCCGCCATGCATTCCCCGATTGGTTTCCTCTGATCAAATCACAATTTTCGATCTCCCATAAGATCCAATAGTCATAAGCCAATCGCACCATCGCTCATCAGAGTTTTGACCCTCCCATCACTCCCCTCCAATTAGATCACAGCCACCCATTTCCTGTGATCTAACGGCCCAGATTTCTTCTGCCCACCAACCATATGTTTCGCCTGTGTATCTCCTTCACAGATCTCATCCGTTCATCCACAGATCGGAAAGTCTGCAATGAAACCACCTTTCGTTCAACCCCATCTTTACTGTCTGTGCATCTCCTCACATCGCGCTCCATCTCCCACCGTTGGATCTCACCGGCCTAGATCCAACGGTCCACATCCATATCGCGCAGTTTGGGCATCCGAAGTTTAATATTTCAAATTCACGCAATATGGGTTGTTTTCCATAGCCACGTGTCAGCTAAAGGCCCATATCGCGTTGAAAAAGTGAAAATAGCCTTTCGGCCTTTCCGCCGCGTGAAACCAGCATTTTTGCATCCTGAAACCACTTCCCCACTTTATTGCCCGAAACCTCATTTTCAGATCTCGACCGTTGATCTGTCTTGATAACCGTTCCTCATTGCATCTCCCACTCCATACATATTTTTTTTCATCGCGCAACCTCAACATCGCATCGGAACATCGGAGCCGTCGATCTCCTCCTGAGATCCAACGGTTCTGATTGATTCGCCCTCTGCCCATGACTGAGTCACACCATATCTGCCCATTTCATATGTTTTCCACGCATCCGCTGTGCATTTCATTCAAAATTCCAAACCTTATATTTTGCGTTAAATTGTATCATCCCGCCAAGCATTAAAATTTTAATGTTTTACATTAAAGTTTTTCATTTCGCCCGACTTTCATCACATCAACTTCACTGTTCACTACATGTTTCCACCGCCTTCCATTACATCCACAACATTCACTTCTATTGTGTTTCCATCATCACAGTATTCCGCCACATCCACCTTCCACCCATGCATATATTTTGTAATGTATTTGTGTGTTTTTGCAGGATACAGGCGGTGAAAACCGCCTCTGCTCAGGGTCACTGTTATAGTGGCTCAGAGAGAAGATGAAGTCTTTCAGAGCCTGTGATCACAGAGAAATGCCTGAGAGGGCATTAAAACTCAATTTTTCATCAAAAAACAGAGTTGGGTTCTATAAAACCACTCCAGCATCATTAAAGACCATATTTCACAGACATAGACAGTCATGAAGCAGCAAATAGTATCAGTGCGTAATCAGAGAGTTTAAGGCCCATAATTGAAGAATTTAAGCTCTGATTAATTATTTAAATGGTATTTGTACCAAATTGAGGACCTCATAATTAATGCAGAAGGCCTAAAGAGGCCTATAACATAGAAAACAATATTGACAGTGGTTAACATCAGCAGAAGTTTCCTCTCGAGAAAGGACACAGTACCCGTATTTTTTTATCCTACATTGTGTCCCCGAGAATTTTTCCCCCTGACAGCAGTCCTAATGCTACCAAAACATTTGTTACACAGTATGGCAGACCTCATAGTCATCTATCTACCTTTTTTTTTATTCACCAAACTACTGCAAAGTGTTACAGCCAAAGTACATCAAGAACATACCTAGAGTAAATTTCAACCTATCGAAGACCACTCTCTCATCCAAAGAGTACTGAAGATTAATGCTCAGATATTAAAACAAAATGGGCCTCAACCCTCTTCTTCTACTCTGTTTAATGTCTCATTTAGTGTTTCATCTACCCCCTCTGCGTCTCTTTCAGCTATAAAACTTATGAAGAAACTCATTGTAAGGTTGTTGATTGGATATCTGTGAATTGTAAGCTGTTTCTCTTGAGATATAGTTCTCTGTGTAAAGTTTTGAGATAGGCTGAGGAAGATGTTTTCAGATTGAATATCAAGCTGTTGGAAATGTTGTACATGTCTGGTGTTTCTCTTTAATATGACAAGCACATTTCTTTGGATCCTGATTTAAAGCAGCGGTGATGTTTTTCTATCTATGTCTTAGTTTCCCTTTGTGATTCATCATATTTCATTTCTACTGGTATGCATCAGAAATTTGGCATAGGATTTACCCTCGCATGGTACCCTATGTTTCTACTCTCCCTACCTTCGATGTTTTCTGCTGTATGTGTTATCTGAGTGCTGATTTAAGTTAATTTAACCAGTGTAGTGGCTATAATTTACTACTAGCTGATGTATGTGTTAGTATGAATCTTTCGTCGTAAAAGATCACTTTAGCTACGCATAACAAATAGCCCTAGCATCAATTATGGCTGCAAAATATCTTTAAGTCTGCTGCACAAATCCAGATCTAAGAAAAAAAGACATTAAGCAGATAAAATATAATATGGCTTCGTGCATCCAATAGACAAGACAAGAACAATGTATTTAAAAGAATTTTATATTATATTAAAGAATGGGGCACCTGAGAGGAAAACAAGAAAGGTGTTTTCCGGTTCTCCTCAATGGGATGGGTTCTTGAAAGTCCTCAGCGTTTCAGATCTAAAATTCCTCTCTCTTATTGGTGTGGAAAAGCCAAACAAACATAGAACTCAAAGGAAGCTCATAAGGTAAAAATGGAAAATGTGACCAAGTATAGATCCAGAGTGATCTAATACAATGAAGGTGACTAATGAATGGGGAAAACCCTCCTATTTATAACAAAATATTAGGGTTATCTAGAACTTGGTGCATGAATAAAATATTATTAATCAAATTCTAGAACCACCCTTTAGGTATATTTTATTATATTTGTTGGAGGGAAAAGGTCTTTTGACTTGGGTCAATTCCTTTATTTATAAACAATAAATAAATAAATGATTTATTTATTATTTTAGGGAGATGGTGGGAATATAATTAAATAAATAATGATTTATTTAATTATTTAAAAATGATTTAGTCAAATTTAACTAGGAATATTATTTAAATAACGATTTGAATAACTTATTCCTAGGAAATAATTAAATAAATAATGATTTATTTAATTAATTTCCTTATTTTGGGTTAAATATGACCAGGAAATATAGACAAATGTTATTTTACATGGTGAAAGCAATTTTGCTTAGGGTAAAATTGGTCTTACATGGTGTACTTGGGTTCATCTAATGATAATGGGTTAGATGACCAAAAAAATGGTGTAACAGATTTCCCCCCAACGTACGAGTGTTAGGAGCAAATCGTATGACCGAAGTACATTGTAAGAACTCAATCACTAGGCATCAAGAGGGGAGTGAGAGAGAGAAATGTAAGGTAGTCTAATGTGCTAAAGGACTAGACCCTGAGGAGACAAGACTTACAGGTGCAACAAGTCTCTAGTTGATGAAGTGGTACCAGTGTTAAAGGCAGTGGGGGAGGCATACCTATGCCCGCCGAGACAAGAGTACAAAGAATAAGGCGCCTGGAAAACCACAGAATGCAATAAGAAAGCATGTGTTGGCCTAAACATGAGCCAGATAAATAAAATGATGAATCCCACATACATGTGATGCCTGGAATAACCTTCAGGACTTATACAAGAATATTTTAGTACATGAGATACAAATACACCCAAATGCCCCCTACACATGAGGAAGGGCTCGCAAAATCTGACTGATACATGCAAATCAAAGAGGCGCTGCAAGCTGTGGAGGCCGATATCATCAAATGAGAGGAGCTGCATCAAGGGCGGAAATGAAGAAGTCATCCGGGCATGTGGGGGGCTACCTGCAGGGCCACCCCCTCATGAGGGTTGAGACATCTCACACACGCCCAGGAATCACCAATAGCTACTGCTGCATCACTGAACCATCAAGTGTATAGATCACGATCATGCTGAAAAGAGCTCGAACCAAGGTACACTGCCCCCTAGACCTGGCTTCTGGAGTAAATGAGCTGATGTCGACAGAATTAGGTCCGCCATGGGTGAGGTAATAAGGGAACTCCAACTAAGGCATGGGAGAAAATAGTAGAGCGACGAACAGATGGATACTAATGATGATAATGAAATGAGGGATACTGAGTAGCGGATGGACAACTTCCCTTGTTAGAGCATAAGGGGCATGAATGGCTTGGCAGCAACTGACACAATATCAAGGAGGATAGGTGACAATGGTACTGAAGGCCATAATGTGCAACACGAGAGAGGGACCAAACGATGAAGGATGGAGGTCTATAACGGGATACAAAGGGACTCGAGATAGACTCCTTGACGGATGAGGACTCAACTCGGATGCTCTAAACAAGGGCGACTCGGTGGTGCTGCCACACAGTAAAGGTCCAATGGGGGAATATGAAAACATGAGTACAAGATGGTAACTCATGACGAAAATCAACACGAACAAGGACAAGTATGGAGGCAAAATGGTGCCTCAAGTACAACTGTTGTAAGTGAGGAAATCCGATTTTGAGGAGAGGTGAAGAGACCCTTCTTGGGAAAAATGTGTCCTGGTGAAGTATCAAGTAACTAAAAAGTAACAGGTACCCAGAGCTCATGAACAGGCCAAGTCGCACTTTTTGGGGTCGGTTTTGTGACCTACGTAGTAGGTAATGGGCAGAAAGCTGCGACCTGTCCCAGGAAATGTCTTGAAAAGTGTGACCTGTCAGAAAAGGGGGTTTCAGTGTTGATTTGGCTTAGATCTGGGATTTTTATGGTTGAGGGACATAGGTGCCCCCAAGCATGTTTTGGTCATGCAAAAATGTATTTAGGAAAAAGGGGAATCTAAACACATTGTAATGATATAGTGTGCCTATTTGTGTTCGTTATGGTTATGCAGTTTGAGACAGGGAATGGAGGATTACCAATATCTTGCTAGTACTGCATATATGAATCAAATGGACTTTAAGTTTTTGGGTTGGCATACTTGGTGTCACTATCCCAAAGAGAGGATTTGGAGATAATGAACTAATGCTCTCCTAGAAAACATATAGGTTGGTTAACAACAATGTCTAAGAGGCTGGGTTGTTGATGTAAAATGAAGGAACGATAAGGGGTATCATCCAGAGAGTGATCTAAAGTGGTATGGGATTCTAGAGGTTCTTCTAAATGTGGAAGAATAATGGTACTAGAGTTGACATTACCAGATACACTACGAGAGTTGTGGAGAATTACTTCTCCTGGTCTCTCAAATATGGATGCCCCCTTACCCAAACATTGGGTTGCAACGGAATGGCCACAAGGTATATGTGGTTTGAATGCCTGGTTTTGATGTAAGGGGGAATAGATAAAGTCAGGGGAGATTATTCCTTCCATAATGTCATTATCGTGATAGAAGATGGGGTGACTGGTGGAAGAAATACTACCGGACGCGGCGAAGCTACCTGACTCATCATCATGAGAAGAGAGGTTCACATGCGCATCGTTGCAAGGGGTGACAGAAGAGTGAGAAGATAAAGGATCTACCGATTGTGAGTCTAGGGTGATCGCTGAAGGAAGGTAAAGTGAAACAACAGGGGAGGATTCAGAGGGAATGTTCCCTGAGGGTCTCATGGATGATGATAGGTAGAAAATGGTGGATGAAGGCTTCGTCATCTTGACATCAGGAGGGGGAATTTCAATGGGATAATTCGTGTCCTCTAGGTCTATCGAAGCAAAACATGCAAATAGGGGAGAGGTGGAAGCGGTGCGCTTGGCCTCGAATTGGCGGACTGTGGCTAGAGAGGTGCGGAAGTCCTCGAGGCGGGGACAGAGGTGGGTGTAATGGCCATGGAGATCACACAAAGCACAAGGGTGGTTGGTGTGAATAGTCTTGGGGTTCTTGGCCGTGGTCTCGGGAGGAACAGAGGTTTCCAGGACCATGGACTTGGGGAACGTGACATTAACCATGGGCTTGAGATGAGGCAATTCACGACAGGTATGGGTGGCATGACCGACAACATCACAAAAATCACATTGGATGGTATGCTTTGAAGGCCGAGGAGGGGCAGTGTTTGTCGGGGCAGCCTTGTCCTTTGATGCCCCCTTGCGAGCTTTTCCCTTCTTACCTGAAGCGGTCTCAACAGGAGGTGGTTCTTGTTGAGGTAACTGAGGCACTGTTGCAGCAGGGGAAGTGATGGGTACTGGTTGAACTGGGGTCAAAGCAAGAGAAGGTTTGGGTTGACCACGCAGGGTTGTGGCTAGAGGATCAAGGTACCAGACAGGAATCCAAAGTGTCAGGTTAGGAAGAGAGAGGGTGGCCATGACAGGTACTGTGTACACTCCTGGTGGGGTAGCTAGGAACGGTATCTGACCAGAGGGGTAATGGCCAGGTGGGACGGCTCCTAAATGGCTAAGGCTAGGAGGGTAAAGAGGTTGATGAGTACTCGCTGGATGGGAAGGTCCAGGTGGAAGAGGTTCGGGCAGCTGAGGAGAAGGGCTAGGAGCGGGTCACTGCAGGCGAGGTTGAAGTGGCTGACTAGCCGAAGCGGGTTGTTTAAGGTCAGCCCGAGACGATTGCATCATGCAAACATTCGCTAAGCTGGGATCAGAGACAGGAGGAGGAGGAATACCATGGAAGGTTCGAAGCAAGGAGGAGTCTTTGTAGACACCGGAAGGAACATTGGTCAAAGAATCAACGGTTTGCTTATTGGTGACAGCAGAGATGGTGGACTCAGGGGAAGTCTGAGATTTTGGTTCATGATATGTCAATTGGTCGATGGTGACAATATTTCCATTATGTGGGAAAAACATCTTGCGGTGGACTACGGATGGGACGGCAGACATGGCATAGGTGTAACTACGCCCTAAAAGAATGTTATAGCTAAGAGGGGCATCGATAACTTCAATGTCGACGCAAACGATCTTGCCCGCAAGGGTGATAGGATAGTTATGGAAGAGGCCAATGGGCTGGGAGGCATGGCCATCCCACACACGAAGGGTGATTGTGGAAGGGGCCAGCTCAGGAGATCCGAGTTGTTTCCAAACCGAAGCGGACATTACACAGGTGGATGCCCCCTCGTCAATGATGCACCAAGAAATGTTAGCGTTCCAGATTTTGACTGAGATTTGGAAAGCTACGGAAGCAGGAAGAGGAGGAGACTCTGACTGAAAGGCATCAAAAACAATCAATTGGTCATCTGTTGGATCTACAGCGCCCAGGGCAGATAGTAGAGCTTTTCTTTGCGAGGGGCATGACTGGAAGAGTTCCAGCATTGAAATGGCAATGGGAGATTGGGCCAACTCATCTACTATGCTAAATGAATGGGCAGCTCGGTCAGAAGCATCATTTCAGCATAATGGTCCCTTAGGAATCTTGGTATGAACCTCGGCGTTGGGAGGAGGGATATGCAAGGGACCATTAGTTGTCGAAAGCGGCTCTCTAGAACCTGAAGAAGGTGACTCGGGGACAGATGGAGCAAGAGGCTGGGTGTGCAGACGAGACTGAGTGTGAAGGTTAAGGTCTATGGTTATAGGTTGGTTATATTTCATCATGAGGATCTGGTAATCGGAGGTACCAGATGGAGGAGGTTGACAGAGGTTCAGACAAAACCCAGAAAAATTTCAAAAAAATTCCAGCAAAAAGTCCAGGTCGTAGTTTTTGACCTGTTTTTTGCTCAGGTCGCAGTTTTTGGGCTGTTTTCTGCGACCTGAAGCTCCAAGACACATTTTTTGGGCCAAAAAGTGCGACCTACACTTCTGGCACTCTCGGCAACATATTTTAGAAAAAATTGTCATCTCAGTGGCGGCTGATGTCTGTCACCTGCGCAATAGGGCCAGAAACACACGGAAGTTAAAAATTTTAATGTTTGAGGGTTTTAGAGGTGAAAGGCACCATAAAAATAGGAAAAACAAAAAATGGAAGAGAAACCCTAGGGTCTGAAACAGCTGGATATGCAGGAATATATAAAACGACAACGGTCGCAAAAGAAAACCTGTGTGGAGTCACCAATTGTTAGTATGAATCTTTCGTCGTAAAATATCACTTTAGCTACGATAAAAAATAGCCCTAACATCAATTATGGCTGCAAAATATCTTTAAGTTTGCTGTACAAATCCAGATCTAAGCACAAAAGACATTAAGCAGATAAAATATAATATGGCTTCGTGCATCCAATAGACAAGACAAGAACAATGTATTTAAAAGAATTTTATATTATATTAAAGAATGGGGCACCTGAGAGGAAAACAAGAAAGGTGTTTTCCGGTTCTCCTCAATGGGATGGATTCTTGAAAGTTCTCAGCGTTTCAGATCTAAAATTCCTCTCTCTTATTGGTGTGGAAAACCCAGACAAACATAGAACTCAAAGGGAGCTCATAAGGTAAAAATGGAAAATGTGACCAAGTATAGATCCAGAGTGATCTAATACAATGAAGGTGACTAATGAATGGGGAAAACCCTCCTATTTATAACAAAATATTAGGGTTATCTAGAACTTGGTGCGTGAATAAAATATTATTAATCAAATTCTAGAACCGCCCTCTAGGAATATTTATTATATTTGTTGGAGGGAAAAGGTCTTTTGACTTGGGTCAAATCCTTTATTTATAAACAATAAATAAATGAATGAATTATTTATTATTTTAGGGAGATGGTGGGGATATAATTAAATAAATAATGATTTATTTAATTATTTAAAAATGATTTAGTCAAATTTAACTAGGAATATTATTTAAATAATGATTTAAACAACTTATTCCTAGGAAATAATTAAATAAATAATGATTTAATTAATTAATTTCCTTGGTTTGGGTTAAATATGACCAAGAAATATAGACAAATGTTATTTCACATGGTGAAAGCAATTTTAGTTCGGGTAAAATTGGTCTTACATGGTGTACTTGGGTTCATCTAATGATAATAGGTTAGATGACCAAAAAAATGGTGTAACAGTATGGATTAATGAATCAGTCTTCAGATGTTCTTGTTGGGTTTTAATTGAAATAATTGGGATACTAGGAGTTTAGAATGTTGATTCTGCCTCACTAGGGTCCTTTCGATTAATTGAATCTTTCCAAGTTCCCCTAAGTTGGATGCCGAAGCATTGAGATTTCAAAGTCTCTCTCTGATCTCAGGTTTTCACCTTTGCGTTTAGATCTTTAATGTTTCCTTGTCTGAAGAGTTAACCATTTAGGTTCTAGATCACGGGTGTCTAATGGCATGTCCTGTCCCTGGGTCTGATTCCTAAATGGTCACCTTGGATGTTTCCTTTCCTTTCACCTTCTTTCTTACTATCATCTTATTTCATGCCATACTATCATCTTTAAGATCCAATGCTTTAGATGACTAGCCCAACTGAAAGCCTGCATATTGAATAGCAATTAAACCCTTTCCTGACTCCATTGCCCAATGGTCTCGAGTGTTTCCCTGAAATCATTCCTCCTTCGTCTAGAATCCTCTTTATTCAGCCTTGTCTCATAGTGAACCCTTCCTTCCTATTTCCAAACAACCAAACAAAAAATTAAACAAAAAAACTCGTGCCTATAACTAGCCTAAAAACTAAAAACAGAGCTTCAAAGACATATACCTTTACCTATCATAGAGATATCCCTCTCTAGACCCAAGAGGGCTAGATCCTGCGGTCTGAAAGTGGTTCTGATGTTCTCTCATCTTTTGGTATTGCCTAACTTGCCAAAAAATGGGAACCCCAACATAATGGTGACTCCACTGGGGACATCTTTGAGTAAGACGCACCTTTAAACACTTCTAAGAACTCAAAGAAGACTAAAGTAGCCTTAGTTTGGTGATTAATCATTGTGGTGGATAGTATACCTCCTTGAAACATTATTAACCTTCCACCTGGCGACTCCACAACTCCTTGATGATCAAAGATTCCACTGGTGATCATTAGGCCTACTGATTATCCTGGTTTACATAAGACTCCACTGGGAGACCTGCCTCCATTACAACATTGGACATATCATAAGTGACAAGTAGGATTAAGTTGCTTAGTTTGAAAACAACATTCTGGCTTCAAGAACCATTCACACAAGGGCTTATCCTAACCCAGACCCACCTGAAATAGTTGACAACCCCGAGAGCATTCTCAGAAAATATCCTACACCTAGAAAGCCAACTATTTCCAGACACATTCATAGAGCTAACTCTGCACCAGAAAACTTAACATCTCTATTAGACTCTCATTTTTACCTAGACTCACCAAGCAGTTTACCTAGAATTAGGTCATTCAGTGTTCTTGACCAGGTAGACCTTGAGCTTCCTAGTTCACCATCTCACAGTGCTCAACACAGTAGGGATAGACAGACCCCTCCATCTACTCCCCCGGATATTCATTTCATTCAGAACTTGGGGCTCTGTCACCCTAAATCTACTCAACATACTTCTGTTGGTCCTAATATCCTTGTCATCCACATACCTGCTACACAAGCAAATCCTTTACCTCATCAAAGCATCATTATGGCAGCCTGGTACGTGCCTCTGGTGTTACCTCAGCCTCTAGTGCCTTTACCCAACGATTATCAATAAAAAATCCCACACTTCACTACTAAAGAGTCTACCACAGCTCAGCACCATGTAGATAGGATGGAAGATTCTTTTGACTATATGGAGATAGATGACGAGACAGTCAAAATGAGAATATTTGCACAGAGTTTAGGAGGTTATGTAAAGAAATGGTTTAAGGGCCTGCCTCCTAATAGTATCCAAGACCTTCCTACTCTATATCAAACCTTCGTAAACAAATGGGAGGTCAAGGCCAATCCTCTCCAAATCCTAGCAGAATACAAGAACCTTAAAAGAAATGTAGGAGAGAGTGTCCATGACTACTCTACAAGGTTTAACAGCATTTATAACGCTCTTCCTCCACATATGAAACATCCCTAAGGTATGGCTTTAGTGAAATACCCTGAAATCTTTGATGCTGACATGGCCTACCAGCTTAGGGAGAGAGATTACAACACATTGGAAGATATGCAAAAATGGGAAGTGAGTGTAGAGGCTAACCTGATTGAGAAGAAAGCCAGAATGAGGGTTGAGAAGAGGGTTACATATAGGGATGACACCGTAGCTTCCACATTTGATCCCAAGTATGACCATTTAGCCAAAAACATGAAAAAGCTACAGCAAATTATGGAAATAATGGTTGTCTCAGTCAGTAATCAAAATAGAAACCAAAATCATAACCAGAACCAAAACTTTAGGAGAAACAATACCACTCCCAACAGACAAAGAGAATCAGATCAACAAGTCATGCCCCTGTTTCAAGAGAATTTTCTTGATGAAGATGAGGGGATAATCGAAGAGTCTGAGGGAACCACAATAAATATGTTTGAAATTGAAAACTCAATCCACAACTGTTCCACAGAAGAAGATCAGCCCTCACCCTCATATTAGGATGAGGAAAGATTAGAATCTGAGGATTACATGCTTGGGTTTGAAAATGCTATCATGCAGGTTAGAGAACATTATGAACTTAGAAGCAAAAAGAACTTAGACAATTCCAAACCCAAAGCTTCTGAGATTACCATCAAGAAAAGACCTGAGAAAACTTCTAAAGTGACTGCTGAAAATAATAAATCAGCATCTGAGATTTTTGGGAAGAACAAAGAGAAAGACAACCAAAATACCAAAAAAAAATTCAACCAACTAGCAGCACTAGCACTGTAGTTAGTGCTCCTGATAAAACAATTCCTAACACTGTACATAGTGAGAATCTGCACATTGATTCAGCCACTAAGATAGTGGCTAACAAAATAGAGTTGAGTGTCATGAAGAGTCAATCCACCTTCAATTTGGAGAGTGATATTGCAAAAATTAAAATCTCTATCCCACTCTATGAGCTGGCCACTCATGATGTATATGAAGGCCAAATTTTGAAAGCATTGAATCTAGGTGAAAACAGTGATACTTTCAATCTGAGTGATGATCAACCAACCCTTATGTTTGGTCCAAAGATAGAAGGGAAGTTTCAGGAAGGGGTAGTACCTCCTTTTTATATCAGTCTCAATATCCATGACAAGATCCTTCACAACGCAATGCATGACTCTGGGGCCTCACACAACCTAATGCCCAAGGCATTTATGGAGAGGTTAGGCCTAGAGATAACCCATCCCTATAAAGACTTATATTCATTTGACTCTAGCAGAGTAAAATGTCTTGGCCTGATAAAATATTTGTGTGTGAGCTTGACCCAGGTTCCAGCAAAATGTATGGTTATGGATGTTGTAGTGGCAGATGTGCCACCTAAGTATGGCATGTTACTATCGAGGTCATGGGGAGCCAAGCTACATGGTACAATGCAGATGGATGGGACATATGCCACAATCCCTGTCTTTAGCCAACTTAGGAAACTATATAGAGAGGCACAAATGAAATTCTTGGTCAGCAGCCCTGAAAAGCCTGAAAATTCACCTTTGTACTCTGTACACACAGATCTGGACTCCTTTATCCTCTACAATGATGAATCCTTAAAAGAGCTAGAATTATAAAACAAAGATACAAACCATGAGATAGCACCCATAGATTTTGACATAATGGCCACTCTGGACTTGGAAGAAAATGAAGAAGAATCCTCTGGGCAGTGCACCGAATCCGAAACTTAGAGTGAGGCAGAAACAGAATGAAAATAGCCAGCTAGTCACCTCGTTGAAGCCCATACACCACATGAAGAACAAAACCCTCCACACTATGAAACAAACCCCCCATTGCAGCATAATAATGAAACCAACACTAGGAAAGAAACCGATGATAAACCCGAGAGCAAACCTTTATGGGAAATGAATTTTGATGGGTCCTGTACTAGAAAGACCGCAGGGGCAGGGGTGTGGGTACATAACACTGAGAGTGACTATGCCGAGATTCATGCCTTCAATCTGAACTTCAAGTGTACAAACAATATTGTGGAATATGAGGCTCTTATCCTAGGCCTGAATTTACTAAGAAAACTAGGAGCCTGCAGGATATCTGTGCATGGAGACTCTGAGTTAATCATAAAACAAGTGAACAGAGAATACATGGTGAAACACCCTAGGTTGAGAGCGTACAGGAATGATGCCATGGATTTGTTGAAAACCTTTGTGGAATATGAACTGGTGTTTGTTCCTAGGAGTCAGAACGTAATTGCGAACGAATTAGCCCACATAGCTAGTTCATATCATAAGCCTCCCAGTGACAAAAAAATCATCATTCAGACAAAATACAGACCTGCAGGGCCTAAAAATGAGAAATATTGGCAGGTATTTGAGGGCAATAAGCAGATTGAGGATTTCCTGATAGGCAGGAACGAGTTTGAATTCTCTAATTCATATTCTAAATCCAATGATAGCTGCCTAAGTGAAGAACCTCCGGACGAAGAAAATTCACCACGTAGTATAGAAATAAACACTTTAACTGAACAGATTGGAAATACAACAGAAGAATATAAGAATGCAGATAAAGAGGAAATAGAGGTGCTACAGGAAAAGGATAAGAACATACCCCGAGGTCTGGTACCTTTAGAAGATCTTTTCAATTTCGATGATGTAGCGAAAAAAACCCACCATAGAGCACTCAGACTCTGACGTTGAGGAATGCAATATAGGCACTGAAGATAAGCCTAAGAAATACACGAAGAAGAAAATTGGCTAAGTCCTTACCTGCAGACATGAAGAAGAAATACATTTACTTATTTAAAGAATTAATTGATGTGTTTGCCTGGAGCTACGAGGACTTAAAGGCCTACGACACAAACATTATACAGCACAAAATACCTTTGAGAGAGAACCAAAAACCCTTCAGACAGAAAATTCGCAGAATTAACCCAAAACAATTGCCTATAGTAGAAAGGGAAATAAAAAAGATATATGAGGAAGGAATAATAGTCCCTGTCAGGTTCTCTGATTAGGTCTTGAACCTAGTAGCTGTGAGAAATAAAACAGGTGAGATCAAACTGTGCATTGATTTCAGGAACCTTAACAGAGCCTCACTTAAAGACAATTACCCTTTGCCAAAGGTGGAACACATTCTTCAGAGGGTAGTTGGCTCAAGGAGGATCTCCCCGTTAGATGGTTTTTCAGGTTACAACCAAGTTTTAGTACTCCCGGAAGACCAACTCAAGACCGCTTTCACCACTCCATGGGGCACTTTAATGTATGTAAAATTTCCTTTTGGACTAATGAACATTGGTGCAACCTTCCAAGGAGCGATGGACATAGCTTTTTTGGATGAAATAGGGCATGTCATTGTCATCTATCTGGATGACATAACAGTCTATTCCAAGACTGATGAGGAGCACCTAAAACATCTGAGAAGGATTTTGAAAAATGTAGAAGGTTCGGTCTGTCATTAAATCCCAAAAAGACTGTATTCGGGCAGCAAGAAGGTAAGCTTCTCGGCCACATTATATCTGAGAAGGGAATTAAGATAGACCCACAGAGATTTGAGGGAATACTACAGGTCACACACCTGAGAAACATTAAAGAGTTACAGTCCTTTATTGGGAAAATTAACTTCCTAAGGAGGTTTATTCCCAACCTAGCTGAACACCTCAGGAATATGACTAACATGCTGAAGAAAGGTGTAGGAGTTAAGTGGACTGTAGAGGCTAAAAATTCTTTTGAATCAGTTAAACTTGCACTCACCCAGGCTCTTGTTCTAATTAGCCCATATTTCTCAAAATATTTCTTGATATTTTCCTTTACCTCCGAGCATATAGTGGTTGCAGTTCTGCTGCAGAAAAATCCAGAGGGAATGGAACAGCCTATTGCTTTCTTTAGCAAGGCTCTGAGGGATGCACCCTTCAAATACAACATAATGGAAAAATAGGCCTATTCCTTGGTAAATTCCTTGAAGGACTTCAGGGTGTATATACTGCATTCTCACACCATAGCCTACGTGCCTAAAATAGTGGTTAAAGACATCTTGTCCCAAGATCCGGACGAAAAGAGGGGCAAATGGATCGCTGTGATTTCAGAGTATGACTTGGAAATAAAACCCATGAAACTGATCAAAGGTCAGGGCTTAGCTCAACTAATGGCTGAATCAAATTTACAAGCCCTTGACATTAACATGTTAGATGCCTTGGATGAACAGGAAGGTGTGACCCTGAACTCTACCTTCCTTCAGCAAATGAGGAAAAGGGTAAGCACGGTAAGTTAGAAAAACTCTGGAAAGGACCCTTTAAAATTGCTGCAGATCGGGGTCAGAATGCTTTTCTTTTGAAGGAGATGAATGGGGAAGATTATCCAGGAGGGCCGGTCAATGGTCGGCTGCTCAAGCGGTATCATTTCTGAGATGTTTTCTGTTGTTTACATTGTCACTGTACATACCATTCATTTCAGTTTCATTACAAGTGTGCGCTGTGATATTTTCTTCAGCTTGGGGCCCAAATTGAAGGCTATAATTCTGAAGATTGATTTTAGTTTTGGTTTGAGTTTGTCTAGTTACATGTTTCAGTCATGTAAGTTTCACAATTGAGTCAATTTGAGTCAAATTTTTAGTCAATAAATGAGTCAAGAGTCTTGTGTTGATTTTTCGAAGTTATGGACTCCATAGCCCAATGGACGAAGGCACTTCCTACTCTCCCAGAAATCTGTCGTTCTTGGCACCTCCAAGGAGCTACCATCCCCATTGGAGCCAATGTTAGAGTCGGTCTCTTCATCCCTCCGTCAGAGATCAAAATCTCTTTTGTTGCATTTCATTTTAGGTGTCTCATTTAGTTTAGTCAGCTGCATTCCATTAGGAGCATGGATCATCTGACGGAAGGGTCTTTTCACCCATATCCCTCATGTCATGTACCTGCTGGTCCGTATCTGCTCATCAAAGTTCATCGAAATCATTTACAGTCATTCACAGTCAATGTTTGGTCTTTTGGTGGGAAAGAGTCTTTTTAGGGTTTTCAGTCTCATTAGGTCTAGGGTTTCGCATATTTAGTCTTCAAAGTGTCTAATAATGCCAGCAGGCACATGAGGAAGCTTCAAATAAAGTTTCACTGCAAAAATTTCATCATCGCAATATTTGATCATGATTCTTCTTCAAAAATCTGTTTTGAAGAAAAATCGTCCATTTTATCTTTTGTAATAAACATAATGTAATTTTCAAATTTTCTTCAGTTGTGAAATTCTTCAGGCGTAGCCCTGGTCGCCTTTTCCAAATCCAATGCCAGCTATCCCTGCAAAAAATAGACGAAAGTTTCATCATTCAACCAAAAAATCAAAGTGGAAACAAAAACAGAGTTTATAGTGCAAAGTGCCAAAGTTCAAACATTAACAAGTGGGTTATTCCAAATCAAAAATCAAAGCCCATGCCATAAAAGATATTTTTGTGTCTTCATAAATAATTTGCATACCAAGAGTTATCAAAGAACCAAGAGAAAATCATGGAGGAAGCAAAAGCCAGTGTTGGAGGACCGACTGTGGGAGAAATTCAGGGTTGCGGCGCACAGGAGGAAGGTTGCGGCGCACATGGTTGTCGCAGCGCATAGAGCCGCTAGCACTTTGTTAATTTGAACATGTGCGGCGCACAGGAGGGTCACGGCGCACTGGGTTGTGCACACGGCGCACTGGGCTGACACTCCAATTTTCTCATTGCCTCCAATAAAATTCCAAATTTCTTGGCCCCTCTGCTCCAAGTAAGTCAAATCATCTCGCAATTTTCCATTGATCGGTGTTTGGTGTGGTTTCAAAGATTGGTTTGAGAATTTGTAATGATTTAAACCCTATCCTTTTGTTTAAAAAAAAAAAAAATTGTTCTCTTAGGGTTTGAAATTGGTGTTTTAAAATAATTTTGTGCCACATATCCCATTCTCTATTATCTCCTCAATACACCATCCTTTTACATCCCAAGGTCATTCACTCCCAAGTACTATTATCCCTATCCCTAAACCCTACCATTCCCTATCACTCTCCCTCTCTCATATCACTTATAAAAATTCCCAAAATCTCAAGTTCCCCAAACAGTCAAGTGACTATCCTCATACTTCAAATTTCACTTGACTGAACCACATTTTTCCCACTATACTATTTCCCACAGTCCTTTCCCTTTGGCACATATTTGGAATTGAAACACAAAAAACAACCAAATTCTCATTTCTCATTTTCAACAAGCCAAACATAGACCTTGCAACACCATGGAGACGGACATTGATACATCATATGAACAAGACAGTGATTCTACCACTGAGCTACATGCACCGAGAAGACCTCGTAAAGGTGGCAAACATGTGAGCGAAGAGCCCACCTCATTGACTCAGTTGCAGGCCTACCCACTTGCCATGGCATGTTTTCAAGAGTAGTCATGCTATCAGTACTGTGAGATGATTGCTCGGATTCAGAATCATCAGGAGTTGGCTCATTTGTTTGTTTTACATTTGCATGATGGTCAGGTAACTCTTGCTGGTGTAAATTTCACCTTGACACCAGAAGCCATTTCTCAAGCAACAGGAATACTGAATGTAGGTGAAGAGTGGAACAAGAGACAGCAGGTGGACAGAGTGCATTATGAACCATACATCAGGCCTAGCTATGTGAGATAGCTCAGCAGCGTATTCCCATTCCGATTCCTGAAGGAATCCTATGCGCCTTTCATGAGACTCATTATCAGATACTTCAGTTGTGAGGGTCGGTTCTCACGCCTTTATGCCTACCACATCAGGTTATTGATGCATTTCATGAGAGTGAGGATGATGAACATACCTTATTTCATGTGCTGCAACATCGAGTGAATGACCACTCTTGTGCAGAAGAAGACTCCCGAGCAGCAGTACAACAGTATTTATCACTATGCACTCATCAATATCGTTGTTGTACATCAACTTGGATTGCAGGGCATTGCATGGTAAGATTTCATTTCCCGTGACTTCTTCACAACCCCTCAACCTCCTTCGGAGATTGTCCATGATGCAGGTGAACCTGCACATCAGTTTGAAGGTCACGAGACAGAGCCTATCAGTGTGCCAATGTTTATTGCTTATCAGAGAGCCACTAGAGCATTATTTGCAGCAACCCGACGAGTATTATCTCCACCCGGGGTGGAAGGGGTATCGTTTCCATCATCAGCAGCACAGGTATAGGTACAGGACAGAGGTAAGAGGCCTATGCAGGATAAGGGCCCTTCAGGAGGCTGGGATACTGATTTCATATTTATTGATGAGGATTTGAGCTCTCTAAGCTCAAAGTTGAGAGAGATCATTCAGGAGCAGAAAGATGAGATCGACACATTGACCGACAAGTTTTAGAGAGCTCAATGGATCATAAACTATCTGGAGTAGTGGAACAAGCATTTGGAGGATCAACAGACGATCATGGAGTTGCAAAACATCCATGAGAACCGGCAAGCTGGCCGAAGAAGCCCAACCGTGATGATACCTATTGAGCGGGAGATCGAGGCTGATAGAGAGACTTGGCTTGAGAGGGTCAGCATTCATCTCGATAAGTTGTTGGAGAAGGAAAACAAGGAGAAGAACATGCTCAGGCACATTAATAACCATTATTGGGTGCGACATCATGTCTGCAAAGTGAGGATCAAGATCCTGAAGGCAAGGCTAAGGAGGGCACTAAAGCGTCGCAAAAGGCATGATAGGCTCCAAATTTTGGTCGAAGCTTCTTTGGTCTAGCATATTGCTTGATGAGGGACATTCAGCCCAAATTTCAAGAAATTTGGGAAAAATTTTGTCAATTTTGAATTTTTGGGCCTAAACACAGATTTTCCTGCCCGACGCGTAGCGCCACTTGGTGTACGCTTATAATTGGCAACTCTTCAGGGGGGAAAATTTGCATTTCTAGATTTTTTTATCAAAATTTATGCATGCTCATGGATTACCTAATGATTTCATCAAGTTCTGGGTTGCCTAGAGGGTCAAAAACACCCTAAAAATGGCCTTTCTGCCACTTTTTGCACACACAGGAAGCAGTATTGGGAGATTGAACTTTTGGAGGGGAAAATGGAAACCAAATATAGAAATTCCACTTGGGTTGGAAAGTAGACAGGTAGGGATTTCCAATGAGCTATCATGCGCTCAATTTGGAATTTGGGAAGGGCCTCAAAATCAGCTCCAAACTTGTGCTACGCATAGAGATTTCAGGCGCGGCGCATAGAGGAATTTGGCCTATTCTTCACTCAGCAGCTCAGAATTTCGCCTAGTTTTGGCCAGTTTGACTTTTTCATGTAACTCTTGATTTACCTTGATGTAATTTCATGACCATGATGTAATTTTGGCATATTTTTACTCATTCTAGAATATTCATTCACCAAAAGGTGAAATGTAAGTGAATGGATCAGTTTCCTAGCATATAGAGGCAAGTTGTTTCATTGCCTATTTTCTAGTTCTTAGTTTAGATATGGTTGAAACAGCTCCTAGAATGATGAGCTCGACCCATAGAGGCATGGGGAGGAGTTAGGCGTGTCTATATGATGTATTTTCTCAGTCATTTTCAGGGTTGGACACTTGGGATTGCTTGGCACTTCATTTTACATTTCATCTCTGCACTTTTAGCAAAGGAATAGACCAAGGTTTGCAACACTTTTTGGGATCCATGTGGCTCTGTGTTTTGATGATGTTTTCTCTATGTAATTTTAAGTTCACTAATGTTTATGTGTATCATTTTCCCTTCTCTTTTCTTCTTAAATTAAACAAATCATTGTTAAAGGTGGAATTCATTAGCTTTCTTTGCTTAGCCTTCAGTTTTGTTTAATTTTCCATGTTTTCATCTGTTTGAGGAGGAATCTTGAGACCCTCTTGCCCTCTTCAGCTCCTCACCAGTCTGATCCATTCACTCATTCAATCTAAAGCATCAAAACAATTGCCTTCCTTGCCCCAATCAGAACTCTACAAAAACTAGGCCTTATCCCCACACCCAAAACTGCCTTTCCCTTTGATCCAAAAAAAACCCCCAAAAACACAATCAAACTCCTTCACTTATATACCTAGCCTAAAATTATCTTTTATTTCAAGTCATCTCAAGCCCTATCGATTATTTTTGCTGAGATTGACCCGGAGAGAGCCCTCTCCTGTTCTGGTAGGGCTAGCTACCAGACTGAGCGTGGTTTGATGTTACCCTGAACTCTGCCTTCCTTCAGCCTGAGGTAGATTTAGGCAATAACAGAAGGATTTCCTGATCCAACTATTGAGGAAAATTTTCAAAACTCTCCATGGTATTCTGATATCCTGTATGTGCTAACAAACCTCAATGCCCCTCATGATCTATCAAAGAATAAGGCTAGATTCCTGAAGCTAAAAGCTAGAAACTATTGCATATTGAATGAATGTTTATACTGTAAAAATGCAAATGGTCTATTGCTTAAATGTTTGCCTGAAACTGAAGCCTAGAGAATTAAACAAGAGTTCCATGCAGGAGAGTGTGGAGGCCACTTAAGCTAGAAGGCCACTGCTAACAAAATACTCAGAGCAAGCTATTACTGGCCTACACTTTTCAATGACATACACAAAATGATAATTGCCTGTCACAAATGCCATATTTTTGAAGGCAAGAGAAAGCTCCTCCCTCTGCCCTTACAACCCATTACTGTTGAGGGTCCCTTTTTGCAATGGGGCCTAGATTTCATAAGGGAAATACACCTTGCTTCTTCTACAAAACACAAGTGGATCCTTACAGCCACAGACTACTTCACAAAATGGATTGAGGCCATACCTTCTAGGAATGCCACATATTTTGTCATCATTAAGTTCCTAGAAGACCACATCCTCTCTAGGTTTTTCTACCCTAGAAAAATAATCACTGATAACGTTGTTGCTTTTGGTTCCAAGAAAATGATTTATTTTTGTCACAGGTATCAAATAGCACTCGATCATTCAACTACTTACTACCCACAGGGTAATGGGTTAGCTGAATCATCAAACAAGAGCTTGGTGACCATTATCAAAAAGCTGCTGGAAGAGAACAAAAAGTCATGGCATAACAAGTTAGTGCATGCTTTGTGGGCTGACAGGCTTACAACAAAGAAATCCATTGGCACGTCACCATATCAGCTTGTGTATGGGACGGAGGCAGTATTTCCAACCAGCCTTGGGATACTAGTGATTAAACTAGTCCAAGAGATCCAGACAGAAGAGGACAGTATGGTGAGGAGGATAAATTAGATAATTCATCTCCAACAAACAAGAGAAGAGGTCTATAACAGAGCTCTGAAAGTCCAAGAAAATATTAAGAAGTTATTTGAAAAGAGAACCAAGGCCTCGGACTTCAAAATTGGAGACAAATTTTTGAAGTGGGACTCCAGGAGAGAGTACAAAGGAAAGCATGGCAAATTCGACAGTTTGTGGCAGGGTCCTTACATCATACAGGCCACCGTAGGTCCAAATGCCTTTTTTCTGCAAGAGTTAGATGGTACAGAGATGTTTGGGGGTCCTGTCAATGGTAAGATGCTCAAACATTACTACTGCTAATTTCCAATTTCCAGTTTTCATTTCCATTGTAAATACCATCGATGCGTTTTATTTTCAGGAAAAGAGAAAAATGTTTAAAAAAAAAACAGAGAAAGAGAGGTTCAGACGTGCTCAAAACCTGGACCTCTGAAGTACGAAAGATTGGCTCTAACATGATCAAAACCTGAGCCAAAATAAGTATAGAAAACTGGTCCTAATCTGCTTAAACTCTGAATCAGCAAAGGAAAAAGAAGAATCAGCTCTAGCAAGCCCAAAACTAGAGCTGAAATAAAGAAGACAATAGTGACTCTAACAAGCTCAAAACTTGAGTCACAAGGAAAGGAAGGATGCTCCAAGATTACAAGATCTCAAGCCTCCAAATTTTGTCTTCAAAGTTTCTGCAATTTTAATCCATGTGCAACTATCTCTATGCCTTGGATCCACAGCCAACTAGACTGTCTAATCCTAGTTGGAATGTTTTTAAATTTCTATTGTAGAATGTAGAGAAGAAATATATTGGACAGTTTAATCCTAGCAGATACTAGAATAGGTAGAGAAAATATGAGACCAACAGTTTAATATGGTCTCATGGAGGAATAAGGGTAGAAATAGACAGTTGTTTTCGGTTTTCAATAAAAAATGATGAAGTAGGTCTGTAAATTCAAATGCACCTTGAAGACAAAATGTTGGGATTGTAGTATGGGTAGGTAGATTGTTTGGGGAAAATTTTCTGTCGATTAACTCCATCATGTTTGTACAGCTGAATCAAAGAAGAAAGATGGTCCAAGAGATCAAGCATCTGGCCTACTCCAAAGATTTATTTTCTGAATTCTTGACTCCTTCAAGAAGAAGCCATCCCCATGTGGAGCCACTGTTAGCCACCTAAGAAATTTTTGTCAAGAAAACCAGTGGCTAAATTGTTTTGTAAGACTTCAAGAGATACATTTCCCAGGAAAATCTCTCATCCTTGAAGCCTCTTTGTGTTCATTGCCTTAAAAAATATCTTCACTATTGTTTCCATCAAGCCTCGCTGTCTGTGAAAAAATTGTGCTTTAAAGAGCTTTCATCCGCCCTTGTGTCTCTGCAAAATGCCCCGTCTTGGCCTTTTTTTTCCCTTTTGAAAAATTTCCCCTTTAACCTCAAAAATCCCTCCTAAGTTTCCCAAACCATCCATTTCATCCTTTCAGACCAAGTGAAATACCTTCAGTTGGTTTTAAAACCCCTTTATCCCTCCACCGAATCCTCTGTTCAGCCTTAAAAATTCTCTTTTGGCTAAAAAACCCATTTTTATTATAACACAGGCTTAAGCCCATTTTGGCTAAGTCACGCCCTTTTCTCCGCATATAACCTGGCGCTGAGACCGAGCGCTAGGCCCCCCAGGGCTAATCGTAATCGGGAGATCGGTCAGAGCATTTTTCTTGTGTTAATGGTAAACTCCCGATGTGATTAGATTTCATCCCTAACCACTCCCCTTCCATGAGCCCGAACGCTAAATACCAAGCGCTAGCCCACAAGGCACTAATCGCATTGGAGAATCGGAGCGGGACATGCTTGTCCATTGTAAAACCAAAGTTCCGATGTGATGGTGTTATTAGTCTGTCGGCGTTCGAAATAATTCCTGTCGTTGATCTGAATAGATCTGATGGCCCGCGCTCATTCCATCGGGCCCCAATCACACCCTGTTGTAAACCTTCGATGACCTCCTCCACCATCAATTTTCCTTTTAATCTGACAGTCCTCGTATCCTCGCATCGATCGCAATCGTAAAGTTTAAACTGTGCCACCTTCTATCCCTCCTGATTTTGATCCTCCGATGCGATCCTGGCCGTTGAATCCACAAGAACCAACGCCCAGGATTCACCCTCATCCTGCCATGCATTCCTCGATTGGTTTCCTCCAATCCAATCACAACCATCGATCTCCCATAAGATCCGACGGTCATAAGCCAATCGCACCATCGCTCATCGGAGTTTTGACCCTCCCATCACTCCCCTCTGATTAGATCGCAGCCACCCATTTCCCAAGATATAACGGCCCAGATTTCTTCCGCCCACCAACCATATGTTCCGCCTGTGTATCTCCTCCGCAGATCTCACCCGTTCATCCATAGATCGGATGATCTGCAATGAAACCGTCGTTCGTTCGACCCCATCTCTATTGTCTGTGCATCTCCTCAGATCACGCTCCATCTACTGTCGTTGAATCTCACGAGCCTAGATCCAACGGTCCACATCCATATCGCGTAGTTTGCGCATCCAAATTTTAATATTTCAAATTCACGTGATATGGGCGGTTTTCCAGAGCCACGTGTCAGCTAAAGGCCCATATCACGTTGAAAAAATGAAAACAGCCTTTCGGCCTTTCTGTCGCGCGAAACCAGCAGTTTTGCATCCCAAAACCACTTCCCCACTTTATTTCCTGAAACCTCATCTTCAGATCTCGACCATTGATCTGTCTTGATCAACGGTCCTCATTGCATCTCGCACTCCATACATATTTTTTGTCATCGCGCAACCTCAGCATCACATCGGATCATCGTAGCCATCGATCTCCTCCTGAGATCCGACTGTTCTGATTGAATCGCCCTCCGCCCATGACTAGGTCCCACCATATCTACCCATTTCATATGTTTTCCACACATCCGCTGTGCATTTCATTCAAATGTCCAAACCTTATATTTTACATTAAATTGTATCATCCCACCAAGCATTAAAATTTTAATGTTTTACATTAAAGTTTTTCATTTCGCCCGAATTTCATCACATCAACTTCACTGTTCACTGCATGTTTCCACTGCCTTCCATTACATCCATAGCATTCGCTTATGTTGCGTTGCCATCATCACAGTATTCTGCCACAACCACCTTCCCCCCATGCATGGATTTCGTAAATTATTTGTGTGTTTTTGCAAGGTACAGGCGATGAAAACCGCCACTGCTCAGGGTCACTGTTATAGTGGCTCAGAGCACAGATGAAGTCTTTCAAAGCCTGTGATCATAGAGAAATTCCTGAGAGGGCGTTAAAATTCAATTTTTCATCAAAAAACAGAGTTAGGTTTTGTAAAACTGCTCCAGCATCATTAAAGACTAGATTTCACAGATAGAGACAGTCATGAAGCGGAAAAGAGTATTAGTGGGTAATCAGAGAGTTTAAGGCCCATAATTGAAGAATTTAAGCTCTGATTCATTATTTAAAGGGCATTCGTACCAGATTGAAGACCTCATGATTAATGCAAAGGGCCTAAAGAGGCCTATAACATAGAAAACAATATTGACAGTGGTTAACATCAGTAGAAGTTTCCTCCCGAGAAAGGACACAGTACCCATTTTGTTTTATCCTACATTGTGTCCCCGAGAAGTTTTCTCCCTGACAGCATTCCTAATGCTACCAAAACATTCGTTACACAGTATGGCAGACCTCATAGTCATATATCTGCCTTTTTTTTTATTCACCAAAGTACTGTAGAGTGTTACAGCCAAAGTACATCAAGAACATACCTGGAGTAAATTTCAGCCTGTCGAAGACCACTTTCTCATCCAAAGAGTACTGAAGATTAATGCTCAGATATTAAAATAGAATGGGCCTCAACCCTCTTCTTCTACTCTATTTAATGTCTCATTTAGTGTTTCATCTACCCCCTCTGCTTCTCTTTTAGCTATAAAACTTATGAAGAAACTCATTGTAAGGTTGTTGATTGGATATCTGTGAATTGTAAGTTGTTTCTCTTGAGATATAGTTCTCTATGTAAAGTTGTAAGATAGGCCGAGGAAGATGTTTTTAGAATGAATATCAAGTTGTTGGAAATGTTTTACATGACTGGTGTTTCTCTTTAATATGACAAGCACATTTCTTTGGATCCTGATTTAAAGCAGCGGTGATGTTTTTCTATCTATGTCTTAGTTTCCCTTTGTGATTCATCATATTTCATTTCTACTGGTACGCATCAAAAATCTAGCATAAGATTTACCCTCGCATGGTACCCTATGTTTCTTCTCTCCCTACCTTCGATGTTTTCTACTGTATGTGTTATCTGAGTGCTTATTTAAGTTAATTTAACCAGTGTAGTGGCTATAATTTACTGCTAGCTGATGTATGGATTAATGAATCATTCTTCAGATGTTCTTGTTGGATTTTAATTGAAATAATTGGATACTAAGAGTTTAGAATGTTGATTCTGCCTCACTAGGTTCCTTTTGATTAATTGAATCTTTCCAAGTTCCCCTAAGTTGGATGCCAAAGCATTGAGAGTTCAATGTCTCTCTCTGATCTCAGGTTTTCACCTTTGCATTTAGATCTTTAATTTTTCCTTGTCTGAAGAGTTAACCATTTATTTTCTGGATCACATGTGTCTAATGGCATGTCCTATCCCTGGGTCTGATTCCTGAACGGTCACCTTGGAGTTTTCCTTGCCTTTCACCTTCTTTCTTACCATTTCATGCCATACTATCATCTTTAAGATCTAATGCTTTAGATGACTAGCCCAACTGAAAGCCTGCATATTGAATAGCAAGTAAACCCTTTCCTGACTCCATTTCCCAATGGTCTCGAGTGTTTCCTTGAAATAATTCCTCCTTCGTCTAGAATCCTCTTTATTCAACCTTGTCTCATATTGAACCCTTCCTTCCTGTTTCCCAACAACCAAACAAACAAACCCGTGCCTATAACTAGCCTAAAACCTAAAAACAGAGCTTCAAAGACATATACCTTTACCTATCATAGAGAGATCCCTCTCTGGACCCAGGAGGGCTAGATCCTGCAGTCTGAAAGTGGTTTTAATGTTGTCTCATCTTTTGGTATTACCAAATTTTCCAAAACATGGGAACCCCAACATGTGGTACTATGTTGGGATGCCGGGAATGAAGAGAAGTGTAAGCATGGAAAATTTGAGAATTTATGGAAAGGGCCATATCATATTTTAGCTTGTCATGGACATAATGGTTATTTTCTTGAAGAGATGAATGGACAGGAGTGTTTAGGAGGGATAGTTAATGGTAGGCTCCTGAAACACTATCTTTTTTGAAATAAATTTCTCGATCAGATTTCCATTTTCATTGTAAATATCAGTTACATTTTCTGCAAGTGTGAAGTAGAAAACCATTGGAGTTCGAAGCCCGAAGTGAAGGCCATGGAGCTTCACTGATTTTCTTCCATTTTCAAGTTCAGTTTTCAGTCAAGTAAGTTAGTATTGAGTCATGTTTCAGTCATTTGAGTTTGCATTGAGTTATTCTATTTCTCCATCTTATTAGTTTTCAGTCAAGTTTTTTAGTTTGAGTTTTTTACTGTATTGGCCCAATGGATAAGGCACTGATATACAAAATCCAGAGTTATGTGGTTCTTAACACCTCTTTCAGAGCTATCATCCCCAATAAGGCCAATGTTAGTGTTAGTATTTGCATCCTACCATCAGTGATCGAAATCCTCTTTTCATATCATTTTAGGAGTCCCACTCAGAAATTTTTAATCATTCCATTAGGCCGTGTAAAAAATTCACTCACTGATGGTAGCCCTAGTCATAAAAATTCACTCTCCCTCAAAATTTATACTTCCTAGCCCACCTTCATGTCTTGTTGAGCATAAATCAATCTTGAAAGTCCATTTCATCATGTCATTATGTCATTCAAAGTCACCATGGAATCTCGCCATTCAAGGTCTCATTAGGTCACTAGGTTTCATTTTCCAAGGTTCAATAAAACACCATTTCATTTGCATAAGGTCAGCAAAAATAATGAGAGTGATACAAATAATATTCCTTCATCATCTTAAAGGATTTTCCAACATGAAATATGATCTCCAAGGAATATTTCCAAAGTTTTAATTATACTTTCAAGTTACGATTTAATTCTATAATTTAATTTTATTCAAAAATAGAAATATAATTTATTTTTATTTTTATGTAATTTTATGCTCGTTTTATGTAATAAGTACTATTCCCAAGCTTCCAATTAAAAACCTTATACCAAACTGAATACATCAAATTTAAAAGTCAAAAAAGTGCCAAACTCCAGCATCATCAACCTGCAAAAGACAAAGTCAAAGTGTAAAGGGTATTTTCGAAAAGTTTTCAAAGGTGAAATTTAAACATTAGAAAGTGGGTTTTGAATGAAATGATTAATTTCACACCAGTATAAAATCCCCCATGACATCAATAGAGACCTTATATGTCTCTTACTACCATCAAGCATCCTTAAAGGAAAGCAGGGTTTTCAGTTTTGAAGGCGAAATTGGAAAAACAGGGGAGGCGATGCACATTTGCTTAAGGGGGGCGCATTTCCTTAAGGCGTTTCATGCATGTGTGTTGTGTTGTGCGCCTGCATTGTGTGTTGCGCACCTATCAAAGGGAGGGCACGCCTGTGTTTGGCACTGCGCACTTTCCTATCTTCTTCAACAATTTCCACTAAGGCCTCTAAAATTCAAAACTCATCTTCAATCTCTCAACAATTATTCTTCACACCTCAAAACAAGAAATTAAGTTACAATTGCTTCATTCCTCCTTTCATCAAAGTCATTTTGGATGTGTGAATTTGTTAAAAGAAAATTTGGTGTCTTCTTCAATTTTAAATCCTAGTATTCCTCAAAAAACTAATTACAATTCATTTTCACTCCCTAAACCTTCATAAACCTTCCTACATTGCCATATTCCCTTTCCCAAATCCCTACATTAACATTCCCTTTCCCTAAGCTTTCATTTCCTTAAAACCCTAAGTCCTAGGTACACTATTTGCTTAGGCTCCCAACCTCTACACTTGTGACAAATTCTATATCCCAAAACCCTATATATCCCTACTCCTTGTCACATTCCCTAACTCATAAATCCCAACCCTCATCTCCCTAAATTACCCTATCCCATTCCCTAGTCCTAAAAATTAGATTCCACCTCATCACACCTCCCTAATTTTTTAACACTAAGACATCATGGAAGAAGAAGAAAAAATACCATACAGTGAGGGAGAAGAAATAGAGGGAAGGAGGCCACATAAAGGAGGAATAATACACATATTAGAACCAACAAATACCAGGGAAATTTTGGCATCCCCTATGGCTGTGACATGTTTCAAACATGTTGGATGTTTTGAGTTCTGTGAGAAAATTCAGAAGGTCCAACACCATGCCACATTGACCTGAATTTTCATCTCTAACCTCCATGACAACTAGGTTACTCTTTTTGGTTTCACTTTCACCGTGTCAACTACCATCATCTGCCACCGAGATCCCAAATGTTGGGGAGAAATGGTTCAAACATAAAGACTTGGAGGAACATTATTATGAGCCTTTCATCAAGCCTAGGTACAAGAATGAGAGAAAGAGGCTTTTTCCTTTCTCTTACCTCCTGGAGATATATTCTCCCATGATGAAAATAATCATGAAATATTTTTCATGTGACGGTAGATTTTCTATATTGTATGCCTATCACATCCGGCTACTCATGCACTTCACTAGGGTAAATATGCTCAACATACCCTACCACCTCTTTCGGAGCATTGATAAGATGGCATTTATTGTCCAGAAGAGAGAGTATGAAAAAAATGAATAGTCTCTTTCACCACTCCCTCATCAAAATCATAGTCCTCCATCACCTCAAACAATTGAACATTCCATGGAGTTCATTCATAGCTGATGACATATTCACCGCTCCACCTATTCAACATGCCCAAAATGTGCCTTCATCATTTCATCCTTCCACTTCCATTCCTCCATCTCAGCTCACAGTTCATTCATCATCTTCATATCCGCCTTCTTCATCTACTTCACCACCATCATCTTCATATCCGCCTAGCAGAGCTGAGATCAATGAGCCTAAGCAGGATAATGTGGCTGAGATAGAGCCGTTGGAAAAAACATACTATAGGGGTCATAGGTAGGTGTTTGATCCACAGATTTTGGAAGGTGCCCTGCCTTCTTCACCAACAAAGAAGTTACAAAAGAAGAAAGAAAATATGGTAGAGAAGGATGTAAATGAGGCAACCATTCATGATGAGGATGACCTCCATGAAACCAAACTGGATTTTGACCTTGTTGACCTAGATGAGGATGATGATGATGATATCACTAGTGTAGTCATCAAGGGGAAGGATGCAAAGATTAGAGATCCCCAAAATAATCTTGACAGGTCCAAATTTATCATAAACTTCCTTGAGCAGGAAAAGCAACAGTTGAAGACTAAGCATGTCATTGATGAGGTCAATTAAATCACAACTCAAAGGGATGCAGAAAAAGCCAAGGTTATGTTACAAGAGACACTTTAAAATCATGGTTTACTTGAAGAAAAATATGAAAAAGCACCAAGAGGCAGACCTAGAACTAGAGGGATGAAAATAGCTCTAGCTCTAGAAAGGAAAAAAGAGGTTGAACTTGCTGATAAGTTAACCCTAAATGAACAAATTGCAATGGTAATCAATGAAAACTAAGAACCGTGGCTTTATAGAGAAAATCAACATTTGGAGAATATTTTGGAGAAATAAAATAGAGACAATGTCCTACTGAGGAGGAATGTCAGACATTATGCCCAAAAGGAGAAAATTGCAATGGCCAAGCTCAAAAGAGCCAAAGTAAATATTGAGGCTTTGACCATTCTTGAGGAGAAAATAAAGTTAGATATACCTGCAGAGGCTTCACTCCAAGCCTTGCCACATCATCAGCCATCATTTCACCAATTTTGAAGAGTTTTGGGTCAATTTTGCAAATTCTGTGTTTTTATTGAATTTTTGGATAGTCAGGTCACAGAGACAAGTGTCAAACGCGTAGCACCCTTGGCGATGCCCTCTTTTTTGAGCCATCTTCTGAGCAACAGGTCACCACCATTAGATGCAAAATGGTCAATACATCTCAGAAAACCACTTTTCAAGACTTGGTATGCAAAACTAACAAGTGAAAAAGGAAAAAAACCACCAAAAAATCATGTTTCTGCCTCATTTTTGGCCTTGACGCTACGCCCTGAGAAATCTTGGGAGGATTTAGTTTTCATGGGGAAAATGAGCTTCATGTTAAAAAATAAAGGCATATATAGAAACTAGACTTGAAGGAATTTCTAAAAAACTTTCTTGGAGCCAATTTGGACACCTGCAACCCTGTCAAAAATAGCCTACAATATAGAGGGCACGTTTACAAAAGTGAGGGCATGTTTACCAAAGAGAGGGCACATATGATAGTTTGCTAATATTTTTCAAATTTCACTGCAAATTTGAGTTTTGTCTTGAAAATCATGATTTCAATTATGTAATTGAGCATGGTAAATGTAAATATGATTTGGATAATTTACCTAGAGGTATATTCATGATGTAAATGTACTAATCAAATTCAAATGAATAAGTTTCAATGTAATTAGGGAGGAGTCACTTAGAGCTTCATACACTCCAACTTTCAGTTCAGAATTTTGTGGATCTCACCCCCAACTCAGGAATTTGACTCCTGAGGATGTGAGAATGTAGTTTTGATATCTATGTCTTCCCTTTCTTCACTCTTAGCAAGGGTTGGAATCAGTTTGGATGCTAGTGTATTGATCAAGAACCAGTTTGGCCTGGAAATTAATGAAGAATTGCAACTATTTCCTTGGGATTCATGTGGTATGCATGTTTGGCATTTTTTTTTCTCTATGATCATTTGTATGAATGTTTTGTAAGCTCATAAACATTTTATGTCTATTATATGGTAAATTTCAAGTTGATAGGCAGAATACATGTTTTTCATGCTCTATTTTGGGAAATTTGTCATACTTTGTCCATTTTCTTCAACTTAGGAAGAATACATCTCCTATGCTCTTCCTAGCTCCTCATTAGTCTTAAACCATCTCACCAAATAACCTTTAAGTGCTAAGATTTCTACCTACCTTTCCCCATCGAATGGACTACACTTCCATCTCATTTTCCCTGACCTAGTCCCCTTGACCTAATCCTCATCTAGAAAACCCAACCCAATCAAATCAAATCAAACCCTTTTGCATTTCATAGCTAGTTTAAAACCTTTTCATCGAGCCCTCTTGGCTGTGATTTTTGTGGAGAGATCCCTCTCCAACTTGGTATGGCTAGATACCAAGTTAAAAGGTTGGTATGTGGTTACCTCTGTTGGGATTCCTTCTTCAGCCTTAGGAATCTGGCGGAGTTATAAAAAGTATAAAAATGTAAGGTTATGACGTGACAAGGTGATGGAATGAGGGTAATAAAATGGAAATAAGGGTGAAAGTGTATGGCATTTTGAAGACATTTTGGAGGCCCAACATGGGGATAAAAAACGACATCTTATAAAAAGACATAATTGACAACTCTTTGAGATGGACATTCCCCCAAAATATATTCTAAGGAAAAAAGTCTGGTACAACAATGCCCATCCCAATGTTAACATTTTTTGTTGGACATTAAATCATGCTAAATTCTTGATAATATATAATACTTTAAAAATAGGTATTTAGGGCCCCTCAATGTGTGCTTTATGTCTTGAAGCTTCAAAATATACAAAACACATCTTCTTAGATTTCCAATGTTTAAATAAAGTATAGGATTTATATTTTAAAAACGTATTTCACAGAGTTATATGTCCAAAAAATCGGATAGATATGTTGGTAAATTGACATTATCATTATAGAGGCTCCTTCAAGGGCAAGCCACATTTTAAGAAGTTTTCGATTGCATTTCCTAAGTTTCTAATTTGGAAGATCTAGGAAGCCCACAACAAAGATATTTTCAACCAATTCATTCCTCTACGTGGTAGGGTTGCAAATAAATCCTTTCTTCCTCGACTGTATTTCTATTCCGAAAATATTTATTTCAATTATAATTCTTCCTTGGATACTTTTGAGAAAGCATAATTCTTCCTTTGATAGCTTCGAGCAAGCATGGTGGCTACATTTAGAAAATTTGAATATTTTTTCAGTGCCTACAATTATTCCTCCCAAATCATGGTGGTAGGTTCAATATAATAAAATATACTTATTCAAATGGTGGACATCAAAGGATTCTCATATTCTCTCTTTTTTTACAGTTCTTTGAAATGAAATCTAGGGGAGGTAGGTGTTACAGGGGGTTGGTCACATTCTTTCACCCAGGAGGAAAAATTAAAGGAAAATTTGCTTAGAAGCTAGGGATAATGGAAAATAATCTAGCCAAATCCGTTGCACTCTTCAATGCATTACTTTTCCTTATTCTCTTCATCATAGACATCTCATTGTCATAGGAAACTCTCTTATCATCATAGACACTTGAAACTATGAACCCAAGCAAAGTATCTCAGATTGGGAGGAATTATAAGTATAATTTGGTTTCTAGATTACAACATGGATTTCCAAATTGAATGGTTCCACATCCAACAAATAAATAATCAATTGGTCCATTGCTAGGCCAATTTGGTGATCCAGCTAGGAAAAACGGGGGCTTTTATTTCAATGAGAAACATTTCACATAACCTATCCATAGTTTCACGATTTTTGTAGGTAACACCTCATTTGGAATCATTGAGGACATGAAGGAAGAGTTAAATCCACCTAGAGGAAATATGTCACTCTTTATTTTTCCTCTTCTTTCCATAATGGTTCACATATGCACCAACTTGGGAAATATTATTTGCAGTCTCATCACACGTCGTAAGGGTGGGATAATTCTAATTGAGTTAATGGATTATGAATTAGAGATAACTCAAGTCAATGGATCCCTCGATCGTCATTGGAGCCTACATGAAAATAAGAAGTTAGCGGCATAGGTGAATTTATCTTGAGATCAAAAATAGATTCATCTCTATTTTTCTCTCCATTTAAAAGGCTTTGGTTGGTTGTGGTTATGGATTTAAATGAGTTGCAAGATAATTTTAGTACTTTCATAAGCATGGGAATAGTTTGAGTGTAATTTAAGCAGACTTGGATGTAATTTCCAAGAATATTTTGGCATTGGAAGACTTAGTAGGAGTTAGTGATGAGGTTTTGGTTATCTTTTCACCTACATTTGAAGCAAAGGGTTGAAGTCTTAGAAGTGGTAGTATTAAAACTTTTAAACATTGATTTGGAGAGCTCTCCATGAATTATTTTTTAGCTAATGGGCCTCATGAAAGGTGCTCCTCTCTCCTATGCTCCAAAAGAATAGTCTAATGCCCCTCAACTACCATCAATTAGTTTTCCTCCAAAAATTAAGCAATATGTTTCTTGAAAATGCATAGTTTTGATACATTTTCTAACATGTCTTACTTTATGCTTAGCCTTAGTTGGTTTAGTTTTTATGTTTGTAATATTTGGAAAGTTTGGGGTCTTTACTAGAATGAATGTCTTGCATATCACATCATAAAGCAATATGGATTAGATTCTCTCCATTACTATGTGTTTTTGGCTCTATAGTTTCATCCTTTGTATCACATGTGTGCTTTAGCCAAAAATATTTAATAATTAAATAAAATTTCCACGTTTTTGTTTAAAAAATATTATCATTATAATGAAAAATGATATCTTCCTTTATCACCTAGTAAGTCTAGTCAAGATCAGACATCCTTATTCCATCCCCACTTGCGATGAAGATGGGTTTGGCTAGAATTTGAAGCAATTTTAGCCTTTAGCAAGCCTCTTATCTTCCATCTTGTTTAACCTCTTCTTATATATTAGATACCTAGTCATGGCCATGCTCTCAATGGGGGAAAGACTTGATTCAATGGGGAGGATATGATAGGGTGAATTTCCTTTAAGTTTGAGATTATGAGTTACAATATTATTTTAGATTTTCTCAGTCTTTCTCCACATATTGCATCCCCAAACCTCACATCCATATAATATAATACGAGTAATGATAGTCTCAAAGATAAGGTTTTTTGTTTTCATAATCCCATTTGAGAATTTTGTTGATTTATAATCGTTTTTAAGTACATAATAAGCTTTCCACCTACCATTAATCCTTTTCTCAGTGCTATAATGGCAATTAAAATTTTGATTGATATCCATTCCAATATATTTGTAGGAAGACACTTCTTCCAAATTGTTGTTTTCATATACAAAAGTATCATATGTGGTCATTTTGGATTTAATTATCATAACTTGTATTTTATCACTATTAATATTCATACTATCCTGAAATAGAAATCCCATTTTGGCTTTAATTATAATAACTTTTGTTTTTTACTATTAGTAGTCATACCATCTTAAAGTAGAAATCCCATTTCGAATTTAATTATCATAACTTTGTTTTGTCACTATTACTCATCTCGAAATAGAAATTCTTAATTTAAAGATATCTAGCTAAAAGAACAATATCATCAACCTAAAGAAAAAGAGTGATAAGTACACCATGGCATACCAAAAAGAATACATAATAGTAAAATTATTTTGTTAAAATAAATTGTGTAATTCATGTTTTTCTTATTACAATATTTAAAAATAAGTTAACTCTTTACTATCACTTTTGGTAAATTTAAGTTTTCACCCAAAAAAAATTTAATAAATTGGATTTTAGCAATTAATATTAACTTGAAATTGGCATTTTTTTGTTTGTTTTACGAAAATGTTTAAATAAAATTCAATTTTTTTATTAATATATTGTTTGATTAAAACGGGGGTAGAAAATTAATTTGGAATTTAATAGTAATTCATATTAAATTGAAAAAAATGAGAGATTTTGATTTTAATGTCAATTTTTTTTAAAGTGGAAAATCTGTCAAAACTCAGTTGCTATACTACTAACTAAATTATTTTTGGTTGCTTTCTCGGAATGAAAGTTCACTGTTCTTCAAGAAAAATCACGCTACGTCGAATGATCCAGTTAGTGGTCCTTAAGAGGGAAAATTTCACTCATGCCATTTACTCCTTACCATAGGTTTCAATCCTCCTAAGCGGTTCTTTATA